>WOXC01002020.1:122500-492931 GCA_011680675.1 Gymnobelideus leadbeateri
TGGCTATGTGACCAGCTTGCCAGAGCAAGTGGAGGATTCAGAGAGGGTACCCAACTAATATATCCAGAAGCTGAGAAAATCCCAGCATTTGGGACAGAAGCTCCCCTGATGGTGGCAGATTCCTACTGTAGCAGCAAGCCCACAAGTCAAGTAATTCATTGGCAATATGCCTAGGCAAGGAAACAAAATAAACAGAAAAAATTCTTCATTACACTCCTATTTGGGGAGCAAAGACAATCAAAGCATGGAACAGGAAAAGGACTGGGAGATTAGAACTACTGCACCAAAAGCCCCAAATGAAAATAAGAGCAGGATACAGGCCATAGAGGACCTTACCAAGCAAATAAGAGAAGGGGAGGAAAAATTGGAAAGAGAAATGAGAAAGATGCAAGAAAAGTATGAAATGAGAGTCAACAGCCTGAGGATAGAAAATTAAACCTTAAAAAACAAGGCTTAACACAAGAAGGCAGAGCCAAGTTGGCATAGTAGAAACAGCAATTCCATGGTGCTCCAGACCACACCACTTCAAAATTATGTAAAAGGAGACTCAGAACAACGTCTAGAGCTCCTGAAGCCACAGAAAGACACAGACAAGACTAACCTACCTCTTAGGATAGCCTCGAAGACTGGCAGGGAGCAGCCAATGCAGCACGATGGGAGCTGAGCCCAGGACCTGCCTGAGTCAGAAATTTTAGCACCAGGACAGGCTGACCAGCAGACAGCTAGAGGGACCACTGAACACTAGCAGCTGTGGCGTTTCCAGAATTACCAACACATAGATGCCTAGGACAAAGTGAGTGGATAGTGCCCTATGGAGTTTGGGATATGTATTTGAGAGGAGGTCAGCTTCTTCTCCTGGGGGTAAAAAGCCACTGAGGAGCCACAGCAAAGCTGCCATTTTGTAGTTCACTTGCAGTTTCAGCTCATGGCCTGCTGACTGTTCCCTCGGTTGGTGGCAAAGTCCTACTGTGGCAACAAGCCCTAAAGTCAAGTAATTAAGTGGCAACATGCCTAGGCAAAGGATACAAAATGAACAGAAATATTCAATATTAGACTCCTATTTTGGGGGCAAAGAGGACCAAAGCATGGAACAGGAGTAGGTCAGAACTCCTGCACCAAAAGCTCTGAAATGAACCTATGAGCAAGTTACAGACCATAGAGAACCTTAAGAAGGATTTTAAAAACAAAATAGGGGAAATGGAGGAAAATTGAGAAGAGAAATGGGAAGGAAGCAGGAAAAGTATAAAATTAGAGTCAATAGCTTGACTGATAAAATAACACCTTAAAATAGAATAACACAAATAGCGAAAGAGGCTAAAAAAGCAATGAGAAGAATGCCTTAAAAATCCAAATTTGCCAGATGGGAAAAGAATCTCAAAAGATCAATGAGGAAATTCATTCCTTCAGAATTAGCCTAGAGAAAATGGAAGCTAGTGACTTTATGAAAAACCAAGATGCTGTTAAACAGATCCAAGCAATTTAAAGAATAGAAGGCGATGTTAAGTATGTCATGGGAAAAATCACTGACCCGGAAAATAGATCAAGGAAAGATAATTTAAAAACAATTGGAGTACCTGAAAGCCATGATCAAAGAAAGAACCTAGAAATCATCCTTCAAGAAATTCTCAAGGTGTCCCCCACATTACATCCAAACTATGTAAAAGGGGACTCTGAACAACTTTTGGAGCCCCAGCACCCACAGAACAACACAGAAAAGCTAACCTCCAGCTGAGGACAGCCCAGCAGCCCTGAAGGAAGGATCAGCATAGCACCGGCAGCACAGCATGCAGTGTGCAGGAAGCTGAGCACAGGTCCACTGAGTCACGGTTTTAGCCCCAGAGCGGCAGGGTCAGCAGTCAGCTAGAGGGACCCTAGACCAGCAGCTGTGACGATTCCAGAATTATCAACATAGAAATGCCTAGGACAAAGTGAGAAGTTAGTGCCCTATGGACTATGGGACCAGTATTTGGGGAACATGTCGGCTTCCTCTCCTGGGGGCTACAAGCCACTGAGGAGACACACCACTTTGTAGTTTTCAGAGGCAGCTCCAGGTCCTAGCCTGCGAACTATGGGGAGATGCCGAGATCAGTCTTGGGGGGTAACCACTCTTTCTTTAACCTCCCTGGATCTGGATTGTGATCTAGGGTGGAGGTTGTGGGTGGGTTTCCAGCTTGCTATAAACGGTAGTTACCCCCCCCCCCACACACACACACACGTTCGGGATGAAACTTCCTGTTGGGCACCAGAGCCTTACTGTGGCAACAAGCCCAAAATTCAAGTAATTAAGTGGCAACATGCCAAGGCAAAGGAAACAAATTAAACGGAATAATGCAACCTTAGACTCATACTTTGGGGGCATAGAGAGGGAAAAGGACTGTGAGGTCAGAAGCCCTGCTCCGAAAGCCCCAGGGGAAAACATGAGCGGGTTGCAGGATATAGAGGACCCGAAAAAGGACTTTAAAAATCAAATAAGGGAAGTGGAGGAAAAATTGGGTAGAGAAATGAGAAGGATGCAGGAAAAGTATGAAATGAGGGTCAACAGCCTGACTGAGGAAAACAACACCTTAAAAAATAGACTAACTTAAATGGCAAAGGAGGCCCAAAAGGGCAATGAGGAGAAGAATGCCTTAAAAAGTCGAATTTGCCAGATAGAAAAAGAATCTCAAAAGTTCACTGAGGAGATTCATTCCTTCAGAGTTAGACTGGAGAAAATGGAACCTAATGCCTTTTTGAGAAATCAAGATGCTGTAAAGCAGATGCAAACAAATGAAAGATTAGAAGGTAATGTGAAATATCTCATGGGAAAAACCACTGACCTGAAAAATAGATCCAGGAGAGACAATTTAAAATTTATTGGACTACCTGGAAGCCATGATCAAAGAAAGAACCTAGAAATCACCCTTCAAGAAAATCTCAAAGAAAATTGCCCTAATGTTTTAGATCCAGGGGGCAAAATAGAAGCTGAAAGAATCCACAGATCACCTCCTGAAAAAGATCCCAAAAAGAAAACTCCTAGGAATATTATAGCCAGTTTCCAGAATCCCCAGATCAAGGAGAAAATACTACAAACAGCAAGGAAGAAACAATTTCAATCTTGTGGAAACCCAATCAGAATAGCAAAGGACCTGGCAGCTTCTACACTGAGGGATCAAAGGGAATTGAATATGATATTCCAGAGGGCAAATGAGCTGAGAATGAACCCAAGGGGCACCTACGCAGCAAAACTGTGTATTTTGTTTCAAGGGAAAATATGGTCATTCAGTGGAATAGAGAACTTTCAAACTTTCTTGAGGAAAAAAAAACAGAGTTGAGTAGAAGTTTTGACATCCAGACACAAGAAGTAAGAGAGGTCTGAGAAGGTAATAAGGGAAAAGAAATCAAAAGGAACTTATTAAAGTTGAACTATTTACATTCCTATATGGAAAAATAATAATGGTGACTGATGAAATCTTTCTCAGTATGAAAATAATGGAAGAAGGGTGTAGGCCATATGAATAAATATGTGAATGTGTGTATATATGTTTACAGTTATACATGGAGAGAGGACATAGGTTGAATTTGTTGGGAAGGGAGGATACTCAAGGGGTGAAATTATGAGGTGAGAGAGGAAAGTGGCAAGACGAGATGGGGAAAGACAGGGTAGGGTAAACTATCTCATGTAGAAGAAGCAAGGGGAAGTTGCTGCAGGGGAGGGGAAGAATAGGAAGGAAAAAAAGGAAAAAAAAACACATTCTCATTGAATTTGTTTCAGGGAGAGAATGACATACATACTAAATGGGATATTTCAACCTGCAGCAGAATAGGGGGAAGGAGGATGAGCGGAGGGTTGAAGGATGGGAGGGCATCCTTGGGGGGAGGGGAGGTTGGACGTACCTACTATAGAAGAGGGTCAGGAACAAGTAGGGAATGGACCAGGTCGGGGGTGGGATGAGTGAGAGGGAATTATAAGCAGCCTTGTATAATATATCTACTACTGTAATATGTATAACCTATACTGAATCACTTATCTCCCCAGAGCAAATGGGTGACAAGGGAGGAAGGAAATGGATTTGAAATTTGAAGTCTTAAGATTAAATGTTTCAAATATATATTTAAATACTCTTATTAATACTCTTTTGCTTGTAACTGGGAGATAAGATGTGCAGGCATTGGGACACAGAGATTCACCTTCCTCTAATGGAAAAGTCGAATGGGGTATGGGAGAAGATATGGGAGAGAGCAGATTGGAAGAAGAGATATCTTGAGGGACTGTTATTCTGGGAGGGTGGGTAGGGAAAAACGGGGTGGGAATAATTGTATCTCAAAAATCTGGTGGAAATGAATGATGTAAAACAGAAGTTAATAAAGCATTTGTTTAAAAAAAAGAAATTCTCAAGGTAAATTGCCCTGATGTTTTAGATCCAGATGGCAAAATAGAAGTTGAAGTAATCAAAGGATCACCTCCTGAAAAAGATGCCAAAAAGAAAACTCATAGATATAATATAGCCAGATTCCAGAATTCCAAGATCAAAGCAAAAATATTACAAGCAGCCAGGAATGAAACAACTTTAATATTGTGAAAATGCAATCTGGAAAGCACACAATTTGGCGGCTTTTACAATTAGGGATTGAAGGGCATGGCATATGATATTCCAGAGGACAAAGGAGCTGGGATTAAAACCAAGAGTCAGGTATGCAGCAAAACTTCGTATCATGTTTCAGGTGAAAATATGGTCATTCCGTGGAATAGAGGATTTTCAAGTATTCTTGAAGAAAAACCAGAGTTGAATAAAAAATTTGACATTCAAATAGAAAAAGAAAGAGATGCTTGAGAAGCTAAACATGGAAAATAAATAATAAGCAACTTATCAAAGTTGAACTGTTTACATTCCTACATGGAAAAGCAATAACTGTAATTGATGGAAATTTTCTCAGTATGAAAATAGCTGAAGAAGGGTATATGGGACTGTAAGTGCCTATGCAAATTATTGTATATATGTTTACAGGTATACATAGAGAGCGGCAACAGTGCCATTTTAATAGGAAGGGGTGATATATAAAAGGTGAAATTAAGTGGTGAGAGAGAAATATATCAAGAGGAGATGGGGAGAGACAGAATGGGGTAAACTATCTAATATAGAAGAGGAAAGGGAAAATGTTTGCAATGGAGGGGACGATAATGAAGGTAAAAAGGCAAAACCTTATTGTCATTGAATATGGATCAGGGAGAGAATGACATACATACTAAATAGGATATCTCAGCCTACAGGAGAATAGGGGGGAATGGGATGATAGCAAGGATGATGTAAGGGAGAGTAGACTTGGGCGGAGGGAAGTTGAAAGCAGCCACTTTTGAAAGGAGACAAGATCAAAGTAGAGAATGGAACAAGTGAGATGTGTGATAGGAAGGAGGGAAATATAGTCAGTCTTTTAAAAAATGTCTACTATGGTAATATTTTCCATAGCTTCACATGTACAACTTATACTGAATTGCTTATGTCCCCAGTAAGGCTGGGTGAAAAGGCAGGAAGGAACTGAATCTGGAATTCAAAGTGTTAAATTCAAATGTTTAAAATATTTAAATATTATTATTAATGATATTTTACATGTAATGGCAAAATAAGACATACAGGCATTGGACGATAGAGATTCACGTTCCCTACTGGAAAAGTTGAAGGTGTTATGGAAGAAGATATTGGAGAGAGCAGATTATAGGAGGGGATATTCTGTGGGACCCGTTTTCTGGAGTGGTGGGTAGGGGGAAAATGGGGAGGAAATATTGTATCTCAAAATCTGGCTCAAATGAGTGATGTAAATAAGATTTTTTTAAAAAAGCATTTGTAAAAAAATAAAAGAATTAACAATAGTTATGCCTTAATTCAATTCTCTTACCTCAACTTTGCTTTCTACTTTAGATATGAGGTTCACATCCTCTGTCATAATGCTGACTCATATTGAGCTTATAGTCAGCTATACTGCTCCTGTAGGTTTAAAAAAAATAATTGCTGGGGAGGAGTCAAGATGATGGAGAACAACAGTACTTCCTCATGGCTCTGGCTTCTGCATCCCCCAATTCATGTAAAAGGTGACTTTTCTTCAAAGTTTCTTCAAACTTTGGAGCTACGGAACCTGCAAAACTAGACAGAGAAGCTAACCTCTCACTGAGGACAGTTTGCAGGCCGGCATCAAGGAGCCAGCATAGTATTCTGGGAGCCCAGCCCAGTCCCTTGCAACCTGGAGGTTTTAGCCACAGAGCAGGCCTGACCAACCACCAGCTGAAGGGATTTAAGATCACCAGCACCTGTGGTAGTTTCCATAATTATCAACACATAGATGCTAAGGACAAAGTGAGAGGTCAGTGAAGTGTAGACTTTGGGATACAGTAGTTGGGAGTTCAGCGGCTATTGCCCCTGGGGCAAGAATCTGCTGAGGTGCTATTATTAATGTTATTTTACATGTAACTGGGAAATAAGATATACAGGCACTGGAGCATAGAGATCCACCATGCCCTAGTGGAAAGTGGAAGATGATATGGGAGGTCACATGGGAGACGATATGGGAGAGAGCAGAATGGAGGAGGGAATATCCAGTGGGATTGCTATTTTGGAGCCATGGGTAGGGGGAAAATGGGGAGAAAATTTGCAACTCAATATCTGGCAGAAATGACTGATGCAAACCAGAGGTTATTAAAGCATTTGATTTGGAAAAAAATAATAAAAATAAAAAATATTGTCATCTATGCTGATTTCCCTTTCTTGTTCTTATAAAGCTGGTATTTTGTACCCAAGTGAAAGACTTTATTTTTGTCATTGTTAATCTTTATTGTATTAAAATTTACCCCTTTTCTGTAGTCTGTCAACATTCTTTTGGACTCTTTATTACTGAGTGTGCTAGTTATCCCTTCCAACTATGTGTCACCTACAAATCTGATAAACATTCCATTTATGATTTTGTCCAAGTGTAAGCTTCGTCAACTTTCTATTTGGAACTATTACTTCAAAAGGACACAAAATGCAACTGTGTAAAGAACATTGAAAAAGTAACATGCAGAGACAAAAGATCCAAGAATCTCAAAGTTCACATGTGGCCTCTATGCTGAAGGTTCCCCACCCCTGCTGGAGGCTATGGTTGTAGCCTTCTGGTCTGGGAAGTCATCAGAATTTTCACTACCACCTATTTGTAGAAAATTTGGTCTTTCATATACTTGACTGGAAGAAGAGTTTTGCAGTTTGGAAGACTTGTAGAGAGGACACATTGTATCTTGAAGGAGCTGTTAGAAAGGTAAAGCTTTCTTGCTTTGGAATGATGAACTGAAAGGGAAAATGTTTGTCTTTTTCTTTCTTTGAATCACCATACAGTTCCTTAGATAGAAACTCCTCAGAATTCAGCTAATGGAGTAGTCCTGGAAAAAACTCTTAATATCTCAGAAAAGAGTCCACTTCTGCTTCTTATATCAAACAGAGATACATTGGACCAATACAGCAAAAGAGAAGAAATTCCTAGAAGAAAATTAAGCCTACTGAGCAATGAACTCTGTTGTAGATTGTGCCTTGAGTATATGGAAATTATACTTGCCCAATATGCAAGACATACCACTGAGAGAGCTCTGAGCCAG
This sequence comes from Gymnobelideus leadbeateri, assembly GCA_011680675.1. Lineage (NCBI taxonomy): Eukaryota > Metazoa > Chordata > Mammalia > Diprotodontia > Petauridae > Gymnobelideus > Gymnobelideus leadbeateri. Next base: position 130,095 of record WOXC01002020.1, read on the forward strand.
TTGAACTTTATTAAAGGATCCATTGTCCCCACTAAAGAAGCAGACCTCAGCTATTCCTCATGACGTGAGATGCTCCCCTTTTTCTAGGACCTTATTTTTATGTGGCTCAACCCCAAAAAATTCAAAAGAAGAATAATAAAATGCAAAATCACATTGATTGATAGATTTTGCTCTTGAAGGCAATAACATCACGAAGGTTGTTATAGTTTGGGAGAAGCATGGAATATCTCCATTGTGTGATCACAAGATGGTCACCTGTTCGTGTTGGACAAGAGATAACTAAGTTGCACTCAGATCTTCTTGCATCTGGACTCAGTAATCTATCTACTGGACCACCTATGAGGTTCTTTATTAAGTGTCAAAGTATTATTAGGCATCAGAGTATCAAAGGTTTTGCCAAAACCAATGAAAACTGTAACATTTTCCTCATCTACTAATTTAGTGATCTATTAAAAATAAATTCATTTAGCCTGCCAACAACTGATCCTGGTGAATCAAAGCTGGTTCTTTGTAATTATTGTTTTTCTTACTAGGTGTCTATCAACATTCTCCTTATTGATGTATTCTACAATTTTCTGGGTATCATTGTAAAATCCTTTGATGTATACTTTGTAGGCTCTGCTCTGTAGTTACTTATTTATTTTTTGAATGAGGCTTTGTTCTTTAATTCTGTGGTTGCTTTCTCATTTTCCATGGTCTTTGAAATATCGCTGACAATGTGTCAGCAATCACATCATCAGATTTTTAAGGGACAAGGATGTATTTCATCTGGTCTGAATGAAATTAGGACATTCATCAGGGACAGTTAGGTGTTCTCTTAGCATCTTCTTATGGATCTTGAGCACAAACTTTTTATTGATTGTTTTATCTCTTTTTAGTTTGAGGAAATTTTCCTTTTCAGAGAAAATAGAAACTAAGAATTTAGTAGCTCTGCCTTCTCTCTTATGTCATTTATCATTATTTTTTCCAATCAAGAAAAAGACTATCCCTTTTTTGATCCTCTTCCCCCTACCCACTCCAAATACAGTATTTTTTAAACAAATGCTTTATTAACTTCTGTTTTGCATCATTCATTTCTGCCAGATTTTGAGTTACAGTTATTTCCCCCCCGTTTTTCCCCTACCCACCACCCCAGAATAGCAGTCCCACAAGATATCACTTCCTCCAATCTGCTCTCTCCCATATCTTCTCCCATACCCTCTTTGACTTTTCCATTAGAGGAAGGTGAATCTCTGTGTCCCAATGCCTGCACATCTTATCTCCCAATTATAAGCAAAGGAGTATTAATAATATTATTTATATATATTTGAAACATTTAATCTTAAGAACTCGAATTTCAGATCCATATGCTCCCTCACTTGTCACCCATTCCCTCTGGGAAGATAAGTAATTCAGTATATGTTGTACATGTCTAGCTATGCAAAACATTACCATAGTAGATATATTGTACCCGGCTGCTTATGATTCCCTCCTATTCATCCCACCCCCGATGTGGTCCATTCCCTACTTGATCCTGTCCCTCTTCTATAGTGGGTACTTCCAACCTCCTCTCCCCCCAAGTATGCCCTCCAATCCATCATCCCTCCTGTCATCCCCCTTCCCCCTATTCTGCTGCAGGTTGAGATATCCCATTTAGTATGTATGTCATTCTCTCACTGAAACAAATTCAATGAGAATGTTTTTTTTTTCCTTTTTTCCTTCCTATTCTCCCCCTCCTTTGCAACCACTTCCCCTTGCTTCTTCTACATGAGATAGTTTAAACTACCCTGTCTTTCCCCATCTCCTCTTGCCACTTTCCTCCCTCACCTCATAATTTCACCCCTTGAGTATCCTCCCTTCCCAACAAATTCAACGTATGTCTACTGTATCTATATCTACTATATATATATATATATATATATATATATATATATATATATACATACACACATATCACATGCATAAAAACTACAAGATAGTACCATTTCTGTGACTTATTTCTAATCTTAGGTAAATAACTCAGTATCCTCCTATGCCAAATGAAGGTTTTCATGAAAGGGTACTTCAAAATTCTACTTTCTTTTATTAGTCATTTCACAGGAACTGAATAATTGACTTCTTAGGGTTTATCTATTTTCTTATGTTTCTCACCCATGAAACCCAGCCCTGGTTTTATTATACTATTTCATTTTTTAATTCAATTTTATTACTCTCTCCTATGAATTTCAGGATTTTCATTTTGTGGTTTAATTGAACATTTTAAATTCATTCTTCTAGTTAAAACAAACAAACAAACACTTTTTAACTGCATGCCCAGTTCACTGGTATGTGAGCTCTCTCTCTTTTATTGATGTACACTATAAAAGAAAGAAAATTTCCTCTATATATTGCTTTGGATGTGTCCCACAAAATTTGGAAAGTTGTCTCATTTTTGTTATTCTTTTTATTAAATTATTATCAGTATTTTTTTTATTTTACTGACTAATTCTTTAAGATTAGAATATAGAAATTCACATTATTTTTCAATCTATATTTCCACAACCTTTTATTAAATGTATTTAGTGCATTATGTTTGGAAAATATTTATTTAATAGTTGTTTTTTCTTCAATTTCTTGTGAGTTTTTGTGCTGTAATACATGGTCAATTTTTGTGAAGATGCCATGCACAACTCAGGAAAAGTAATATTCCTTCATATATTTCATATTCAGTTTTCTCCAGAATTCTAGGTAGGTTGTGGGGGTGGAAGAAGTATGTCCACTAGAGGTCACCTCACCCACTCCGACATGAAAAGCCTCAGCTGCTGGTGCACAACAGTCCATGGACACAAGTGGGGGCTCTCAGCATTGGCATCTGCCACTTCCTCTGGCTTTTCAAGGCACACGTGGTGTGGGGTCCTGGTGTTGGTGGTCACCTGCTCAACACCACGAGGAACAGGATCTCCTGCTAATCTATTGAGGTGGGACTTGCCGCTGCCATGTCAGGAAGCCTTCTGTCCTGTATTTGTACCCTTCGGTTACAGCAAAAAGGATCTTTCCCATTAATTCCACTAGACTCCAAAGCTAAAAGACTGGTGCACCCCATCTTTTTGCTGTCTCTACTGTGTTATGGGAATGGGAATCTGAAGATCTCCCCTGTCCCTTGGCACTTTGATAGGCTTAAGTGACTCTGAGAACTTTCCCTGATTTAGTTTTATAGGTAACTAGTTTAGTTAGATAGGAACTATGTAAATGATATATGTATGATTAAAGGGAAATTGTTAACCCATTCTGAGCTGCTTTCCAGATCTAAGAACCTGTGTTGGCAGTAACGCTGGGTATGCTAGGGTGTGCTAGCATACACAGTGTACCAGGATTTTTGTTGAGGTAAGATTTTCTGGATTTTTCAACATCAGGAAGGGAAGGTGAGAACCACTTACTGTTTACTCCACGACCCTGGTTCTGGGAAGTCACACATATCCATTTTTACTTGTATTATACCAAAATAATTGACTTAGTATCAAACCTTCTTCCTATGTAGAATCCTTCTAACTGCCCTAATAATGATAAAGATCTTAGAATATATTTGTATCATCTTTTCATATAGAAATATGTTTAAATTTATTGGGACCCTTATGATAACTATTTCATGTTTATTTTTCTATGCTTCTCTTTAGTCTTGTATTTGAAAGTCAGACTTTCTAACCCACTGTGTTTTTTTCCCCTCTTCAGGAATGCTTGAATGTCCTGTTTTAATATTTTCACTTTTCCCTTGAAATATCAAATTCAGTTTTGCTGTCTATCTCACTCTTGGTTGTAATCCTAACTCTCTAACCTTCGCAAATCCAAGCCTTCTGCTTCTTTAACATAGTAACTGCTAAATCTTGTGGTAAATACTGACTGTGGCTTCATGGTAATGAATGGTTTTATTCTGATTGCTTTAAGTATTTCGTTGACCTGGAAACCCTGAACTTTGGCTAAAATATTTCTGGGAGTTTACATTTTGAGATTTCTTTTAAGAATCAGTAGATTCTTTGCATTTTAACTTTACCCCCTGGTTCTAGGATATCAGGGCATTTTCCTTGATAATTTCTTGAAATATGGTGTGTTGGTTTTTTCTTTGATTATGGTTTTCATGTCCAATGGTTCTTAAATTATTTCTCCCAGATCTATTCTCTAGTACACTTGTATTTCTGATGAGATATTTCACATTTTCTTCTATTTTTCATTCTTTTGACTTTGTTCATTGTTTTTTGATGTCTCTTGAGGTACAAGCAGTACAGAGTTCTGTACAAAATCTTCATTCATCTGATCAAGTACTTTGAAACTGTCAGTCATGAGAATTTGCGGAGGACCATAGCTAGATCCGATTGCCTGGAGAAGTTTGTCAGTATTGTAAACCAGTCCCATGATGATGGAATGTTTGCATGGTTTCAAGATAATGAATGATGCTTTTGAGCTTTCCCAGTCACCAATGGAATGAAGCATGAACAATGCTTGTTCCCATGCATTTTAGCTTTATGTTTCCAATGATGTTGTCATATGCCTTCCAAGAGGATGAAAATGGCATCAAGGTCAGCTATCTCACTTATGGAAAATTGTTTTACTTGAAAAGGATATGAGTCAAGAATAGAGTGGAGGGAAAGTATGTGGGCAACATTTTCTTCACTCAGTGTAGCCTCTGAGAAAGGAAAGTGTGGGAGAAAAGAGGTATTAGATTTCCTTCTAAACTGAAGGTCTATATGGCAAGATAAGATTCTGTATGCTGAGGTCCTTTTCTGACTTGAACTGCCAAGCATGCAAATTCAACTTAATAGAGTGCAATTTCAATGGGCAGGCCACATTGTTTCAAAGTCAAATGAATATTTGCCTAAAATATTATTTTATGTAGAACTCACATAAATTAGAATTTATTTTATTAGAATTTATTTTATTATATTACAATTATATATATATATATTTTATATATACATTATATTATTTTATTATAATTAAATTAGACAATTAGAAAGAGTGAAAAAGAGGGCGACTAGGTGGCGCAGTGAGTAGAGTGTCGGCCCTGGAATCAGAAGGACCTGAGTTCAGATCCGGCCTCAGAAACTTAACGCACAAACAAAAAAACTAGCCGTGTGACCTTGGGCAAGTTACTTAACCCCAATTGCCCTCCAAATTTTTTTTTAAAAAGCAAAAAAAAAAAAAAAGAAAGCATGAAAAAGAAGTGATAAAAGAACACTCTCAATGTCTCTCAAGAACTTTGGAAATGCTTGTGAAACATAGGAGATACTGGTACAGGAGCACCGACTGTGGCATATCCACATCAAAATGGGCACTGGACTCTACAAGCAGAGCAGAACTGAAGGAGCTCAAATGAAATCTGATATGTACAAATTTACACACAAAAGCACTCCAAATGATTATATGGAGTATTTATGTGCTATTTTTTTATCCATGGCACTCACCACAGGCACTTGCACAAGCAGGTACTGAGTAGATGGTTTTGGGTCGATTTGAATGGTATCATTCTTTTGCTCAGAAATATGTCATGACCCCACATTATCTACCAAGTTAATTTAAAGTTTGACTTAATGGCATTCAAAATCCACTTAAATCTCACCCTATTTTCACTTTTCACAATTATTCCATACAGCTCTCTCCTGCATATACTCTGCTCTTAAAAATAAAAAGACTCCTGGAACCCTCACATGCTCTACAGCTTCCTTCCTATGTACCTTTCCTCACTATGTTCATTATACCTAGATTTTTTTTCTACCAAATTTTTACTCATACTTTAGACCTTGATTCAATTGCCATCACTCCCATGAAGTCTTCCCTACTCCCCTTAGTCATCAATTATGTGAGACCTGATGAATCATCATTGCTTAGTGCAGCTCCATGAAAATAAAAATAACTAACTAGCTCTGAGCTGTGATCGGTGAGGCTTGTTGTTTAAGGTAAAAGGCACTTGGGACCATAACTAAATTTTATTTTGATTTTGAATTTGGCTATAGTTGCATTAAATCAGCATCTCAGAGAAAATGCCACAAGCCACTCAGAGGGAATGTGATCCTGTACTGCTGATAGGTGGAAGTCTACATTCAGTAAAGGCTGAAGGGACAATCTTAGCCTCTGTCTGGGATGGGATCCCTCCTGGCTCAGTTTACCCATGGGATTCCTTTGAAAAGGAATGTTTCCCACCTATTCCTGAGTCTAGCTATAAGATGGAACAGATACTGCATGGTTGGATATCTGTGACTTACCTGAACTTAAACAGAGTCAAGGATGTTTTATCCTGTCATATTTGGAATGTCACACGTCCCTGCTTTCTCCTTCTATAGCAAGTTTCTATGATCAGAGCAAGTAGTCAGTAACAGATATGGGTTCTTTCGTGTAAGCTTACTGGAAAATCTAATATTATTTTTCATTTGGAATTGGAACATGTGTAGAAAGTATGCAAATTGCTTAAGATCATTTTAAAAGTTTTCAACTAACTTTCTTCAAAAAAGTTTAGTGATCAATTATAAATCTTGAAACTGTTTTAAAAGAAGGGAAAATACTTTCAGAAGAAAATTTTAAATCTCTAGTGTAATTTTAAGAGGCCTATTGAAGCTTTCATTTGCGAGATAAATTTATTGCTAAACTAATGTAATGGGTTGTGAATCAGAAGAGATCTTGCTGTTTTGATCTGAATTTGCAGTTATTCCATTATCTAAGCAAAAGTTAACATTTGTAACTGAATGTACATGTACAAGATTCACTTTCTGAAGTGTCTCTTTCTCCCAGAGTGAATATAATCAGAGGATAAACAAGCTTTGTGAAACAAGGATGTATGTCTACCATTTAGCTGTGAGGTTCAAGTCAGAAGCCTCTTTTGTTAAAGGCAGTACAGTTATGTTAGTAAAAGAATAAATACTTATGAGGTATCTTGTCTATGTAGTATATAGAAATATGAAGGAAAGTGAAATAGTCTGAGTAATGGCTTATGCTAGCCCATCCTCACCCCACTTCTGGTCAAATTTCTCTTACTTATTTTTGGCTCTTGCCTGCTTAACCTCCTTGCTAGGTTTATCTCTTCTAGGCTCAGTGCTTTCCATCTGCAGATGACTGCTCAGACTGAGTACCAACGGTTGCCCGAAGCTGCTATTCATCACCCCTTGGATCTAGCATCGGCCAGATTCTGGACATTGGCCATGGACCCCACCCCTTGAATGATGGAACCCTGTGAGGCAGGGACAGCTCTATGCCCCTTCCCAGCAAGAAGCAGTTTGGGAAGCTGAGACCATCGCCCCTTGTCCTCAAACGATTTTGGGTGCCATCTGTTTAAGGGGGGAATGATGGGGTCCTTGGGATGTATATGTCTGTAGTATCAATCTGTAACATCAGTTTGTAAACGGGGTACTTTAGGATCTATGTCTGTAAAATCAATTTGTAAAACCAGTCTGTACAATCACATTTCCACCCCCCCCCCCAACCTCAGGGCATTGACTCTGCCCCTTCCCCCTGCCAGCACTCTGCCCAGCAACAACTCATGAACTGTTTATCTCTGCTTGAAACAATAAGCTACTTATGAATCCTTCACAAAACTATCTATAAACATTTTTAGCTTAGGCAAATGTTTCGCTTGCCATTAAGCAACTCAGTGAATGGATCTCCGGGCCCTGGGATGCCCGGCTGAGTGAAGAATTGGCCAATTTTACCTTTGCTATCGTGCGCCTTAATGAAACACGCTATGCCCCTACTCTCTCCAGTTCCTTTTTTAATGATCTCTTCCATGAGTTCACTTCATGGTTTTCCCTCCCTCGCCTCACCCTAAGACTCTTGGGCATTTAGGGCCCTAAGCCGTAAGCTTGTGCGTATCTGCCAAGACACCTTGTTGGGGATAAAGGCCCTTTCCGCTTCTATTAAAAAGGAAGGGGGATATGTAGGAGAGCCAATGAGGATTTACCTCAGTGCCCTTGAGAGGTCCCTGGACCTGTGACGGCACTGCCTCCGGGCTTAGGCGATGATGGCAAGGCCTCTCGCCCCCATTAACCCTCTAGGCACTTGAGGGACTGCTAGGCCCCCAGCTGACCCCTCCTTGTTCTAAGGAGTGAGGTACATCCAGGTCCACAAGGAATATCCTTGCTCCAGGTAGAAATCTCGAGATAAGAGTCCCAGGGTTACGGTGTGCTTGACCTTAAAAGGCAAAAGGTGTTGTAATTGGCCAAGAGCCAAAATGGAAACTGCTTGCGTAGGATAGGCTATATATGTAGAAGAGCAGGAAATAAAGTTGGAGTTGCCCCCTGAGTTGCTGTGTAAGTGTGCTTTGTTCTGCTCGGCGCTCCCTGCCACGTGGCGTCTGGAAGGCCCCAGGAAAGGATCCGACAACAATGGTTTTCAGGTAGTCCAATAAGTTTTAAATTATTTCTCCTAGATCTTTTTTCCAGGTCAGTGGTTTTTCCCCTGAGATATTTCACTTTCCCTTCTATTCTTTCATTTGTCTGGATCTGTTTAACAGCACTAGCTTCACTTTAGTGCATCCTAAATTTGAAGGAAAGATTCTGCTCAGTGAGCCTTTATGATTCTTTTTCCATCTGGCAAGTTCATCTTTTTAAGCCATTCCTCTCCTCATTGCCTTTTTGAGCCTCTTTTGCTTTCGAGTTAGTCTATTTTTTAAGGTGTTATTTTTATCAGTAAGGCTATTGACTCTCCTTTAAAAATTTTCTTGCACCATTTTCATTTCTCTTCCCAATTTTTCCTCCACTTCTCTTATTTTATTTTCAAAATCTTCCTAAAGTCCTCTAAGGCTTTAACCAGCTAGTATTTTCTTTTTTTTTAATATTTAAACAAATGCTTTATTAAATTCTGTTTTACATCATTCATTTCTGCCAGATTTTGAGTTACAATCATTTTCTCCCCCTATTTTTCCCCTACCCAACCTCCCAGAATATTATTCCCTCAAGTTATCACTTCATCCAATATGCTCTCTCCCATACCTTCTCCCATAACCCCTTCGAATTTTCCATTAGAGGAAGGTGAATCTTTGTGTCCCAATGCCTGCACATCGTATCTCCCAATTACAAGCAAAAGAGAATTAATAATAGTATTTATATATATTTGAAACATTTAATCTTAAGACTTTGACTTTCAGATCCATTTCTTTCCTCCCTTGTCACCCATTCCTCTGGGGAGATAAGTGATTCAGTATAAGTTGTACATGTCTAGCTATGCAAAACATTATCATAGTAGATATATTGTACAAGGCTGCTTATAATTACCTCCCACTCATTCCACCCTCACCTGGTCCATTCCCTACATGATCCTGTCCCTCTTCTACAGTGGGTACTTCCTACCTCCCTTCCCCCCAAGGCTGCCCTCCCATCCATCATCCCTCCTCTCATCGCCGTTCCCCCTTTTCTGCTGTAGGTGAGATATCTCATTTAGTATGTATGTCATTCTCTCCCTGAACCAAATGAAATGAGAATGTGGTTTTGCCTTTTTGCCTTCCTATTCTCCCCCTCCCTTGCAACCACTTCTTCTTGCTTCTTCTACATGGGATAGTCTCCTCTTGCCACTTTCCTCTCCCACCTCAAGACTTCATCCCTTGAGTATTCTCCCTTCCCAACAGTTTCAACCTATGCCCTCTATCCATATATAACTGAAACCATATACACAGAAATTCACATATGGATTCACATGACCACACACCCTTCTTCCATTATTTTCATAGTGAGAAAGATTTCCTCAGTCACAGTTATTGTTTTTCCATATAGGAATGTAAATAGTTCAACTTTTATAAGTTACTTTTGATTTCTTTTCCCTGATTACCTTCTCTGGCATCTCTTCCTTCTTGTGTCTGGATGTCAAATTTTCTATTCAATTCTGGTTTTTTCCTCAAGAATGCTTGAGAGCCCTCTATTCCACTGAATGACCATATTTTCCCCTGAAACAAAATGCTCAGTTTTGCAGGGTAGGTGACCCTTGGGTTCATTCCCAGTTCTTTTGCCCTCTGGAATATCGTATTCCATGCCCTTCAATCCCTCAGTGTAGAAGCTGCCAGGTCCTGGGCTATTCTGGTTGTGTTTCCACAATACTGAAATTGTTTCTTCCTGGCTGCTTATAGTATTTTCTCCTTGATCTGGGGATTCTGGAACTTGGCTATAATATCCCTGGAAGTTTTCTTTTTGGGATAGTTTTCAGGAGGTGATCTGTGGATTCTTTCAACCTTTATTTTGCCCTCTGGATCTAAAACATCAGGGCAATTATCCTTGAGAATTTCTTGAACGATGATTTCTAGGTACTTTCTTTGATCATGGCTTTCAGGTAGTCCAATAATTTTTAAATTGTCTCTCCTGGATCTATTTTCCACGTCAGTGGTTTTTCCCATGAGATATTTCACATTGCCTTCTACTCTTTCATTTGATTGGATCTGCTTAACAGCATCTTGATTTCTCATAAAGTCATTAGCTTCCATTTACTCCAGTCTAACTCTGAAGGAATGAATCTCCTCAGTGAACTTTTGAGATTCTTTTTCCATCTGGCAAATTCGGCTTTTTAAGGCATTCTTCTCCTCATTGCCCTTTTGGGCCTCCTTTGCCATTTGAGTTAGTCTATTTTTTAAGGTGTTGTTTTCCTCAGTCAGGCTGTTGACCCTCATTTCATACTTTTCCTGCATCCTTCTCATTTCTCTTTCCAATTTTTCCTCCACTTCTCTTATTTGATTTTTAAAGTCCTTCTTAAGGTCCTCTATGGCCTGCAACCCGCTCATGTTTTCCCCTGGGGCTTTTGGAGCAGGACTTCTGACCTCACAGTCCTTTTCCCACTCTATGCCCCCAAAAGAGGAGTCTAGGGTTTCATTTTTCTGTTTAATTTGTTTCCTTTGCCTTGGCATGTTGCCAAATAATTACTTGACTTTTGGGCTTGTTGCCACACTATGGCTCTGCTGCCAGTCAGGAATTTTTGTCCCGAACGTGTGGGGGACAACTTCCGTTTCTGGAAGCTGGAAGCCCACCCATGACCACCACCCCAGATCACAATCTACATCCAAGGCGGTTTAAGCAAGAGCGATTACCCCCCAAGACTGATCTCTGGATCTCCCTACAGTTCGCAGGCCAGGAGGTGGAGCTGCCTCTGAAAACTACAAAATGGAGTGTGTCCTCAGTGGTTTCTAGCCAGCAGGGGAGGAAGCCAACGCATTCCTCAAATACTGGTCCCAAAGTCCATAGGGCACTAACCTCTCACTTTGTCCTAGGCATGTCTATGTTGATAATTCCGGAATCGCCACAGATGCTGGTGTTCTGGGGTGTCTCCAGGCAGTTGCTGGTCCTGCCCCCCTGGGGCTAAAACCTCGGCTCACATAGACCTGGGCTCGGCTTGGCTCAGCTCCACTCAGCTCAGTTCCTGTGCTCTGCACACTGGGTACTGCCAGATCCCAGACTGCTGAGCTGGTCCTTCCTGCAAGGCTGCTGGGCTGTCCTCAGCAGGAGGTTAGCTGCTCTGTGTTGTTCTGTGGGTGCTGGGGCTCCAGAAGTTGTTCAGAGTCCCCTTTTACATAATTTGGGGGAAATCTGGGGACAGAGTGGCTTGGATGAGCTATTCCTACTCCGCCATCTTGGCTCCGCCCCCCACCAGCTCGTATTTTCATGTGGGACTTTTGGTGCAGGAGTTCTGACCGCCCAGTCCTCCTCCTGTTCCATGCTTCGATCCTCCCTGCCCCCAAAATAGGAGTCTTATGTTGAATTTTTCTGTTTATTTTGTTTCCTTTGCCTAGGCATTTTGCCGCTCAGTTACTTGGCTTTTGGGCTTGTTGCCACAATAGGACTCTGCCACCAGCCAGGGGAGCTTCAGTCCCAAACGCTTGGGTTTCCCAACTGCTGGAGGTATTGGTTGGGTGCCCTCTCTGAATCCCCCACTGGCTCTGGCAAGCTGTTCTCCCACCCTAAGACCTTCATTCCAAACTGTAATCCATATCGAAGAAGGTTAAATCAAGAGCGAATACCCTGAAGACTGATCGCTGGTTCCCCTTACAGTTATCATGGCAGGAACTGAAGCTGCAGTGTGTCAGTGACCTCACTGAAGCTTCTCAGTGGCTTCTTGCCCCCAGGGAAAGAGGTAGATGCACCCTCCCAACTAATGAGTGCCAAAGTTCATAGGGCACTAACCTCTCACTTTGTCCTAGATATCTGTGTGTTGGTAATCCTCAAAATGGTACACCTCCTGGTGTTCTGGATTCTTTCCAGCTGGCTGCTGGTCCTGCAGCCCTGGAGCTAATACCTCTGACTCACAGGGGCCTGGGCTTGGCTCCCAGAGCTCCATGCTGGCTGCTCCCTGTTAGGCTGCAGGACTGCCCTCAGTGGGATTTTACCTTCTCTGTGCCATTGTCTGGGTTTTTAATCTCCAGAGTTTGTTTAGAGTCCCTCATAACATAATTTTGAAGTGGTGTGGGCTGGAGCTCCACAGAATTGCTGTTTCTACACCCATTGTAACTCCACTCCCCTCAATAAATATTTGTTGAAAGTCAACTTTATGCAAGGAAGTATGATAAGCACTAGGGATACAAAGAAAAGAAAAATAAAACATTCCTTCTTCTCAATGTGGTCAAAATCAAATGGGGGAGCAAACATGCAAACAATGTTGTACTGATACATAATTAAAATAGGGAAAGAAATAGAAATAATAGGGATTGGTCAAAACTTCCTGCAGAAAGTGGAATTTTATTTGGGATTTGAAAGAATCCTGAATCCTGAGATGGAGAGGAAGAGCATTCCAGGTTTGGGGGATAGCCAATGGAAATGGCAGAAGGAGTGATATAAAGTATGTTGTTCAAGGAGGAGCAAGGAGACCAGTGTCCTTGAATCAGAGAGTAAGTAGTGATGGAGAGGTGTGAGTACAATAAGTGATGCAAGACAATAATGAAAAGCAAGTCAATCACTTACTAAAAGAGATCTCTGCAAAAAAAAATACTGAAGAAAATAACACCTTAAAAATACACTAAGCCAAGTGGCAAAAAAGTTCCAAAAAGTCAGTGAGAAAAAACTTTCAAAAGCAGAGGAGGAGAAGCCAAGATGGCAGAGTAGAAACAGTGCGTACAAGGCACTCTGCCCCCAGATTTCCTCTAAACTGTGTAAAAGGGGACTCTGAACAACTTCTGGAGCCCCAGCACCCACAGAACAACACAGAGGAGCTATCATCCCACTGAGGACAGCCCAGCAGCACTGCAGGAAGGACCAGCGCAGTGGTCTGGGAGGCAGCAGGTCGCAGTGTGCAGATCTCGGGGAGCCAAGCACAGGTCCGGGACACCTGAGTCTCGGTTTTAGCCCCAGGGCGGCAGGGCCAGCAACCGGGTGGAGGGACCCCAGAACACCAGCAGCTGTGGAGATTCCAGAATTATCAACATAGACATGGCTAGGACAAAGTGAGAGGTTAGTGCCCTATGGACTTTGGGACCAGTATTTGGGGAAAGCGTTGGCTTCCTCTCTTGGGGGCTAGAAGCCTCTGAGGAGAAATGCCATTTTGTAGTTTTCAGAGGCAGCTCCAGCTCCTGGCCTGCGAACTGTAGGGAGATCCAGAGATCAGTCTTGTGGGGTAATCACACTTGCTTTAAACTCCCTGGATGTGGATTGGGGTCTGGGTTGGAGGTCTTGGGAGGGTTTCCAGCTTGCCAGAAATGGAAGCTTGCCAGAAACGGAGGAGATGGGGAGAGACAGGGTGGGGTAAACTATCTCATGTAGAAGAAGCAAGGGGAAGTTGCTGCAGGGGAGGGGAAGAATAGGAAGGCAAAAAGGCAAAACCACATTCTCATTGACTTTGATTCAGGGAGAGAATGACATACATACTAAGTGGGACATCTCAACCTACAACAGAATTGGGGGAAGGGGCAGGAGAGGAGGGATCATGGATGGCAGGGCACCCTTTGGGGGAGGTGAGTTTGGAGGTACCCACTATAGAAGAGGGACAGGATCAAGTGTGGAATGGACCAGGTGGGGGGTGGGATGAGGGGGAGGGAATTATAAGCAGCCTTGCACAATATATCTACTATGATAATGTTTTGCATAGCTAGACATGTACAACATATACTGAATCACTTATCCCCTCAGAGGGAATGGGTGACAAGGGAGGAAGGAAATGGATCTGAAATTTGAGGTCTTAAGATTAAATGTTTCAAATATATATATATATACTATTTTTAATACTCTTTTACTTGTAATTGGGAGATAAGATGTGCAGGCATTGGGATAAAAAGATTCACCTTCCTCTAATTTAGAGGTCGAAGGGGGTGTGGGAGAGGATAGTGGAGAAAGCAGATTGGAGGAAGCAATGTCTTGCAGAACTGCTGTTCTGAGAGCGTGAGTAGGGGAAAAACAGCGGTGGGTGGGGGGAATTATTGTAACTCAAAATTTTGCGGAAATGAATGATGTAAAACACGTTAATAATGCATTTGTTTAAATAAAAAAAAAAGCAGAATTAGCCACATGGGAAAGCAGGTCCAAAAGCTCACTACAGAAAATAGTTCCTTAAAATGAAAATGGAGCTCATGACTTTATGAGAAATGAAGAAATAATAAAAGAGAAGCAAATGAATGAAAAAGCAGAAGGCATGAAATTGATTGGAGGAACTACTGACCTGGAAAACATTTTGAAGACAGATAATTTTAAAATTAACAACTACCTGAAAGCCATCATAAAGAAGAGCATAGACATCTTCTTCAAATAAATTATATGGGAAAACAGCCCTGATAGTCTAGAACCAGAGTTGAATATAGGAATTGAAAATATCCACCTATTGCCTCTTGTAAGAGATTCAGAAAGGAAAACTAGGAGTATTGTAGCCAAATTCCAGAATTCCTAGGTCCAGGAGAAAATATTGCAATCAGCCAGGAAAAAAATATATATGAATATAAGTATTTTGAAAATCCAATCATTATAACACAAGATCTAGTACCTTCTACATTAAGAGCTTGGAGGGCCTGGGATATGATATTCTGGAGGTCAAAGGATCCAGGACTAAAACCAAGAATCAAAAGTGAGTATAATAATTGGAGGAGGGTGATAGACATTCAATGAAACATAGAACGTTCAAGCATTCTTGAAGAAAAGACGAGAGCTGAACATAATTTTTTACTTTCAAATATTAGACTCAAAAGGAGCATGGAAAGCTAATCAGGAAAGAGAAGTCATGAAGAACATATTAAAAGTTGAGCTGTTTACATTCCTGCAGGGAAAGATAATATTGGTACCTTCTGAGACTTTTCTCGATAGTAGAGTATTTGGAGGAAATATCTATATCAATATCTAATATATATCTATATCTGCATATATATATATATAATAGATAGATATGTAGATATCGAAAGAGAGAAACATATATACAGAGAGAGTAAATATAAGGGGTGAGAGAGTAATATATTGTGAGGAGAGAGGGAAAGATAGCATGTGGTAAATTATCAGACATAAATGAGACAAGAAAATGCTTTTATAATGAAGGGAAAGAAGGAGGGAGGGAGAGGGAATAAGTGAACCTGAGTCTCATTGAGTTTGGTTTAAAGAGGAATGCCATACACACTGAACTGGGTATCTGTCCCTACGGGAAAGAAAGGTGGAAGGGGATAAGAGGGATACTATAGAAGGGAGGAAAGATTGGAAAGGGATAGTATAGAAGCAAACACTTTTGGAAAAGGAAAGCATCAAAGAAGAAAATAAAATAAATGTGGGTTAAGATAGGATAGAGGGAAGTAGAGTTAGTCTTTCCCAACATGAATATTGTGGAAGTATTTTGCATAACTACATATGTATAAACTATAATGAATTGCTTTCATTATTAATGAGAATAGGTGGTGAGGGAAGAAGGAAGAGAATTTGGAACTCAAAAGTTTCAAAAACAAATCTTAAAACTTGTTTTTGTACATTCAACTTTGAATCAAAATGTATAGGCAATGGGAAAAAAGGCACACACAATAAAGGTTTATTGCTTTTAATATTAAAAAAGAAAATGAAACATGTTTTCAGTTTTTTCCAATGTATGAATTTGTTTTTCTTAGATATATCTATTTTTTTACAGGATGGAACATCTGTATAATTGAAGGGAGAGGATTTCAAGAGGGATATTGGTTGGGTAATAGATATATAGAAATAAGGGATCAATTAAATGGAAAAAAATACACAGTAGAAAAAAAGTTCACATATGGCCATCAAGAAACAGGGTAATTTTGTTACTGGATTATTAAATTTAAAGTACTCCTAAAACATTATTAATAGGAGTTTGAAGTTTCATATACAATACCCTTTTTTTGCTCTTTGTATTTAAAATATGTGTTTGTTATCAGTTTTAAAAAGAAATATAGAATTTTAATATAAAATAAATATATAGCGCAGCAGAAATCAAGGAAGAAGGTAATAAAAACTACACTCCTTTAAAAAAAATCAGTCAATTAAAAGCATCATTTAGCACTCCAATGGGTTTTGATATTCACTTTGTTGGTACGTACTTCAATAATGAAAATAAAATCTTTATACGTCTGTTCATTAAACCATTAAACTCTCACCCATATCCTTACATACATTTGTCATAGGAACACATCAACATTTCTATAAGGAGTTTCTCTAGTTCTCAATATTGAGAGGATTAACAATAGAATACATTTCTCTTTCAACTATACTACTGTTTATCTAGAACATTTTCTTTATCTGTAACGTATATTTTTGATGATGTCTTTTACACAACTCCTGCCACTTAACTTCTTGTTTGTAATCAATTACATATTGTTCATACCCACCATGTACTTCTGCAATGGCCTATGAATACTTCTCAACTTCCATCAAAGCATAGTTTATAAAAAATAGTCTAAACAAAGAATTTTATCTTAAGTAATACACTGAATGGAGAGAACATGTAGTCATGATTGGGAGCAAGAAGTTCCAGGTACAAGTGCCAGATTTATCACATTGCCAATTGTAAGTTATTTAATCTTTCCTTTCTCTGTCTCTGCCTGTCTCTGTCTCTATCTCTGTATCTCTTTCTCTCTCCTTCCTTACTTCTAAAAGTGAAGAGAAATTATACTTCCCATATTTTGAGTTTTATTGAAGACTCTTAGAAATACACCTTAAACAGAATTTTTCAGTATCCTTGAGAAGAACATAATATTATTTCAATTTAGACAAGGAAATTTAGTTTTCGACCCAGACATTGCTCATGATATCAATCAAAGAACTCAGAATAAGATGCAGAGATCCCTGTTCTCTAAATTAATTCCAATCACATTTCCAAAGATTTTTTTTCTTTAAAAAAAGCCCAATGCTATTAGTCACTTTCACTCCTGTAATATGACGTTGCTTCTTTGGGAGAAATCCTTCACACAGAATCCACAAATTAATTGTGGTCTTCAAAGACATTCTACTTTAATTCCAAAATAGGGTTTCAAGAAAATGATTGTGTCAAAATTAGGGGGAATTTTGTCCCTGAGGAATAAATTGATAATGGACAAATAAACAGTTGATAATCTCATGGGGTCACTATGAATTCCTTCTTATTGGATTTCAGTTCCTGAAAAGAAACCCCAAGCTTTTTTAAAGACACAAAGACTATTTTATTGTTCTTTGATGATGAGAGACATTAGGGAAAGATCCCTGCAGGGACAAATTGATAAAAGTTTGTGATGGAAACAAAATTTATTATTAGTTACAGTCCAAGGTGGAGTTAAAAACATGGACAGAACAAGTGAGGAAAAGATCAGAACCAGGAAAGTAAGCATTCACATATTTATTTCCACTAAGAATGTCAGGCTTGCAAATCCAAGCTGACAAGAAGGCAGAACTAATGTTTCTCTATTGGTTTTTTATTGCAGATATTCATCATCCTGTTTTCATTTTCTGTTGCTGCCCTTTGTACATGTGGACCATAACTTAAATGCCGAAGCTATTCAATCATTCCATGGCATGATGAGTGGCCGTCATAGTGGGAAGCAGCAATTGAATGCCAGAGTATGGCATGAAATTCAACTATACTTTAAGATGTCACCAAAAGTATTTAAGTAGGTCAGATAGTTGGAATTTTAGCCATGACCCTCAAATAAGGCTCTAAAACCTGAGTCTATGTGATGTGGACAATACTACAGAAACTTGGTGCAATTATTGCTTTTATTCCTATTGCTAGGAAGGAAGGGGAAAAAAGTAAGGGACGTAAAGAAAGAAAAAAAAGTAGAAAGGTGAAGAAAAGAAGGAAGGAAAATATAAAGGAAGAAAAAGGAAAGAGCAAGAGAGGGAAAAGAAGAAGGAAGGAAAGAAGGGAAAAAGGAAGGGAGAGAGAAAGTGAGGGAGGAAGGGAGGGAAATCTTCAGAACTATGAGTCAGGAAGAGAACTAAGCATAGGGAATACAAATTTAAGAAATCATGACAATCCCAGTTCTCCAGAAGTGTAGCATTATGCAAATACACATGAATGTATGTATGCTTGTATGTGTGTATATATATATATATATATGTATATACTATATATATATACATACATATCTATATATTATATACCAACAGATGTCTCTCTCTCTCTCTCTCTCTCTCTCTCTCTCTCTCTCATCTATGTGATTGTTGGGCAGTGAGGTCTGTTTTAATCTAGGAAGTTTCAGAAATGAAAATGAGCCATAGTGTAATTGATTGAGAAAAAGAAGCATTTATTAAGTGCCTAGTATATGCTAGACACTGTGCTAAGAACCTTATAAATATTATTCCATTTGAGTGAAGTAGGTCCTGTTTATATTTACATGCCCCAATACTGGCAACATTAATTGGATTGGTGTTCCAAGAAAGAGAGGGAAAAATGTGATGAAAGAATATATTTGGAACGCTAGTGATAGTCTGAGAGTAGAGGAAAGTAACTTTGCATGAAGATAGTTCTCTGAGTAAAGCCGCAGATGCAGAGCTATTTAAGGCCAAAGTTGAAGGGTGAGAGAGGAATATAACAAGAGGAGATTGGGAGAGACAAAATGGGGAGAGACAGAAAGGGTAAACTATTTCACATAGAAGAGGCAATGGAAAATGGTTAAAAGGGAGGGGAAGAACAGGGAGGCAAAATGGCAAAACCTTATTCTCATTGAATTTGGATCAGGGAGGGTATGACTTACATACTAAATAGGATATCTCATCCTACTGGACAGTAGGGCGTTAGGGGATGAGAGAAGGGATTATGGAAGGGAAGGTGGGAGGGAAGTGGGGTAGGGAAGTTGGAAGCACCCACTTCTGAAAAGTGACAGGATCAAAGTAGGGAACAGACCAAGTGGGAGGTGGGATAGGAGGGAAGGATATATAGTCAGACTTTTACAATACATCTCTTATGGTAATGTTTTGCATAGCCACATGTGTAAATCATATACTGAATTGCTTATCTTCCCAGTAAGGGTGGGTGACAAAGGAGGAAGGGAATGAATCTGGAATTCAAAGTTTTAAAATCAAATGTGCAAAAATATATAAATACTATTATTAGTTCAATTTTACATATAATTGTGAAATAAGATACACAGACTTTGGGGCATGGAGATTCACCTTGCCCTACTGAAAAATTCGAAAGGGGTATGGGAGAAGATATGGGAGAGAGCTGATGGCATAAGTGGATAACCTATGGGGCTTCTATTCTGGGGTGGGGGTAGAGAAAAAAAGGGGAAAAACAGTAACTCAAAATCTGGCAGAAATGAGTGATGTAAACCAGAATTTAATAAAGCATTTGGAAAAAAAAGAAAGAACAACAGAAAATGAAAAAAAAATTATATATATATATATATATATATATATATATATTACCAAAATGAATACAATAACTTATCACAAGAATAATAAACTTTTATGAGTTAGTACTTAAACCAGGATTGCAGTACCTTTTCAGTATTAGACAAACTATCAACATGATAGAATATATCATCAACAAAATCAACAGAAAACAATCTGATTATCTCAATAGATGCAAAAAAAGCTTTTGACAAAATGCAATACCCATTTCTATTGAAAACATTTGAGAGCAAAGGAATAAATATAACCTTCCTTAAAATGAAAAGTAGCGTCTGCTGAAAATCATCAGCAAGCAATTTATGTAATGAGGATAAGCTAGATGCATTTCCAATAAGATCAGCAGTACAGCAAGGATGTCCATTATCACCAATGTTCTAATATGGTACTAGAAACTTTAGTTTTAGCAATAAGAGAAGAAAAAGAAATTGAAGCAATTAGAAAAGGGAAAGAACAGACTGTTATCACTATTTTACTGTTGATATAGTTAGAGATTCCTAGAGAATCAATTAAAAATTACATGAAATAATAACAAAATTTAGCAAAGTTGCAGGATATAAAATAAACCCACATAAATCATTAGCATTTCTATATATTATTAACAAATCCCAACAGCAAGAGATAGAAAAATAAATTCCATTTAAAGTTACTGTAGGCATTTTAAGTGATTTTGAAGTTAACCACAAACCCAGGAACTATATGAACACAATTACAAAACATTTTCTACACAAATAAATTCAGATCTAAATAAAAGGAAAAATATCAGTTGCTTGTTGATAGGCCAAACTAATATAATAACAATAACAATTATACCTATATTAATGTACTTATTCAGTGCCATACCAATAAAACTACCAACAGTTATTTTATAGGACTGGAAAAATATTATCAAAATTCATCTGGAAGAACAAAAGATTCAGAATATAAAGGGAATTAATGAAAAGAAATGCTAGGAAAGGTGACCTAGCCATGCCAGATTTTAATTTGTATTATAAAGCAGTAAATCATCAAAACAAAATTTATACTGCTTAAGAAATATAGGGTAGTTCAGTGAAATATGTTAGTTACACAAGACACAACAGTCAATGATGATAGCAACCTACTTTTTGATAAACCCCAAAACCTTACCTTCTGGGATAAAAACTCACTATCTGACACAAAATGCTGGGAAAACTGGAAAATAATATGGTAGAAACTGAGTATAGAACAAACTTTGACAATGTATTTAAATATAGACTGATAGTATAAACCAATTAAGGGAGCAAGGGATAGTTTGTCTGTCAGATTTATGGAGAATGGTGGAAATTGCAACAAACAAGACAGAAGAATACAAAATGTAAACTGGATAATTTTATTACATAAAATAGAAAATAGTTTACATAAAAAGCCAATACAACCAAGATTTGGAAGGAAAGAGAAAACTGGGAAAGAATTTTTACAACAAGTGTCTCTGATAAAGGCCTCATTTTTGAAATATATAGAGAATTGAGTCAAATTTACAAAATTACAAATCATTCCCCAATTGATAAATGGTCAAAGGTTATGAATAGGCAGTGTTCAGAGGAAGAAATTAAATCTATCTATAGTAATACAAAATTATTTAAATCATTATTGATCAGAGAGATGCAAATCAAAACAACTTGGAGGTACTACATCACACCTATTAGATTGCCTAAAATGGCAAAACAGAAAAAATATAAATGTTGGAGAAGATGTGGGAAAGTTGGAATACTAATTAATTGTTGGTCCAGTTGTGAGCTGTTCAATTAGATCTGCTGGAGAGCAGATTTGGAAGTGTGCCCAAAGGGCTATAAAAATGTGCCTACTCATTGACCCAGCAATACCACTTCTAAGGTTGTATCCTAGAGATCATAAAAATGGGAAAAGAATGTGCATGTACAAAATACTTATAGCAGCTCTTTTTATGGTGGCCAAAAACTGAAAATTGAGGGGATGCCAATCAATTGGGAAATGGCTAAACCAGTTGCTGTACATTAATGTAATGAAATACTATTGTGCTGTAAGAAATGATGAACAGATAAACTTCAGAAAAACCTGGAAAGAAAAGAACTGATGCTGAGTGATGTGACTAGAGCCAGTAGAACATGGTACATGGTAAGAGGGGCAAAGTGTGATGATTGACTTTGATAGATTTAGCCCTTCTCAGCAAAGCAAGGAGCTAAAACAATTCCAGAGCAGTCATGATTGAAAAATTTATCCACATCCAGACATATAACTATATAGTCTGAATGCAGAGTGAAGCATACTATATTATTTTCATTTTGTTTTTGTTTTTCCTTCTCGTGATTCCTCCTATTTCTTCTAATTTTTCTATACCACATGATTAATGTGAAAATATATTTAATGAGTATGTATATGGAGAACCTATATGAGATTACATGCTGTCTTGGTGTATGGGAGTGAGGAGGGAGGGAGAGAAAATTTAAAACATATGGAAGTGAATGTTGAATACTAAAAATAAATCAACTTTAAAGACAAATTTTTACCAGCATGAAATTTAATATGATTATTTGTTTTTTATTATGATTCTTTAGTGAGACAAACAGCGTGCAGATGATATATTTCCTTCTGAAATTTTCTTTCAAATTTCCTGTCCTTACCTCTTTTGCCTTCTTTTCAAATCATTGTCTAGATACTAGACAATGTTTATATTGCGTTTTCTCCAGCTACTTACTCTGCATATGAAACTTATATCATCTTCATATTAAACTCTGGGTGTTGATGAGACAGAGATATCCAACATTAAACATTAACAAAAAAAATCCAAAGATAAAAAATGGATATTCCAAGGGCAGCTATGTGGCACAGTAAATAAAGCACTGGCCCTGGAGTCTGGAGGACCTGACTTCAAATCTGGTCTCAGACACTTAGCACTTACTAATCATGTGACCTTGCACAAGTCACTTAACCCCAATTGCCCTACATTCCCCCCTCCAAAAAAGCAAAGAAAAATGGATGTTTCTTTCACTTTTTGAAGTATGGCTCTGTAAAAATTTTGCTACCTGAAAATTTAGCCATATCAAGTAATATAGCTGCAAATACTAAATTTGATTAAATAATTTCAAAGGCAAAACTACAGTCAAGTTATTTCTGAACCACTTAAGCTTTTGGGGTTGGAAGTGGGAGGGGGATTGGCCATGTAGTTTTAAACAAAAGATATAATTCAGTAAGTCCTTAACTCAATCCTCCTTAAGGAGCAATCCTTCTTAAAGGAAAGAAAGTACAAAAGGCCCCTATTACTAGGTCACATTGCCTTAATATCATCAGAAAGTCTTCTTTCTTCTTGTTTGTACTAGTTTCCAATAATCCTTAACTTAGTAATCCATAAGGGGTACAAAATATAAAGTTCTATCACCCCTATGTCACATTAAATTATGATCTTGTCAGCAAGCAGTAAGTACCCAAGGAAAGGTCCTTTCATCTAAACTTGGGGCTGGCTCCCAAATTCCATGGCTCCTCTTCCATGGTCCCATCTCTTGCCTGAATTCAACCAACTGCCACCTAGATTCACAGGCAGGCACCTCTCAGTTCCTCAACCATCTCTTTGTCCAGTTCCTTGTCCAGTTATCATTCCATATTGAAGCTTAGGGTGACCAGTCCACTTCAAACCTTTCACAGTTTCTGTTTCTGGGAAGATAAAGATCAATAGAGCCACAATTCATATGCATTGCCAGCACCATAAATCAATTCATTTTCTGCCTGTGAAATTAACACAGATGTACAAAAACGGTATGAGAAATCAACACAAATCATCAATAAAGTTCCAGGACCTCTGAAAACATCACTAAAACCCTCCTCCAGGACTTCTGTTAATATACAACAAGAAAATCCTCTTTCAGGTTTTCAGAATCAGCCATAATATCCCAGGGCTTCTGTAATAGCAGCAGCATACTCTATCAGCAGAGATCAGACAAAATAACATCAACATAGGCAGACAAAGTGCTAGTGCCACAGCAATGTTTCCTCCCAGTTCTGCTCTCTCCCAACTTGATCTCTTCTTTTTTATATAATGTTTAGCTCCTTCCTCATCTACCCAACTCTTGCTTCCTTCCTGTTCCAGTCTTTGGCAAGTCCCTACCACTGTGGACTTCACTGGTTCTGCTTCTTAACAGAAACTTGATATAAAAAAAAAAAACTTGATATAATCATGGACAAGGCTGAAAGACTTGAACTGAAACAAGTTACTAAGTACTCCTTTGATTGCCATATTCATCTTTCATATTCATATTTATTAGGTATGCCATCTATGTCTACTTCTATTTCACTGATATAAAATATTCTTTAATAGATTCAAGTGTAGTTCTCTAGGGAGACTATGAGACTCCCCCGTTAAAATTGGTATTGGAATATCAATAAATCCATTCTCTAGGTTGAAGCATCCAACCATTTCTGATACTAAGGGACATACTACTATCTAACACACATATGACTCACAGAGCAGTAGTATTCCATCATAGTCATGGAATCATCACAACTTGTTTATCACAACTTGTTCATCCACACCCAGTTGATGAGGATCCCTGCAATACCCAGTTCTCTGCCACTACACAAAGAGCTACATCATTCACATTCAAAGTTATAATTAATACTTTTGAATTTCCCTCCATCTTGTTTTTACTCACTTTACTTTCTCAGCCTCTCTTTTTATCCTAACCATATTACCTTATATTCTTCCCCCCACTTTACTTACCCCACTTACCCCTTCAAAAGTCCCTCCATCCCCTCTCTCCACTTGCATCTCAGTCCAGACACCCTTTCAAAATTCCTCCCATTGTCTTCCTCCCACTCTCAAATCCAAATTCATAAATACCTCTAAAGGGTCCTCCTCAACCCTCTCCCTCAATTTTCTTACCTTTCTACATATTGAAGACTTCTACTCACTTCCAGATGTATATGTTGTTTCCTCTTCAAACCATATAAGAATACGGCCCCAACATTACCAGTCATCCATCCCACCTGCTTCCTCTGAATTACTTCTTCCTTTTTAATATTATAATTGCTTCCTTTTACCCTTTTCTACCCAATTTTGTTTTCTAGAATCATCCCATTATACACAACTCAACCTCAGTCTTTCTTTCAAGTTAACTTAGTAATCATGAAAGATTTAAGAATACTGATATTTTCATGTCTGTAGGTACATATAGGTGTGTGTCTGTGTATTTATATATGTATATGTGTGTATATTTGTATGTGTATGTATGTATGTGTGTATCTAGATAGTATGTATATGTATAAAATATGTAAACAGCTCGATCTTAATGGGTACCTATAGTTAGTCTTTAGTGTTTTCCTCATATTTCTTCTGGATCTTTTATATTGAATTTTCCATTGAGTTGTGGTTTTTGTTACAAATATCTGAAAGCCTTTCAGTTTCTCAAATGTCCATTTTTCCATTCAGGAATATTCTCAAATTTTCTGGGCAATTTATTTTTGGATGCAATCCCTGTTCTTTTGCTCTTTGACATATAGTGTTCCAAGACCTGTAGTCTTTTAGAATAGAAGTTGCTAGATCTTGTGAAATGCTGACTGCATTTGCACAGTATTTACTTATTTGTATTTTGCTTGAAATATTTTCTCCTTAACCTAGGACTTCTGAAATTTGGATATGACATTCTTATAAATTTTCCTCATATAATCTGTCATGTTGTGAAAGGTAGATTTTTATTTTCTATTTGACATTTTTTTACAAATTCAAGAGAACATTTCTTAATAATTGCTTGTAATATTATTTCCAAATTATTTTTATCATAATTTTCAGGTAGTGCAACGATCTTTCTATTGGATCTCCTCAAATTGATATAGAGATCAATTTTTCCCAATGAGGTATTTCAGATCCTTTTCTATTTTTTCTATTTTTTTATTATTTCTTTGAAACTCATGTCATTTAACACCTCTTGCACAGTTCTAGATTTCCAGGAGTCATTTTCTTCCTTAAAATATTGAATATTTTCTCCAATTGGTTAACATTATTTTCATAACTTTATTGGAGTGTTTTATTTTTTATTTTTTCCCTTGATCTCTTTTATTTGATCTTTTATTTTCTTTTAAAGTTCTTCCAAGATCTTCTTTTGGGCTTGTGATCATTTGATATTACTCTTGGAGTGGCTTTTTACCTCATTATTTTCCTCTGAATATGAACTGAGAACATCTTTTACACCAAAGTAAATATCTACAATCAGGTTCTTTTTCCTTTGCCTATTCATTGTTATTTTTAATTTGTTTTATTTTATTTCTAGTAGTTTATTATTATAATCAAGTTTTAATCCCAAGTTGTGGCTAATGTTGTCCTAGGCCTCATGCCCTTCTTACTGTTATTTTCTGAATTCTGTTGAGGGGTTCAAACTTAGAAATTCCTCTGCTTCCCTAAGCCATGGTTAGCACCTTCAGTCACACTGTACCCAAAATGATTTTGTTCCCTGAGATACCCCACTTACTGTGTGGGTGCTCACTCCTCTTCACCCACAGTCAAAGTAGGGATCACTTCTAGTCATCACCAGCACACCTGGCTTCTTTGTATAGTGTGGGTACTTCAATCTTCCCCCAATCATCTGTCTAGTGTTCCTTAGATGAAAGATTGTGAGGCAAAAAGTCATGTAGTGAATGTCCTAAGTTAGTGAAGTGTAAGTCCCTGAGATGAAATTTTTTGAGGTGTAGTCCACTTCCTGACAGACCTGCTCCAGAGCCTATTTTTTGTTGGAGTTGATTTATATAGAGAGATTTATGTAAACTCAGTGGAGTTGACCTAGAGGTCTCTACACTTCATTCAGACCAAATCTCCATCCATAAAAGTCCTGTTTTTTTCTTAGGTCTTCTCAAGTAATCTCAGTAAGAAAAC
Organism: Gymnobelideus leadbeateri; assembly: GCA_011680675.1. Classification (NCBI taxonomy): domain Eukaryota; kingdom Metazoa; phylum Chordata; class Mammalia; order Diprotodontia; family Petauridae; genus Gymnobelideus; species Gymnobelideus leadbeateri. Next base: position 156,648 of record WOXC01002020.1, read on the forward strand.
TGTTTTATCCCATTACTTTTAAGCCTCTATCATGACTTACTGTCTGGGGATGAAATCTGGAGGGCCTGGAATTTTCTGACCTACTCTGAAATCTTCCCAGAATTGCTCCTCTTTGCTACATGAAATAATTAATTCCGAGGGGAAGGCAGGTTGAAGGGGGAGGAAGTTAGAAGCACACATTTTTTTACAAAGGACAGGATCCAAGTAGAGAATAGAACTAGTGGGGAACAGGATAGGATAGAGGGAAATATATTCAGTCTTTCACAATATATCCATTATGGAAATGATTTTCATAGTTACACCTGTACAACCTGTATTGAATTGCCTATCTTCCTAGTAAGGGTGGGTGATGAGGGAGGAAGGGAAAGACTGTGGAATGTATATATATATGCAACTGGGAACTATGCTATACAGGCACTAGGGTATAGAGATCCATCTGCCCTACTGGAAAGTCGAAGGGGTATGGGAGAAGATATAGGAGAAAGCAAATAGGGGGAGAGGGTATACAGTGGGATGGCTGTTTTGGAGTGGTGCATAGCAGAAAGATGAGGAGAAAATTTGCTACCTAAAATCTTGTGGAAATGAATGATGTAAACTAAAATAAACATAAAATTAAATTAAAAAAAAAGAATGAGCTTAATGATCTTTAAAAAGCCATGCAAAATTTTGGCACTATGCTCAAAGGGCTTTAAAACTGTATGTACCCTTTGGCCCAGCAATACTACTTCTAGGACTGTATCCTAAAGAGATCATACAAGTGGAAAAAGGACCCATATGTATAAAAATATTTACAGCCATTCTTTTTGTGGTGGCCAAGAATTGGAAATCAAGGAGATGGCCTTCAACTGGAGAATGACTAAACACGTTGTGGTAGATGAATGTAATGGCATATTATTGTGCTATAAGACAGATTTCATAATAACCTGGAGAGATTTATGTAAACTTATGTTTATATTTGTTGATTTTGAGTGAGGGGAGAAGAACCAGGAGAGCATTGCACACAATTACAAACACATCATATCTGTGATGACTAATTTTGATAGACTGGGCTAATTTGAGCAAAGCAAGGTTATAATACAACTCCAAAGGATTCACAATGGCAAAGGCTATACACATATAGAGGAAAAAAAGTATAGATCTCAAATGTAGAATGAAGCAAATTACTTACTCGATCTCTTTTTCATTTTTGTTTTGTTTCTCTTCCTCATTATTCATTTTGTTCTTCTTTACAATTTGACTAAGGTTTATTGTGAAGGTGTATATAGAACTTTTATTGGATTGCTTGCTCCTGGGGGGCAGAGGAGAGGGAGAAAATGTGGAGCTCAAAACCTTGTTGCATTGAATGTTTTAAACTAATAGTAAATATTTTTAAAATAATTGTTTTGACTACATCCCATAAGAAAAGACTTGCACAAAATGATCAAGAGAGAAATGAGCTGAGCCAAGATAACATTGCATATAGTAAGAGCAGTATTCTATTAAGCGCAATTTAGAATTACTAAATCATTTTTACAATGTTAAATATACATAATAAAAATAAAGGATGTATGAAGGATACTTATCTGTATCTGGATCCAAGGAAAACCTAATAAACAGAAATATGGATAGAAAACTCTCTTCCTCCTTCCTTCCCTCCTTGCCTTCTTCCCTCCTTCCCCCTCCCTCCCTCCCTTTGTCTCTGCCTCTGTCTGTCTGTCTGATAATTTTGTTGAATATTTGGATTTTCAGTTTAGTGTACTATTTTCTTTTTTTTATCTTACTGTGTTTGTGGTATTCTGATATTGTTCCATGTTTTGAAAATAAAGTTAATTAAAAAACCTTTAAAAAAGGAAAGTGCCCCCAACCCTTCCTTCATATTTCCTTTCCAGAAATTAACATACTTAAACTTCTTTTAGATTCTTTAGTTTTCACCCATTTGAAAAATTATTTTATGAAATGATTATATCAATTTTATATTAATTAAAGTATAAATGTAACCTAGAACAATAAATCCTCAATTGTAGGAATGAGTATTGAGGAAGTTCTTTCCCATGGTCCTAGAGGTCTATGTTGTTAATGAGCTAACAGAAACCGAATGGATAATATTTTATAGCAGTATAAGAGAGTAGTAGGCCATCAGAAAAAGTGTGTGCACCTGTACATGTGCACACCAATAGCAATGGAACATTCAGGGAATGCAGAGAGATGTTACAGTTACCTCACCTTGATAGACATATAAATATTTATATCATTAATAATAGCTGGATATTCCATTAATAATCATTCATTTTCAGTTATAGACAACTAGTGACTAAAAGTTAATTTATGTCCCTCTATCATTCAAAATCCTAAATTGATTTAACATAACCTGAGATAGTTCTGGAATTTTTCAAAGGTTAACAACTTACTTGTATTAACAGAATGACCAATAAGTAAATTGAATGCTTCTTAAAGATAAAACAAATTGAGGAATAAATCCATTTATACTGTTGAATCAAGCATAGTGATTTTTGACCTCCTCAATTACAGTAAAAAATATAAGCCAAATCTCATGTCTTAATAAGAGATGGGGAAAGACAAATCTTATGTTAATGTTTACTTATTTTTGATATAGAGATTCATCTAATTAATTTTTACCTTAATTTTTCATGTTGGATGTAAATTTCTAAGTCTTGAATGTCAAGTTTAATATTTAGATAGTGTCTGTATCCTAGAACTTAAAATAATTTTTTTAGTATTATCTTTTGAATTCTTTCTGACACAAAGGGAAATTCAACCTTCTGTGAAATCTCTAACCCAAGACACAACATTTTAATAGAATATTATAGAATTATATTACAAATTTAAATAAAGCATAATAAAACATATTAGATATTAAGAAAGGCAGAACAGAGTAATGGGTAGAAAGCTGACCTACAATTCAAGGAATTCTGAGCTCAAGTACAAACTATCATGCATTTTGCTTCCATGACCTCAGTCAGTCACAATGTCTCAGGAATGCAATAAAAGTCTTTCTTCTGTTCTAATGCACAAATATGTTCTATAATATAACAGATATCCTAAAACTTCTATGTTGTTATATTCATAATGACTATTGGGAATGAGTGGATACACACCTTGCTTATGACTAAGAATTCATTTAATTTCTAAAGCATTCTCTTGATGCAAAACATAGTTTCATTGAAATATATTTATTTTTTTATTTTTTTTAAAAAGCAATTGGGGTTAAGTAACTTGCTCAAGGTTACATGGCTAGTCATTTGATTTATGCGTGGGTGCTCATTTTCTGAGGCCGGATCTGATCTCGGGTCATCCAAACTCCGAGGCCGGCGCTCTTACTCACTGCGCCACCTAGCCGCCCCTTTAGGGCAATTGGGGTTAAGTAACTTGCCCAAGGTTACACGGCTAGGTTTTTGTTTGTGCGGATTAGGTGTCGGAGGCCGGCTCCGAACTCAGGTCCTTCTGATTCCAGGGCCGGCGCTCTATTCACTGCGCCACCTAGCCGCCCCTGAAATATATTTATTGAAATATAAGATTTGTTAAGTCTAATAATCCAAAATATTTATGCCATGTAGCTCTTTTTCATGATAAAGGTATTCATTAGATTTATGCTTTTACTAGAACAGAAGTTAAAAGAAACCTCTACAATAATGAAACAGTATCAGAACTAATTTCCACAGCTTTCAATGGGAGACAAGGAAGTATTTAAAATAAAACAAAACACAAAAATATAGCATGGTAAATGGAGTTGTCTACAACCTACATGAAAGTGAAATGCCCAAGGAAGATTTCATGTGATGATGAACCTCACAATGTTAACTTCCAACACTAAAAAATAGCATCTAGGATAGATCTCTGGGGAAGTTAGACCATAAGTTTCATTAAAAATTCAAAGCATTTCATCTAGAGCTTGCTGTGCTTGCCTTAATGGCTGTTTTTGGTTACTATATTGTTGCACAGTTGATCTAATACTTGGATCATTGAAAACCCATAAAAATAGATCCAAATAGTATTCGCCAATATGATAGTTACATATAGCTACCAAATAAGAATGTCAAATAAAATTGAATTTTCCCATTTGAAGTTAATCTTAGATCCAATAATTCTTTCCAAACCCACTTTAATCATATTATGTACTCATTATGTTAATAGTGAAAAAGAAGAGACTCCTGGGAGCCAAGATGGCAGAGTAAGTAGAAAATTGCTATCACTCTTCCAGATTGACCTCTGGGGGTGGGGGGGAACACCCCAGGCAATATCCTGGAACAGCAGATCCAATGGAAAGATAAGGAAGGGCATCACTTTATTCCAGGAAACTTTGAGGATTGGCAAGAAATGTTCATCTCCTTTGGGTAAAAGGGGAGTACATTCCCGGACAGGAAGTTTCCAAAAAAGTCTGCAACAATTCCCACCTCAGCAAATCAGTGGGAGATCCTGAGCACCAGGATGGTGGAATAGGAAAGCACAAAGTCCAGGAGGCCCCACATGCTTTAGCATAGCCAGGGGAACTGTCTCCAGATTGGAGACAGTTCAGAGAACCAGCAAGTGGGCTGGCACAGGCTCTGGTGAGCAGGCTTCCTCCAGCATTGGACTTCCACATGCTTCAGTGTAGCCCTAGGCAGGTAGGCATCTTCCACCTATGCTCAGGCACAGTTCTGGTGGGCTGGTATCCTTCAGCAGACAGACCTCAATGTGCTTCAGTATAGCCCTTGGGAAATTTAGAAACAACCCACTTGACCTCAGCCCACAGCACACCTCGCTATTAGGAATGCACCAGGTAAGCTTCAAACCTTTACAGCCTCCAGGTGCAAGTACCTGAAGCCACAAGATACAAAGCTATAGTGACCAGACCCATGGCTCACAACACAAGAAACTTAGTTGACTGAACCCTAAGCCAAGAAGCAGGGGTCAATTTTAAAAGCCAAATTAAAAGCCATAATTAACACTGACCATAATCATTTTTTTATGGGGAGAGTGAAGATAAAAACATAAACTCAGAAGAGGACAACATTATCAACATACCCAAATCTGAAAACTCAAAGGGAAATAGGAATTGGTCCCAAGCCCCAGAACCTTATTAGAAGAATGCAAGGAGGATTTTAAAATTCAGATAAGAGAGGTAGAATAAAAATGTGGAAAAGAAATGAGAGGTATGTAAGAGGGTCAACAGTTGGGAAAAGGAAAGACAAGATTGCCTGAGGAAAACAATTCCTTAAAACATTTAATTTGCCAAATTGGGAAATTGGGGGAACCTGCTGAAGAAAGCAACTCCTTAAAAAGTAGAACTGGCCAAATTGTAAAGGAGGTAAAAAAATACTAATTCAAGAAAACCATTTCTTAAAAAGTAGAATAGACAAGTAGAAGCTAACGACTCTATGAGACATCATGAAACAGTCCAGCGATATCAAAAGAATGAAAAATTAGGAAAAAAATGTAAAATACCTCACTGGAGAAACAACTGACCTGGAAAACAGATCCAGAAGAGATAATTTAGGAATTATTGGTCTATTGGAAGCAATTATTTAAAAAGAAAAAGGAGAGCTTGGGCATCATCTTTCAAGAAATAAAAAAAAAATCTGCCCAGTGGCCATAGAACCAGAGGGAAAATACTCATTGAAAGAATCCAACAATCATCTCCTGATGACTGAAAGAGATCCTAAAATGATAACTCCAAGGAATATTTAGACAAATTCCTGAATTCCCAGGTAAAGGAGAAAATACTTCAAGCAACAGAAAGAAAAAATAAATACCACAGAAATAGAGATAGGATTATGCACCATCTAGCAACTTCTATACTGAAGGATCAGAGAGCTTGGAATATGATATTCTATAAGGCAAAGGAGCTGGGATTAAATCCAAGAAAAAGCTACCAAATAAAATTCAGCAAAAATCTTTCAGGAGAAGAGATGGACATTCAATGAAATAGGGAACTTCCAGACTGTCCTGATGGAAAAACAACAACAACAACAACAACAATAACAACAACAACAAAGTAGCTGAATAGAAAATTTTGATCTTTTTCATTATTTTATTTATTTTTTTATCAAATACTTTATTAAAGTCTAGTTTACATCATTCATTTCTGCAATATTTTGAGTAACAACTTTTCTCCCCATTTTCCCCTATCCATCACCCCAAAATAGCGATGTTACTGCATATCTTTCCTCCAATCTGCTCCCTACAATAACTTCTTGCATACCACCTCTAACTATCCAGTAGGGCACAGTGGATATCTATGCCCCAGTACCTATATATCATATTTCCTAGTTAAATGTAATATAATATTAAAAATAGCATACATGCAAACACACACACACATACACACACAGATATATATAGATATAGATATAGATATACATACACATATACATATATATATATATGTATAGATATATAGATATCTGTGTGTGTGTGTATATTTAAACATTTGATTTTAAAACATTGAATTTTTGGTTCATTCCCTTCCTCCCTTATCACATACTCTTACTGGGAAGATAAGGAATTAAATATAGGCCCTACATGTGGAACAATGCAAAACATTTACATAGTGGATATATTGTAAAAGACTGACTATATTTCCCTCCCTCCTATATCAACTCCAACTTGTTCTGTTCTCTACTTTGATCCTGCCCGTTTTCAAAAGTGGGTGCTTCCAACTTCCTCCCTCCTAGCCTGCCATCGCTGCAATCATCCCCTCTCTCATCCCCTTCCCTCCTACTCAACTGTGTGTATACTCACACACACACACACACACACACACACACACACACAAACACATGAACAAACACACGCACATTTCTATTCCCTTCACCTAATCTCATAATGAGAAAAGTTTCATAAGTTACAATTATCATTTTACCTTGTAGGAATGTAAATGGTTCAACTTTGACAAGTTCCTTATGATTTCCTTTCCTGTTTACCTTCTCATGTTTCTCTTGCTTCTTCTATCTAAATGTCACATTTTCTATTCAACTCTGGTTTTTTCATCAAGAATGCTTTAAAGTCCTCTATTGCACTGAATGACTATATTTTCCTTGAAACATGATACTCAGGTTTTCTGTGTAAGTGATTCTTGAATTTAATCCCAGCTCCTTTGACCTCTGGGATATCATTTTCCAAGCCCTTAAATCCCTTAGTATAAAAGCTGCCAGATCCTGTGTCATCCTGGTTGTGTTTCCACAGTATTCAAATTGTTTCTTCCTGGCTGCTATAACATTCCTAGCAGTTTTCTTTTTGGATTCTTTTTTCAGGAGGAGATTGATGGATTCTTTAAATCTCTATTTTTCTTTCTGGTTCTAAAACATTAGGGGAATATTTCTTGAGAATTTTTGAAGGATGATATCTAGGATCTTTTTTGATAATGGATTTCAGGTATTCCAATAAATTTTCTTTTTCTTTTTTGGGGGGTTAAAAAGCTTACTTTAATCAAACAAGCATATATTACCTAGTTAAGGGGGAAAAGGTCAGCACCCGGAATTTCAGAGCTACAGACAGATCAAACACACAGGCTTCCAAACTGTCCAAGCATTATATCAATACCAAATCACAGGTACCAGAGAGGGAACCATCAATATCTGGGTTTTCAAAGTGGGGGGGCGGGGCTCTCAATGGCTGCCCAGAGTCTCATCTACTAAAATCACACAACACTTCTCAAAGTGAGCCCACACCAACAATTTTTCAATTTTCTCTCCTGGATATATTTTCCAGGTCATTGTTTTTCCCAATGAGATATTTCACATTGCCTGCTATTTTTTCATTTGTTTGGATTTGTTTAATAGTATCTCAATTTCTCATAAAGTCCCTAGATTCCATTTGCTCCAATGTAATTCTGAAGGAATTATTCTCTTCATGGAGAATTTGAGATTCTTTTTCCATTTGGCATATTCAGCTTTACTTTTAATTCACTCTTCTCCTCATTGTCTTTTGGAACCTCTTTTTGGGTTAGTCTATTCTTTAAGGTATAACACACAAAAATTATCCAATAAGGTTAAATGGTTTACATGCCTATAAGAGAAGCTGATGCATATAACTCTTGAGCCCTTTATCTTTATTATGCCATTTAGAAGGGATATACATTATGAAGAGGGTGTGGATATAGGCTGACTTTGATATAATGATAAAAAGCTGATTATGGGGAGGAAAAGGTTTTACTGGATATAACAGCAAGAACATTAGCATATCAAGGATGCTAACACAGGTTCATTGATCTGCTTTTCTAAATGAATGTAGCTCAAAAGGGGTTAATACACACTTTAATCAAACATAGATAATTCACTTAGTTCAAGGGAAAAAAGCAAGAACCCTGAACTTCAGAAAATTAAAAAAAAAACATTAAGAGTAGGGAAAAATACACAGAGAGAAAAAAAAAAAAACAATCCATCAGACCAACAGAAAGAGCTTCTAGCTGTCTGACCATTACATGTATACACTGTTAGTTAGCAGAGAAAAAAAGTACCAATATCTGGACTTTCAAAACCATGGAAGTCAACAGGTGCCCAGAGTCTCATCTGGCCAAGTCATAAAATTCTACCCATAATTGAGCCCCAAAGCAATATCGACCCACTTTCTAATTACAAAGTAACAAAAGGTGTGTATGTCCCTGAGAAACAAGCCACCCCTAAGCAAGCTTCTCTTGTTGAGCTTTGAGTAAGGCCTATTAAGACACAAGGAAGATATTCAAATTCCCTGGGCCTATTAAGGGACAGAGAAGATCTTCAAATTCCTTTAAATTGGGAGAAGAACAGAGTAGGAGTCAAAAATGGGGAAATCTCATTACCTGGGCACAAAGACCTATTACAGTAGAGGAAAATAAGGTATACAAGCATTGTTTGAACCTTACTCTCATTTTTTAGTGTGTGTGTGTATATATATATATATATTGAATATATATATTGAAACATTTAATTTTAAAACTTCGAATTTCAGATCCATTCCCTTCCTCCCTTGTCACCAACTCCCTTGGGGAAGATAAGCAATTCAGTATGTGTTCTACATGTATAGCTATGCAAAATATTATCATGGTAGATATATTGTAAAAGACTGCCTATATTTCCCTCCCACCCATCCCACCCCACACCTAGTCCATTCCCTACTTTGATCATGTCCCTCTTCGAAAGTGGGTACTTCCAAACTCCCATCCACTCAGAATGTCCTCCCCTCCATCATACCCCTTGTCCCTACTCTCCTGCAGGTTGAGATATCCCATTTAGTATGTATCTCATACGCTCCCTGAGCAAAACTCAATGAGAACATGGTTTTGCCTTTTTGCCTTCCTGTTATTTTCCTACCCTGCAACCACTTCCCCTTGCCTCTTCTACGTGAGATAGTTTACCCTGCCCTGTCTCTCCCCATCTCCTCTTGCCACATTCCTCTCTCCCCTCTTAACTTCACCCCTTAAGTATCATCATCCCTTCCCAATAAATTCGACAAGTGTGCTCTATCCATGTATACTTATAAACGTATATACACACATTCACATATGTATTCACATGCCCATATACCCTCCTTCAATTATTTTCATACTGAGAAAGGTTTCATCAGTCACAGTTATTGTTTTTCCATGTAGGAATGTAAATAGTTCAACTTTGATAAGTTCCTTTTGATTTCTTTTCCCTGATTACCTTCCAAAGCATCTCTTGCTTCTTGTGTCTGAATGTTAAATTTTCTATTCAACTCTGTTTTTTTTTTTTCTCAAGAATTCTTGTAAGTACTCTATTCCACTGAATGACTGTATCTTCGCCTGAAACAAGATACTCAGTTTTGCTGGGTAGGTGATTCTTGGTTTTAATCCCAGCTCTTTTGACCTCTGGAATATCATATTCCATGCCCTTAGATCCCTTCTTGATCTGGGAATTCAGGAACCTGCCTATAATATTTCTAGGAGTTTTCTTTCTGGGATCTTTTCCAGGAGGTAATCTGTGGATTCTTTCAACCTCTGTTTTGCCCTCTGGGTCTAAAACATCAGGGCAATTTTCCTTGAGAATTTCTTGAAGGATGATTTCTAGGTTCTTTCTTTGATAATGGCTTTCAGGTAGTCTAATAAATTTTAGATTGTCACTCCTGTATCTATTTTCTAGGTCAGTGGTTTTTCCCATGAGATATTTCACATTGCCTTTTATTCTTTCTTTTTTTTTGGATCTGTTTAGCAGCATCTTGATTTCTCATAAAGTCACTAGCTTCCATTCGATCCAGTCTAACACTGAATGAATGAATCTCCTCAGTGAGCTTTTGAGATTCTTTTTCCATCTGTCAAATTCAGGTTTTTAAGGCATTTTTCTCCTCATTGCCCTTTTGAGCCTCCTTTGCCATTTGAGTTAGTCTATTTTTAAGGTGTTATTTTCCTCAGTCAGCCTGTTGACTCTCATTTCATATTTTTCCTGGATCCTTCTAATTTCTCTTCCCAATTTTTCCTCCACTTCTCTTACTTGGTTTTTAAAATCCTTCTTAAGGTCCTCTATGGACTGCAAACTGTTCATATTTTCTTTGGATCTTTTGGTGCAGGAGTTCTGACCTCACAGTCCTCCTCCTGTTCCCTGCTTTGATCCTCTTTGCCCCCAAATTAGGAGTCTAATGTTGCATTTTTCTGTTTGTTTTGTTTCCTTTGCCTAGGCATGTTGCCACTTAATTACTTGACTTTTTGGCTTTTTGCCACAGTAGGACTCTGCCACCAGACAGGGGAGTTTCTGTCCCAAACATCGTGGTCTTCACTACTTCTGGAGGTATTAGTTGGATGGCCTCTGTTAAGCCTCCACACACTCTGGGAAGCTGGTAACCCACCCCAGCCCTCCATGCCAGACCTCAATCCAGATCCAGGGAGGTTAACACAAGAGAAAATACACCCCAAAACTGATGACTGGATCTCCCTACAGTTCTCAGGCCAGGAGGTGGAGCTGACACTGAAGCTGCAAAATGGTGTCTGTGCTGTGTTTCCTCAGTGGCTTCTCACCCCCAGGGGAAAAAGCCGATGCCTTCCCCAAGTACTGGTCACAAAGTCCATAGGGTAATAACCTCTCACTTTGTCCTAAGCATATCTGAGTTGATAATTCTGGAATCTCCACAGCTGCTGGTGTTCTGGAGTCCCTCCAGCCAACTGCTGGCCCTGCCACCCTGGGGCTAAAACCACAACTCAGGCTGGCCTGGGCTCAGCTCCCAGAGTGCTGTGCTGGCCATCCCCTTCTGGTATGGTGGGCTCTCCTCAGCAGGAGGTTTGCTTCTCTGTGTTGTTTGTGGGTGCTGGAGCTCCAGCAGTTATTCAGAGTCTCCTTTTACATGGTTTTGAAGTGGTGTGGGAGAGAGAACCATGGAAGTCCTGTTTCTACTCTGCAATCTTGGCACTCCCCCCCAAACCTTACTCTCATTGAATTTAGCTGAAAGAGGAAATAAAGTACATACTTGGGGTACAGCAATTATTTTTTTTTCCTATAAGACATCAGAGGGGAAAGGGGAAAGAAAAGGGAGAAGGACTGATGGAAGGCTAGATTGAGGAAGATGGTGGTCAGGAGCAAATTACTAGTGGGGACGAAAGGGTTAAAAAAAGGAATAAAAACAAAAAAAATGTTTGGGGAGGGCTAGGTAGTGCAGTGAATAGAGCACTTATTATGGAGTCATATAGGTCTGAATTCAAATCCAGCAACAGTCACTTAGCTCTTACTAGACATGTGATCTTGGGCAAGTAACTTAAACCAATTGCCCTCCCTGCTCCAAAAAGAAAAAAAAAAAAAAAAGAAAAGAAAAAGGGGGGTGGAGGAGAAATTGGATGGATTGAAAGACACAGTTAGTACTAATAACTGTGACTCTGAATGTGAATAAATCTTCCTTAAAATGGAAGTTTATAGGGGGCCATAGTCAAGATGCTGGGGTCGAAATAGGATTCAGCACAGCTCCTACCCCCACCTCCTATAATCCTTGTAAAACATGACCCTAAACAAACTTTGGAGCTACAGAATCTGCAAAAAAAGAAGCTAACATACCACTGAAGACAGTCCAGAAGGGCAGCAGGAAGGGGCAGGCACAGCTCTCTGGGAGCTGAGCCCAGCCCTGAGTGAGCTGGATTTAGCCTCAGGGAGGCCACAAACAGCCAGTGCCTGGAGGGATTTCATATCAACAGTAGCTGTGGATGTTTCCAGAATTATCAACCCACAGATGCTAAGGACAAAGTGAGAAGTCAGTGCAGTGTGGACTTTGGAACCCGGGAGTTCAGGAGTGAGGCCCAGCCTTTGGTCCCAGAGAGAGGGGTGGCTGAGGCATGTAGGTCGTGCAGCCACTGCCACATGGATGCTTCAGAGCTCCATGCTTGCAGATTGTAGGGGGACCCACAACAAGTATAAGGGGTAATCTTTCTTCTTTAACCTGCTGGGATCGTGATTACAGCCTGGAGTGGAGGTCCTGGTGTGCATGACCAGTGTGCCAGAACATGTAGAGGCTTCTGAGAGGTCAGCCAATTAATAGCTCTAGAACCTGAGAAAATACCAGCAACTGGGTCAAAGCTCCCCCATCTAGAAGCAGAGTTCTACTGTGAAAAAGAGCTTGAAATTCAAGTAATTGAGTGTCAATCAAGTAACTGAGTGGCAACATGAGCAAGCAAGGGAAGGAAGGCAAGCATAGTGGTCTGACTCTGTATTCCCTTTTTGTGGATAAAAAGTAGCAGGGCATGGTGCAGGAGGAAGACAGGAAAGTCAGAACTCCTGCACCAGAAGCTTCCAAGAAAAGAATAAGCTGCTAATAGGCCATAGAGTAGCTGAAGAAGGATTTTGAAAACCAAATAAAAGAAGTGGAGGAAAAATTGGAAAAAGAAAGAACGATGCAAGAAAATTAGGAAATGAGAGGCAACAATCTGACTGTAGAAAATAACACCGTAAAAATAGAATAACTCAAATGGTAAAAGAAGCTCAAAAAAGCCTATGAGGAAAAGAATACCTTAAAAAGTCAAATTTGCCAAATGGAAAAAACAATCTCCAAAGCTAACTGAAGAAAATCATTCCTTCAGAATTATGTTGGAGTTAATGGAAGCTAGTGATGTTATGAGATATCAAGATACTATTAAACAGATCCAAACAACTAAAAAGATAGGAAACATGAAAAATCTCACTCAAAAAAAAACCACTGACCTGCAAAGTAAATACAGGACAGGCAATAAGTCAGGATAACACAGGTTCTGGCAACTTCTATACTGGGGGATTGAAGAATTTGGAGCATGATATTTCAGAGGTCAGAAGAACTGGGATTAAAACCAAGGATCACTTACCCAGCAAAACTGAGAATTATGTTTCAGGGGGAAATATGTTCATTCAGTGTAATAGAGGACTTTCAAGCATTCTTGATAAAAAAAAACACATTTGAATAGAAAATTTAACATTCAGATACAAGAAGCAAGAGAAGCATGATAAGGTAAACATGGAAAACAAATCATAAGGAACTTATCAAAGTTGAACTATTTGCATTCCAACATGGAAAATCAATAATTGTAAATTATAAAACTTTTTTTAAGTATGAGGATAGTTGAAGGGAATATGTATGTATGCATATATATATATGTATGTACATATATACAAATATACATATATACATATATATGTATGTATATGTGTCTGTATACACACGTGTGTCTATATAGGAGGGTATATTGGTGTATGAATACGTGTGTACATGTATATATGTGTACAGGTATAAATAAGCAGAGGGCACAGGACCAGTTGAATTGGAAGGGTTGATACTTAAAAGGTGAAGTTAAGAGGTGAGAGAGGAATATAATGAGAGGAGATAGGGAGAGATAGAATGGGGTAAATTTTCTCACATAGAATAGGCAAGGGAAAAATGTTACAATGAAGGGGAAGAACAGAAAGGCAAAAGGGATTAAGTCAATCTTATGCTCAATGAATTTGGCTTAGAGAGGGAATTACATGCACAACAAATAGGGCATGTCACTCTACAGGATAATAGAGGGGAAGGGGATGAGAGGGCGATTAATGGAAGGGAGAGCTTGCTTATGAGGGAGGGAAGTTGGAAGCACCCACTTTTAAAAAAGGACAGGATCAAAGTAGAGAATAGAACAAGTAGGTGGTAGGATAGGATGGAGGGAAATTTTGTCACTCTTTCACAATATATCCACCAAGGAAATGTTTTTCAAAGCTACACATGTACAACCAATATTAAATTATTTATCTTCTCAGTAAGTGTGGGTTATGAGGGAGGTAGGAAAAGAATCTGGAATTCAAAGTTTTAAAATAAAATGTTTAATTTATATTATGTATGTATATATATATAATTCTTATTTTACATGTAACTTTGAAATAATATCTACAGGCCCTGTGGTATAGAGATCCATCGTGCCCTACTGGAATGTTGGAGGGTGAATGCAGGTAGATATAGGAGAGAGCACATTGGGGATTGGTATATTCAGTTGAAATTGCTGTTTGTGATCATGGTAGGGGAAAAATGGGGAGAAAGTGTGTAACTTAAAATCTTGTGGTAATGAATGATGTAAACTAAAAAATAAAAAAATAAACATGTTTAAATAATAAAATGGAAGTGGATAGCTAAGTAGAATAAGAATTATAATTATAGGGGCCACTAGGTGGCACAGTGAGTAGGACATGGAGTCAGAAGTACATGAGTTTGGATCTGGCCTCAGACACTTAACGCACACACAAACAAAAACCTAGCCATGTGACCTTGGGCAAGTTACTTAACCCCAATTGCCCTCCAAAAAAGCAAAAAAAAAAAAAGAATTATAATTATACAGTATGTTGTTTACAAGAAACACATCTAAAATAGAGAGATACACAAAATGTGAAGGTAAAAGGCTGGAGCAGAATATATTATGATTCAGAATGAGTAAAAAAAGGAGGGGTTGCAATACTGACCATATATAAAGGAAAAGTAAATATATATCTAATTAAAAGAGATAAGGGAGGAATTTACAACCTGCTAAACTGCAGCAAAGAAAATGAAGCAATATCAGTGCTAAACATATATTCACCAAGTGGTACAGAATCCAAATTCTTAAAGTAGAAGTTAAATGAGTTATAGGAAGAAATAGATAACAAAACTAGTGTGGGACCTCAACCTTCCCCTCTCACAACTAGGCAAATATAATCACAAAATAAGCAAGAAAGAAGCTATAGAGGTGAATAGAATTTTAGAAGATTTAGATATGATAAATCTCAGGAGAAAACTGAATAGGGATAGAGAGGAATGTACCTTTTTCTCTGCAGTACATCACACCTACACAAAACCTGATCATGTTTTATGGCATAAAAGCCTCACACTAGGGGCGGCTAGGTGGCGCAGTGAATAGAGCGCCGGCCCTGGAATCAGAAGGACCTGAGTTCGGAGCCGGCCTCCGACACTTAATCTGCACAAACAAAAACCTAGCCATGTAACCTTGGGCAAGTTACTTAACCCCAATTGCCCTAAAGGGGCGGCTAGGTGGCGCAGTGAGTAAGAGCGCCGGCCTCGGAGTTTGGATGACCCGAGATCAGATCCGGCCTCAGAAAATGAGCACCCACGCATAAGTAATGACTAGCCATGTAACCTTGAGCAAGTTACTTAACCCCAATTGCTTAAAAAAAAAAAAAAGCCTCACAGTCCAATTTAGCAAAGCAGAAACGTTAAATGTATCCTTTTATGATCAGGATGTAATAAAAATTCTATATTAATAAAGGTCCATGGAAAAATAGAGTACAATTAATTAGAAACTAAATCATCTAATCCTGAAGTACTGGCTCAAATAACTAATGATAGAAACATCTGACTTCATCCAAGAGAATCACAATAATAAGACAGTATACCAAAACTAATGAGATGTAGTGATTCCTAGGGGAAATTTTATATCTGTAAAATTTACATGAATAAAATACAAAAAAGATGAAAACAATGAATTGGTAATAAAACTAAAAAAAGTTAGAAAAAGAACAAATTAAACCTAAAAATAAATAACAAATTAGAAATTCTGAAAACCAAAGGAGAAGTTAAGAAAATTGAATTTAATAAAGCTATTGAATGAATAAAAAGTAGGACATTTTGATTTTAAAAAAACATGAAAAAATAAGAACAACCATTTTTTTAATTTGATTTAAAAAAAGAGTAGTGTAATAATGTCACAGACTTAAAGAAGGATAGTATTCGATGAGAAGTTCAGTTTCAAAATTAATCGGATACAGAATGAAACTGTAGATCAATTCTCATAAATGCAATTTAACAAGAATTAATATGAAGTCTTACACTTGCAACTTTAAAAAATGCACTGTGTTGGGCCAGCGAGCTGGCACAGTGAATAGAGCACCAGCCTTGGAATAAGGACTATCTGTGTTCAAATCTGGCCTCAGATATTTGACACACTTACTGGCCGTGTGTCTTTGGGTAAGTCACTTAACCCTAATGGCCCTGCAAAAAAATGATATGTGTAAGGGGAAACCAGGCTAGAATGAAGCTCATCTATTTTTTTTTTAATGATAGCTTCCATGTACTGTAAGCTTTATATGAGTCAATATTATCATATGGCTGTCCTGTCTCAAAATAAATATCATAGTAAACTGAATTAAAAGAGGAGTGGTGCTCAAAGCAACAAAAGTTTAATTATATTGTATTCATGAAACTTGGCATATACTTTTTTGTTTAGTTCTTTATCTTTAAATTTTATAAATGACCCTGATGAACTGAAGAGATAATTTATAGAAGTGTGACCAGGAGGATGAAGGGCCATCATGCCAAATGAAGATCACTTAAAGAACTTACTGATGTTTCACATGGAGAAGAAGAGAAGGGGACTATGATGATTTTTTTAATTGCTTGGATTTTAATCACTATCTTGAGAAAGATGAAATAGATTTATTATTCTTGGCCCTAAAAGTCAGAACATAGGATTTTCTGATAGATAAGTTTAAATTTAGGTAAAAAAAAAAAAAACACAAGTATTATCCAGAAAGGAAATAGGCTGGCTGCCTGTAGAGTTAGTGGGTTTCACCATTACAAGAGGATTTCAATTAAAGTCTGTCTTACACCTTGTTGGGCATATTGTTTATCTCTTTGTGTATGAGTCGAATCCCTTCCTTCCTCGACATCTCCCATCTCAGTTCCTTGAAGCCAATTGACAGAACATGGAGAATGATTGGATATAGATAAGAAAGGTAAACATAGAATCAGAGATAACTCAACATTTTAAAATTGTGCCTTGGGGGAAAATTTGTAATTCCTTTAATACAAATTGAGAATTTAGGAAAAATTGATTTCAAGAAAAGAAAATTAATGTTTGATTTTGAACAAAATGAATTTGAAGTGACAGTGGGACAAACTCAGCAGTCATCTGATAAAAAGGAGCTAGAATATAGAAGAGAAGTAAAGACTATAATAAGCCAAAAAGAAAGTGATTGCAAATGTCATAGGAATGGATAAAATCACCAAGATAATGTGTAGAGAAAGAAGAGAAGAGGACCCACATTTAGGGTGAGACTGGTGGGAAGGGAAAGTTGTCAGCAAAGTTATAATCAATATGGTAGAATAGTTAAATGATGTGGAAAGGAAGTGAAAAGGGGGTTTAATGGAGGAAGGAGGTGGCCAAAAGAATCAAATACTTCCATGGCTACAGGGAGGAGAAGATCTGATAATGGTACTGATCTTTAACAACCTCTTGAGAAAGTTCTTTAAAGAGACTAATGGCAGCAGAAGCTACAAAAGAACTCAATAGTACAAGAAAATACACCAAGGATCAAGATCAGGATGGAAAAAAGTAAAAAAAGGCATAAATGTGACAGGAAAAGACATGGTGGTATAGAACAACTGAATGCTGAATAGGTATAATTATTTCAGTGTTGTTATTAATTAAAGATAATGAGCAAAAAACTTCTGGCAGGTTCTCATAGGGGTGTACCATGTAATAGCTAGAAAGTAACTTTTGTCAGTCAGTGGTATATGTGTTTAATCCCTACTACAGAAGGAGGATGAATCTGAGGGATTCTTGAGTTGGAAGCTTTGAGGTAAAGAAGGGCTAAAACCTATCTGGTGTCCTCATTGAGACTGGCACTAATGTGCTGCGTCCTGAGCAGAGCACCACTACATAGTGTAAAGGGGTGAGAACCAGCCTAGGTCAGAAAAAGGGAACAGGTTAAAACTACCAATTAATATATCGATTAAGACAATGAGTAGCCACTACCTTCACAGAGCCAGGTAGGAAGACAAAATTAAAAAGTGGAAACAAAACAATCCTTCTGCATTAGATTAAATCAACCAAATCATATTTATTAAGTGTTCACTCTGTGTGGATTAATGCAGTTTGCATTGTTCAGGCCCATTGTCTAGTTCTGCTCATTGAAGGTTGAAATAGATTTTATGGAACTAGAATGAATCAAGAAAAAAATCACTAAAAGATGTATAGGGATGAAAAATAGGTCCTAGGAGGAAAGATTAAATGAATTGCAGTAGTTTATAGAACAGAAAAGGGCAAGGGGTGACATTAATTGTCATGAAATATTTGAATGATGTCATGAAGTTGCTGATAAGTTGTTCTCCATGTGCACAGGGGACAGAATATGAAGAAATGAACCTAAATTACAACAGGAGTTTGATTAGACATAAAAAGGCTTCTTAATTTTAAGTGAGCTTATATAGTGGAACAGGCTACCAAGGGATTTTTTATTCCTAGAGATCTTTAAAAATAAAGTGTAAATCCTAAAAGCAGGAGGATTAATTAAATGAACTACTGAGAATTTTTCTATCCTTAGAATTTTATTAATAGGTGGTAATTGACAAGACAATAAAAGGTTATTTTCACTCCAGTTTCCTTAAAACATATAAAAAAGCATGCAGGCAAAGAGTCATTTCACTTCTGTCACCATGAAACAAATTTGCATCGAAAATCAGACAATTGATAGATCGTGCTTGTATTCCTGCTTTCAAACCAATAGTTTGCAAGTTTTTATTGGTAGCCATGGACTTTGCAGACTTTTAGTAGACAACATGTGTGTGGTAAACAAAGCAAACTGTAAACCAAACAAAACTCATAAAAGGAACAAATGTGTAATAAGAAGTGTATTTTTTTGTTTTACCGACTACTCTTTTAATGAAAATTAATTATGTGGCACTTTAAGATTTAGATAACTTTCCTTATGGAACTCTGTATCATATGTAGTGCATATATTTTTTTTATTTTAAATCTCATTTTACCAACATAGAAACTAAAGCTCTTAGTGTTTAATTAGCTTGCCAATGATTCATGCAACTGGATATCCCTGGAAGAGGAATATGAATGAAGGATCCTGGAATCAATCATTCATTCAAAAAGAATATATTAAAAAAGACTAATGGTTCTCAAATTTTTGTGTGTCATGGGCCCATTTGCAATCTCTCAAAATGTATGAACACTTTCTCAGAATAATATTTTAATATATGAAATCAACAATTTATGATTACAAAAAGGGCAAAATGTATTGAAATCCAGTTATCAAAATATTAATTTTTTAAATAACCTCAGGTTCAGGATACCTTAAATAGAGGATATATTTAGAGATAGAAGGAATCTTAGAGACCACCTAATTCAATCCCTTATTTTATAGATGAGGAAACTGAGGCACCAGGAGGTTTTACTTTTCCTAGGTCAAATAGGGAGTAAATGCTAGGATTTGAGCCCAGATAAACAATCTCCAAGTGTATCGTATTGTTCTTTTCATCGTAGCATACTTCTGCGCCAGACACAGTACTAGGCACTGGGGATTCAAAGGCAAGAAAACTTCCCCTACCCTTAAGCAGCTTATGTTTTCTTAGAGTAAAATAGCATATACACATAAAAATAAATACAAGTATTTACAAAATTAATATGAATAATCCAGGGATAAAATGGCAGTATTCACTACGAGTTTATGTAAAAATTGGCACTTGAATTTTGGGCTAAAGAGGTGGAAAAGAATTATATGAAGGTAGGTCCTATTGACAACCTGTACAGAAACACTTATTCTGAAGAGGAGTTATCATGTATAGAGTTTTGTTTTCCTGTACTAGAGAATGAATGAAGGAAAATAAAGCATATCTTCAAAAGTAGACTTGATTTAGATCACAACATGGCTTTAAATGACAATTCAGTTCATATTTTATCCTAGAGATTACTAACTTTTTGAGCAGAGGAGTAACAGAGTAGGACATTTACTTTAGGGACATCAACTTGACATCTCTGTGGAGAATAGATTTTGGAGAGAGGAGAGACTGAAAAAATTGAAACAGGAAGACCTATTAGGTGACTATTATAATTGCAGTGGTGAGAACCTGAACTTCAGGCATTTATGTGAGTACAGCAAAGGAGATTTATGTGGGAAATGCTCTGGAGGTAGATAGGATAAGCAGTGTCAACTGTCTAGATATTGTGTGTGGGTGTGGGTCAGGGAATGACTTAAAGTCAAGATATGAGGGCAATTTTGAGTCTAGCATGACTTTTCCTTCAACATATGAGCTCCATTGTATTGTATACATGTATAAAATTTGATAAATGAATGTATATCTTAATATGATTTGTTGTGTAAGCAAAACTTGTAGAATATATGTTAAATATTTGCATTGTACTGGAGAAAGAACAAAATATCCTGGAGGAAGAACAGAAAAGGAGTTATCTCTTAGTGAAAGATTCACATTTGATTCACCCAAGATTGCCTCCAAATAATTTATGTTCCTAAATTTTCTTGCAGAGAGGACTTGACCTATGAAACATAAATAAATAAACTAAATAAATGGAGTCAGATTTTAAAAATAAGCAAAATAATATATTTTATGGCTGTCAATATGTTAACAACGATAGGAGAAATGAGTTGAATGAGATAGATAATAATTTCACCAGTTGAGTTTTAGTTAATTAATAGCTTATTCATTCAAGAAAGGATAAATTTGGAGCTAATCTGACTCCCTAGGCTAACTACTAGGAGGAAAAGAAGCAGACTCACATGATGTTCTGTAGCAGTTTATATCTTACTTAGTTTTTGTGCAGTGTAAAGAGTGTAGGGACATAAAATTTAATGGCCTGGGATCAAGTCAAGTCCAACTCTATCTGTTATGATTATATGTACTTTAAGCAAGCCAGTTAATCCCTTAGTTTCCTTATCTGTGAAACTGTAATGTACTGATACTTCTATCAATCTGGCAACCAATAACGTCAGTGTTATCTTAAGCTCTTTTAATAGGGTTATAGAGTAGAGAATAAGGATGGAATGAATCTTGCTCTCTGTTGCTCTAGTCAAACTACACAGATCATATTTTATCAATTCTATACATGAAGATAATACAGAGTTACATGTGCAGGCTATACTACATTATTAATACCTGAAAGTAGAGAGCTAGGAGAAAATCGTATTCTGTCTTTAAAATATACCTATTCGAAATATATTTGAAATTACAATTTTAAAATATCCCCACAATTTTCATATTGATTTTCTCTTTGGCATTTCAGAGTTATTTTAAATTCGGAACCGGATGCTGAGATAGCAATTAGCCTTATAACACTTGTATTTGCTTTTTGACTCAAGAAATGGGTGGGCTCCATTATTTTCTTCTATTCCTGATCAGCCTTTATAATTTATTTCCCAGTTCTTGAAATTATGTGTTCGTGAAAGCAATTCTCCAATTGACAATATAATAACCATCAAAACAAAGAAATAATCAAATAAACATTCAGGAGGCTTAGATAAATAGCTAGGATTTCACAAGAAGAAGCAAATGAATGAACAACATTCAAATAAGTAAGGAATGTGCTTTTTCTTCTGTGTTTCCTTCCAGGTCTGCCTGGACTTTCTCTTTCTCTTCTCCCGCTCTCCACTTCCTCCTTCTCTTCCTTCCTTCCTTCCTAATTTCCTTCCTTCCTCCATCCCTCGTCCATTCCTTCATTCTTTTCTTCTTTCCTTCTCTCCCTCTCTCCTTCCTTTCTTGCTTGCTTCCTTCTTTCCCTTCCTCCCTTCTTTCTTCCTTCCTTCTTTCTTTCCTTCCTTCTTTCTTTCTTTCCTTCCTTCCTTCCTTCCTTCATTTTTCCCTCCTTCCTTCTTTTCTTCCTTCCTTCTCTACTCCCTTCCTCTCTTCCTATCTTCTTCTTTCCTTCCTTCATCCTTCTCTCCTTTTTTTTCTCCCCCTTTGTTCCTCCTTTCCCTTTCTTCCCTCCCAAACGTCACCACCAATCTCTCTCCCTCCCTCCTTCACTTCTTTTGTTTTCTCTTTATTCCTTTATAATTGTGCATTTGATACCATTTTAAAATGAATATTTATATCATAAAATCTTATAGAACACTTGAGAATCATTACATATTAGTATGAGTCATTTTTTCAGGTAACATAATATATTTACTATATTGACTTTTTCTGTAATTCTGTTGGAAAGAAACATGACAATTCTTGATAGTTTAGATTCACTGAAAAAAAAAAAACAACAAAAACAAGCAAACAAAAAAAAATCATTGGCTTTCCAGGAGTTTATCATTTATATGTTGTGAGTCAATGCTTTATTTTCTTTCTTTTCAAATGCTTTATTGACTTCTGGTTTACATCAGTCATTTCTGCCAGATTTTGATGTTGAGTTCTAATTTTTCCCAATTTTTCCACTACCCACCACCCAAGAATAGCAGTCCCACAGAATATCCCCTCATCCAATCTGCTCTCTCCCATCTCTTCTCCCATAAAGCCTTCGACTTTTTCATTAGGGAAAAGTGAACCCTCATGCCCCAGTGCCTACATAGCTTAAGCCCCAATTATATGCAAAATAGTATTAATCATTATATATATAATTTGATTTTAAAAGGAAGATAAGCAACTCAGTATATAGTGTACATGTGTAGCTATGCAAAACATTACCATAGTAGATATATTGTAAAAGACTGACTATATTTCCTTCACTCCTATCCCACTGCCCACCTGGTCCACTCCCCACTTTGGTCCTTTCCCTATTCAAAAGCTGGTGTTTCCAACTCCCCCCCACTGCAGCCTACCCTCCCTTCCATTGTCCCCCCTCTCATCCCATTCTCCCCTACTTTCCTGAAGGGTGAGAAACCCCATTTAGTATGTATGTCATACTCTCCCTAATCCAAATTCAATGAGAATAAGATTTTGCCTTTTTGCCTTCTTGTTCTTCCCCTCCCTTGTAACCATTTTCTCTTGCTTCTTCTATATGAGATAGTTCACACCATTCTGTCTCTCGACATCTCCTCTCA
Organism: Gymnobelideus leadbeateri; assembly: GCA_011680675.1. NCBI lineage: Eukaryota > Metazoa > Chordata > Mammalia > Diprotodontia > Petauridae > Gymnobelideus > Gymnobelideus leadbeateri. Next base: position 179,792 of record WOXC01002020.1, read on the forward strand.
TTATATTCCTCTGTCACCTCTTAATTTCACCTTTTAAGTATCATCCTGTCCTACAAAATTTGACCTGTGCCCTCTATCTATGTATACCTGAAAATATATATACAAACATTCACATATGTATTCATATGCCCATAAACCCCTCTTAAACTATTTTCATCCTAAAAATAGTTATATTAATTACAGTTATCGGTTTTCCCTGTAATAATGTAAATAGTTGGGGGGGAGCCAAGATGGCGGAGTAGAAACAGCGAGTCCAAGCCACTCTCCCCCCAGATTACCTCCAAATTATGTAAAAGGGTTCTCTGAACAACTTCTGGAGCCCCAGCACCCACAGAATGACACAGAGAAGCTAACCTCCTGCTGAGGACAGCTCAGCAGCCCTGCAGGAAGGACCAGTGCAGTGGTCTGAGAGCAGCACAGTTCGTGGAGAGCCAAGCATTGGTCTGCCTGAGCCAAGGTTTTAGCCCCAGCGTGGCAGGGCCAGCAGCCGGTTGGAGGGACTCCAGAACACCTGCAGCTGTGGTGATTCCAGAATTATCAACATAGACATGCCTAGGACAAAGTAAGAGGTTAGTACCCTATGGAATTTGGGACCAGTATTTGGAGAACACCTGGGCTTCCGCACCTGGGGGCTAGAAGCCACTGAGGAGACACGCCATTTTGTAGTTTTCAGAGGCATCTCCAGCTCCTAGCCTGCAAAATGTAGGGAGATGCCGCGATCAGTCTTGGGGGGTAATCACTCTTGCATTAGCCTCCCTGGATCTAGATTGTGATCTGGGGTGGAGGTGCTGGGTGGGTTTCCAGCTTGCAAGAAATGGAAGTTGTCCCCCCTCACATGTTCGGGGTGAAAAGTCCCATCTGGCACCAGAGCCATACTGTCGCAACAAGCCAAAAATTCAAATAATTAAGTGGCAACATGACAAGGCAAAGGAAACAAATTAAACAGAAAAATGCAACCTTAGACTCCTACTTTGGGGGCAAAGAGGATCAAAGCATAGAGCCGGAAGAGGACCGTGAGGTCAGAAGTCCTGCTACAAAAGCCCCAGGGGAAAACATGAGCAGGTTGCAGGCCATAGAGGACTTTAAGAAGAGTTTTAAAAACCAAATAAGAGAAGTAGAGGCAAAGTTGGGAAGATAAATGAAAAGGATGGAGGAAAAGTATGAAATGAGGGTCAACAGCCTTACTGAGGAAAACAACTCCTTAAAAATAGACTAACTCAATGGCAAAGGAGGCCCAAAAGGGCAATGAGGAGAAGAATGCCTTAAAAAGTCGAATTTGCCAGATGGAAAAAGAATCTAAAAAGTTCACTGAGGAGATTCATTCCTTCAGAGTTAGGCTGGAGCAAATGGAAATTAATGACTTTTTGAGAAATGAAGATGCTGTTAAGTAGATCTAAACTAATGAAAGAGTAGAAGGCAACGTGAAATATCTCATGGGAAAAACCACTGACGTGGAAAATAGATACAGGTGGGACAATTTAAAAATTATTGGACTACCTGAAAGCCATGATCAAGGAAAGAACCTAGAAATAACCCTTCAAGAAATTCTCAAGGAAAATTGCCCTGATGTTTTAGATCCAGAGGGCAAAATAGAGGTTGAAAGAATTCACTGATCACCTCCTGAAAAAGATCCCAAAAAGAAAACTCCCAGGAATATTATAGCCAGGTTCCAGAACCCCCAGATCAAGGAGAAAATACTACAAGCAGCCAGGAAGAAACAATTTCAACATTGTGGAAACACAATCAGAATAGCACAGGACTTGGCAGCTTCTACACTGAGGGATCAAAGGGCATGGAATATGATATTCCAGAGGGCAAAAGAGCTGGGAATGAACCCAAGGGTCACCTACCCAGCAAAACTGAGCATTTTGTTTCGGGAGAAAATATGGTCATTCAGTGGAATAGAGGACTTTCAAGCATTTTTGAGGAAAAAAACAGAGTTGAATAGAAAATTTGACATCCAGACACAAGAAGCAAGAGATGCCTGAGAAGGTAATAAGGGAGAAGAAATCAAAAGGAACTTATCAAAGTTGAACTATTTACATTCCTATATGGTAAACCAATAACTGTGACTGTGGAAATCTTTCTCACTATGAAAATAAAGGAAGAAGGTGTATGGTCATATGAATACATATGTGAATGTGTGTCTATATGTTTACAGTTATATATGGATAGAGGGCATAAGTTGAATTTGTTGGGAAGGGAGGATACTCAAGGGGTGAAATTATGAGGTGAGAGAGGCAAGTGGCAAGAGAAGATGGGGAGAGACAGGGTAGGGTAAACTATCTCATGTAGAATAAGCAAGAGGAAGTGGTTGCAAGGGAGGGGAAAAATAGGAAGGCAAAAAGGCAAAACCACATTCTCATTGAATTTGGTTCAGTGAGAGAATGACATACATATGAAAGGGGATATATCACTGTGCAGCAGAATAGGGGGAAGGGGAATGAGAGGAGGGATGATGGATGGGAGGGCATCCTTGGGGGGAGGGGAGGTTGGAAGTACCCACTATAGAAGAGGGACAGGATCATGTAGGGAATGGACCAGGTGGGGGTGGGATGAGTGGGAGGGAATTATAAGCAGCCTTGTACAATATATCTACTATGATAATGTTTTGCATAGCTAGACATGTACAACATATACTGAATTACTTATCTCCCCAGAGGGAATGGGTGACAAGGGAGGAAGGAAATGGATCCGAAATTCGAGGTCTTAAGATTAAATGCCTCATATATGTATGTGTATATATATATATATATATATGTGCTACTATTAATACTCTTTTGCTTGTAATTGGGAGATAAGATGTGTTTCACCTTCCTCTAATGGAAAAGTCGAAAGGGGTATGGGAGAAGATATGGGAGAGAGCAGATTGGAGGAAGAGATATCTTGTGGGACTGCTATTCTGGGAGGGAGGGTAGGGGAAAAACAGGGAGGAAAATAATTGTAACTCAAAATCTTGTGGAAATGAATGATGTAAAACAGAAGTAAATAAAGCATTTGTTTTAAAAAAAAGAATGTAAATAGTTTAACTTTTATAATTTCATAATGATTTCTTTTCCCTGTTTACCTTCTCAAGCATCTCTTGCTTCTTGTATCTGAATGTCAAATTTTCTATTCACCTCTGGTTTTTTCATCAAGAATGTTTTAAAGTCCTCTATTCCACTGAATGACCATATTTCCCCCTGAAACATGATACTCAGTCTTCCTGGGTAGGTGATTCTTGGTCCCAAACATTGGGGTTTTCTCAGCTTCCAGAGGTATTAGTTGGGTGGCCTCTGTGAAGCCTCCACACACTCTGGCAAGCTGGTCACACACCCCAAGACCTCCACCCTAGACTGCAATCCAGATCCAAGAAGGGTAAAGCAAGAGTGATTATTCCCCAGACTGCTTGCTGGATGCCCCTACAATTCGATGGCCAGTAGCTGAAGCTGTAACATGGCAATGAAGGGCAAGCTGCTCTGGCTTCTCAGAAGCTTCTACCCCCCAGGGGAAGAATCTTATGCATTCTCCCAACTAATTCTAAAGTTCATAGGGCACTGACCTCTTACTTTTTCCCAGGCATCTAAGTGTTGATAATTGTGGAAATGCCACAGCTGCTGGTGTTCTGGGGTCCCTCTAGCCAGCTGCTGTTCCTGCCACCCTTGAGGCTAAAACCTCCCACTCACAGACCTGGGCTGGGCTCCCAGCTTGCTGTGCTGGCTGCTTCCTGCTGGGCAGCTGGTCTGCCCTCAGAGGGAATTTAGCTTCTCTGTGTCATATTTTGGGTTCTCGTGCTCCAAAGGTTGTTCATAGTCCCCCTTTTACATAATTTTGAAGTGGTTTTGGTGAGAGCTCCTCTGAAGTGCTTTTTCTATTCCGTCATCTTGAGTAGGCCCCTTTATTTTCTTTCTAAAAGCATAATTGAACTCCACTTGTAGTAGATAAACTGTATTTTGGAATGTGCATTGTAGAGGAATTTCAGTGCTTGTGGGGAATTATGTATGTATGTATGTATGTATGTATGTATGTACATATGTACCTATGAATATATATGTACATATACATAAATCTGTATGTATGTATACATATAAACACACAGAGAATCAATATTTATAACATTCTATTTCTTCTGTTGCTCTGTTTTATTTTGTTATTGATAAGATTATTATATTCAAGGGCAACTAGGTGGTGTAGTGAATAGAGCACCGGCTCTGGAGTTTGGAGGACTTGAGTTGAAATCTGGCTTCAGACACTTAACACTTACAAACAGTGTGACATTGGGCAAGTCGCACAACACCAATTGCCCTGCCTTCCCCCCACCTTATTTTTCTTTTTATTGTATAATCTTGAAATTCCTTTCACAGATCTTATTTGGTCATGATAGATACATTTTTATATATTTCCCTATTCTAATTACAAGCACTTAGAATTTTTTTTATTTGATAGTCATTAATACTGTTAGTCTGTATTTTTTCAGCTTGTGTGAGTGTGTGTGTGTGTGTGTGTGTGTGTGTGTGTGTGTGTGTGTGAGTGTGCGTAGGTAGCAGCAGTCCTTTATCAAGATTTTATTTAGAGCTTACTGCATTCCTGATCCTATACTAAGCTCTGGGCCTACCCAACCTCTGGAAAAAAAATAAAAACATAGATATTACTTTCAGGTTGCTCACAGCCTAATGTGGAGACAACATGCAAATGACTATGCACTAATGATCTATATACAGAATAAATTGGAGATAACAGAGAGAAGCCACCATCATTTAGGAGAATTTGAAAGTCTCACAAAAGATGGGATTTGGCTTATAGAAATAGATAGGTAACTTACAATCTCCATGCTTTAAATCAGCCTATATAGTACAGGGTTTACTTATTTAAATATTTGACAGAATTAATATTTGTAGTTCCTTTAAAAAATTAACTTTTTTATGCCAAGAAATTTTTTCCATATCTTAACTATTTTCACCATTTGAGAATAGTATTTGGGACGTAGGATCATGGATTTAGAGTTGGAAGAGACTTTGGATATAATTTAATCCAATCAGCTTCAAGGGAAGAAAACGTGACTTAGGAAGTTAACATATCTCTAAGTCACAGATTTATATACTTGAAAGGTACTTTAGAGATTATTACGTCCAATCCCCTTATTTTATAAATTAAGAAAATGAAGTACAGAGGGGTTAATCACTTGGTAAGCTTTTCACAGTTAGTGATCATGTGAGGCAAGGTTTTATTTCAGGTCCCCCTCATTCTAAGTGCAGCATTCCCAGATTCTATGACACTAATTCTAGTGATTGCTAGCATCTTTTTATACTTTATGTAGAAAACTTTTGCATTCTCAAATTTATTAATAAAGAGTTTGTGAATTGTAATTTCTACTAATTTTATTGATTTTTTTGCCTCATTGTAATTCTTTGTTACTCCTAATTATTTTTAGCCAGATCTTTCAAAAAATAACTTGCAAATTATTTGTCAATTTATTTTTCTTGTCAAAATAGCTCATATTTATCATTTCAATTTTAAATTTTACTATCTGTCTGACTTTTGTCATTTCATGTTTTCTGCTGTTTCTGTCCTTTCTAAGCTTTATTTTTTGGGGGGGGGGGAGGAGGATAGCACAGAATCAATTAAATTTCTCCCTTATCAATATAGGTATCTGAATATCTCCCACTTTCTTATTTCCTCTAATACTCTCAAGACTATAAGCATTTTTTCCAGTCACCTAAGCTGAAAACCTATCATCCTGAAATTTTCCCTCTCTTTCACCACACATGTCCAACAAATTGTTAAGTTCTGTCTTTCTTTTTGCCTACATAACAACTCTCTTATATATCCTCTTCACCCCTTGACAGTGCAAACATTCTAATGCAATCCCTCATAAACATCATGCCTACAATATTGCGATGGATCGCTAATTGGTCTCCCTGGCTAAAGAGTCTACTCATTCCAATCTATCCTCTACTCACATGCCAAATTAATCTTCCTAAATAGTAGATCATCTGACCATATCATCTCTCTGTTCAACAATTTCTATTGAGTTTCCATTACCTAAAAGATCAAATACAAAATATTCCATTTGTTTTTTAAAGCCTTTCATAACCTTTTAATTCTCACACTTTTTCTCTGTCCCAGTCCTTACAACCACCCCACTCTGTGAACCAGTGACACTTGCCTCATTGTTGGTTCTCATGCACAACACTCCATCCTGCAACTCTATGCATTTTCATCAGTCATCTCCTATGCATGGAATTCTCTCTCTCCTAAGCTATCTATCTAATCCTTTAAGAATCAGCAAAATGCTTACCTTCTTCAGGAAGTCTTTCCAATTCTTTTTTTTTTTTACTATTGTATCTTCCTTCTGACATCATCTCCAAATTATGCTGAATATATTTTGCTTGTTCATATTTGACTACATGTTGTCTACCACCACTAGATGACAAATTCTTTGAGCTCAGCAACTGATTTTTCCCTTTCTTTCTACCCACGGCACTTAGCTCATAGTGCATGTTTATTAAAAGCTGTTGACATTTTCCAAGTTGATGATGATGTAATCCCAGCAAATTCAATAAATGGTATTTGAATTGTTATGTCATTACTTATTATATGACCTCTTTATAATTATAATTTTCTGTTTAACTCAATTATTAGTTAATTTAAAAAAAAAATTTACATGGAGTCTCCCACCTTTTTATTAATTACATCATAGTTTTCTATGAGATTTAAGGTCTTATTGTTCATAACCATAAACTATTTCTATCTATCCATTTACATATGTATAGATATATGCACACACATATGCTTGTGAATTATATGATACATAATATCCTACATACAATACATATATACATACATGTCTATGTATGTGTGTAAGCCTATTGGTTCTTGTAAGACTTTGAGGTTTTCTCTTATTAATTTTCATACAAAGTTATTATTATCATTACTGTTATTTGTTCCAGACTATGATTTCATATGTAGTGAGCTTTAGATGAGGAAACTTTCTTTGTTCATGCAGATCAGCCACTTTTTTGAAGCTTTGATCTCAGAGAGTTATCTGAGGCACTGAATAGATAAATGAAATGTTTGGGGTTTAAACAGTCTGTGTAAATCATAGACAGGATTCAACATAAGTCTTTCTGCCTCTGTGACCAACTTTCAAGGAAGTATGCCAATATTACATTAATAGAATTTGCAGTTACACACATATGTGCATGTATATGCACACATGTATTCATGTATAAGTATGTATGTATATGTGTGTGTGTGTGTATGCATGTATAGGCATACCTCAGAGATATCGCAGGGTTGGTTCCAGCTCTCCATAATAGGGTGAATGTCACAATAAATCGAGTCACATGAATTTTTTGTTGCTCTGTGCATATAAAAGTTATGTCTATTGTATATCATAGTCTACTAAGTTTGTAATAGTATTATGTCTGAAAATGTATTACCATAATTTTAAAATAATTTCTAAAAATCCTAACCTTACTCTGAGTTCAAAGAGTTATAATCTTTTTGGTGCTGGAAAGTATTACCTTGATGTTGATGGCTGCTGACTGATCAGAGGGGTGGTTGCTAAAGGCTGCAGTCACTGTGGCAATTTCTTAAAATGAGACAACAATACTCATTGCCACATTGATTGACTTCCTTTCAAGTGAACACTTAGAGAGAATTATAGGGTTATTAATTGACCTGATTTCAATATTGTTGTGTCTCAGAGAATAGGCAGGACCAAGGAAAGGGACAGAAATAGGCACCTGTTTCTCAGTCGAGCTATCAGAAAACAAACATTTTTTCATTAATGTCACCATCTTTTATGAGCTTGATTTATGGTACTCCAAAACAATTACAATAGTAACATTAAAGATCACTGATAAGAGAACAGATATAATAATAATGAAAATGCTTGTGAGAATTTCCAAAATGTGACACAGAAACACAGTGTGAATACATGCTGTTGAAAAAAAAAATGGTGTAATTAGACTTCCTTGATGAAAGGTTGCTAGAAAACTTCAATTTGTAAATATATTTTCTTTGTAGTGCAACAAATTGAAGCACAATAAAATGAGGTATGTTTAAACATATATTTACTTCTATGAACATATTTATGTGTAAATGTTTGCATTTATGATTGGTGTATTCCCATTTTACATAGAATCTTTAAACATAAATATACTTGTTTTAATCTTTTAATGCTTTCTAGCTGGAATTCAACATTTTTTATATTATCAGTGACATGGAGAGAGAGTAGAATACAGTTTATAGCAGATTTCCATCCTCAAATTGGATATTTCTAGTTTAAAAGGAACATAAAATAATAAATAATGTCATTAAAGTGAAAGTAATTAGACAATATTTCAAAATTTGTGGGATGCAAACAAAGTTGTAATTAGGGGAAAACTGATGTCTCTAAAAACCAACATCAATAAAAGAAAGAGTAGATCAATGAACTGGACATTCAACTTACAGAAATAAACTGGAATAAAATCAAATCTAAAATCCTCAATTAAATGACAAAATGGAAATCTTGAAAAAAATGGACAGACTAAGTAGATTGAAAGTGAAAACAAAATATATTGAAATAATAAAATTAGCAGCCTGCTTTGTCATAAAAAAAACTAATTTAATTTAAATAAAAGGAAGTTACCATTATCAAGATCAATGAAGATGAATTAAAACAGTTTTTAAGAGTTAGTTTACCTAATTCTGGACAGTAGAACAGACTGTCTAAGTAAAAGGAATGCATGCTAACAAAAATGTAAACAGGCTAAAAAAGAGTCAATACAAAAACTCTGTCTTAGAAATAACACTAGGTGGAGCCAAGATAGTGGAACAGAAGCAGTAATTTTTCTAAGCTCCTCTGATAATCTAGTCACTAAACTTTAAAAAGTGAATCTGAATCAATTTTTGAGGGACCAAAACCACTGGGAGATAGAGGGTGGCAGAATCCAGCCCAGGAAAGTGCCCAGCTGGGTAGGGGCAGGGGGAGTGTGGAGCATGTGTGTGTGTGGGATGGGGGAGATTGCACCAGCCTAGACTAGAGAGCAGACTACAGCAGATAGAGATGGAGCCCCAGCCAGCAAACTCACCCACACCAACGGCTATTTGCAGTGTTTCACCAGCCTCTCACCACAGGATGGGAATATTTATCAGAGCTGGGTAAGAGAAAGTGCAGGGCCCCCAGCAGAGACAGCAGCTTCTGGGGCTCTCAGCCCACAGCTTGGAAGTTTAAAAATCACTTGCCTGATTTTCCAGGGATCAGGATGGCAAAGTAAACTCTAGCTGCTCTTATGTCCCCTCCCTGACCTAGAAAACCCAGCGATATATGTCCAACCCAGAGATAAATGTCCTACCCAGAGTAAAATCCTGAAATAGCAGAAATAGCCTCAGGCTAAAGAGACACAATGAAAGGGCATAACTAAGGTAGTAAGGAGTCTGAAGTGAAGGGCAGGAAGGGTCCCAATAAGCCTCACCTCACCTGACCAATAAGAGCTCCCAAAGTTTATGGGTTGGAGCCAGGAAGCCCTAACAACAGAAGCCCAGATAAACCTTAGCACTACCTGGGAAATCTAAAGACACCAGTGCCACTGGCCACCATCTGCTGAGCCTGCCTGAGCTATAGCCCAGGGGCATAGAGGTTGAAATATGAAGCAGCCAAACCACCCCTGCCCCATAGGTTACTCTGTGAGCTTCAGGGTGAATCAGGGGAAACACTGAGAATCCTGGCCTTGGCCTCAGTCTAGATATCCAGAAGCTACAACGCACAAAGTCAACAACAAGGCCCTTAGCTCCCAGCCTGAGAAATTAAGAAATAGGAAATTACAATGGGAAGGAAGGAATCTGAGTATGAGAAGGGGAAGGAAAGAAAATTGATCAGAGGTTATTATAGTGAGTAAGAACAAACAAAGAGTACAACATGGACTCTGTACTCACACCTGGGACTACAGAAGGAAATATGAACTGGTCTCAAGGCTAAAAAGCATTCTTGGAGGAGCTCAAGAAAGATTTTAAAACCCAAATTTTAGAGGTAGAATATAAATTTAAATCTAGTATCTACTAAATCTAAATTAAATCTACTAAATTAAAACGACTAAATCACTATCATTAAGATAAATTTAATTTGGAAAAAAAAGTCTTACTGAAGAAAGCAAATACTTAAAAAGTAATATTTGTGACCTAACAAAAAAGGACTTTGTAAAAATAACTAAAGAAAATAATTCACTAAGAATTAGAGTTAGTGAAATGGAAGCTCAGGGCTCTATGAGTCAATCAAGCAAAACATGAAGATTGGAAAATTAAAAGAAAGTGTAAAATACCTGACTGGAAAAACAACTGACCTGGAGAAGAGATCCAGGAGAGATAAACTAAGAATTATTGGTCTACCAGAAAGCCATGATGAAACAATCAGCCTGGACAACATCCTCCAAGACATTGTCAAAGAAAACTGTGCTGAAGTCCTGGAAGCAGAAGGTTACATAACTATCAAAAGAATTCAGCGGACTCCTCCTGAAAAAAAATCACAAATTGAAATCGCCAAGAAATATAATAGCAAAATTCCAGAAGTACAGGGTTACGGATAAAATACTGCAAGCAGCCAAAAAGAAACAATTCAAATATCATGCTACATTCAGTATTACACATGTCCTAGAAGTTTCTACACAAAAAGATAGGAGGGGCAGACCCGCGTGTGGCACAGCTAGGATCCCGAAAATAAGCAGCCGCTGCTGCCCCCACCGTTCCTCTACCCTCTTCAGGAGCCGAAGAGTCCGATCCCGCTGCCACCACGGGCCCTCTTTGACATCTTAGAAGATCTAAGTGCAGCAATGAGCAGCAATGAGTAATTCAAGTGTGGACGCTCTGGCCATTGGGCCCGGGAATGCCCTACTGGAGGAGGCTGTGGCCGAGGAAAGCACAGCCGTGGAAGAGGTTTCCAGTTTGTTTCTTCATCCCTTCCAGACATCTTTTGACATCTTTTACTATTGTGGATAGTCTGGTAATCTTGACAAGGATTGTGATCATCAGGAGGATGAAGCCTGCTATAACTGCAGTAGAGGTGGCCACATTGCAAAGGACTTCAAGGAGCCAAAGCAGGAGAGAGAGCAGTACTGCTACAACTGGCCACCTGGCTCAAGATTGTGTGGGGAGTTTGGGCACATTCAGAAAGACTGTACGAAACTGAAATGTTACAGGTGGTAGGTCAAGAATTCATTCCTGCCCCAAAGAATTAATATGACCTACAGCAACGAAAGCCATTGATGATGGACTTAACTTATTCACTGACAATTTGGTCGCATCTAAGACAAATAATGCACCAAAGACTCATGATATGTTTGGGCTTTCAGGAATCTAATTCAGTATTAGAAAATGGCCTGTTCTCTGGATCAGCAGAGCACTTCAATTTGGCACCTTTCAAAGCATATTCAATTACCATTTTAAAAATATAGGGGTTTGGACCAGAAAAAAAAAAAGATAGGAGGCATTGGAATTTGATATTTCTTAAGGCAAAAGATCTGAGACTGCAACCAAGGATTAACTACCTGGCAAAATTGAGCATAATCTTTCAGGCAAGAAGATGATAATTTAATGAATTAAGGGACTTCCAGACTTTCCTGATGAAAAAGCCAGAACTCAATGGAAAATATGATCTCCAATTACAAGAATCTAGAAAGACAAAGAAAGGTAAACAAGGAAATATCACACTCACACACACACACACACACACACACACACACAGATATGCATGCACACATGCACATAACTTGGTATGTAATAAGAACAAACCATTTGTATTCCTATATGAGAAGCTGATACATGACAGTATTGAAATTTATATGATTATTACGACCTTTAAAAGGGATATACATAGATAGAGGATGTGGGTATAAATGGAATTATTGGATTAAAAAACTTATTAAGGGGTTCAGACAATGTAACGGGATAAAAGGGAAGGATGAGGCAAAAAAAGGTAAATTATGCCGTACAAATAGGCATAAAGACATACTACAGAAGAGGGGAAGAAGAGAGGGAGATAAACATCATTTGAACATCATTCTCATTGGTTCTAGGTCAAAAATAGATCAATAAGTTTACAATTACAGTTTAAGTTTCTATTAAGTTTAAGACTCTAATGTGACAAGATACAAAAGTCATTCTAATAGAGGTAAATCAGGGAAGAGAGGAGCACTATACAAAATTTACTCTCATAGGTTTGGGGTCAAAGAGGGAATAACGTACTCTGATAAGTATAAAAATCCATTGTGCCCTATAAACAGTAGGAGGGATAAGGTGGGAACAAGAAGGGGGTGGTTAGAAGGCAGGGAAATAGTAGCAAGAGGAAAGAGGAAGGTAAAGAAGGAGGGGGTCACAGGGAGGGAATGCTGACTGAGGTGGTGTTCAAAAGTAAAACCCTTAGGGAAGGTATGGGAGAAGAAAGAAATAACACATAAATAGAGGAGGGGATAGGATGGAAGGAAAGAGAAAGATAATAATCACTACTGTGAATGTGTATGGGATGAACTCTTAGATAAAATGGAAACAGATAGTAGAATGGATTAAAAACCATAAACCTACAATATGCTGTCTACAATTAACATATCTGAAAAAAGGGGGATAGGCACAGGGTAAAGATAAAAGGCTGGAGTAGAATATATTATGCTTCAGCTGAAGTTAAAAAAAGGAGGACTAGCAGTCCTTATCTCAGATAAAGCAAAACCAAAAAAATATATCTAATTAAAAGAGATAAGGAAGGAAACTATATCCTGATAAAAGACACCACTGAGAATGAAGCAATATCTTTACTTAACATATATGCACCGAGTGGTATAGTGTCCAAATTCACAGAGGAGAATTTAAGGCAATTAGCTGAAGAAATAGCAAAAATGGTACCAGAGGGGGACCTTCATCTCCACCTCCCTGACTTTGATAATTGTAACCTCAAAATAAACAAGAAAGAAGTTAAGGAGGTGAAAAGAATTATAGAGAGGCTAGAGATGATAGATATCTGGAGAAAAGTGAATGGGGATAAAAAGAAATATACCTTCTTAACATTGGTACATGGCACATACAGAAAGATTAATCATGTACTAGGGCATAAAAACCTCACAATTCAGTGCAGAAATATTAAATGCATTATTGTCAGACCATGATGCAATAAAAATCACATGTAATAAAGGGCCATGGAAAGATAGACTAAAAAATAAATGGAAACTAAAGGATTTAATTTTAAGTATAAGTTGGTCAAACAGGAAATTATAGAAACAATCAGTAAATTCATTCAAGAGAATGACAATAATGAGACAACATACCAAAATTTGTGGGATGCAGCAAAGGCAGTTCTCTGCGGAAGTTTTATATCCCTGAGTGCATATATAAAGAAATTAGAGAAAAGGGAGGTAAATTGGGCATGCAATTGAAAAAAACTAGAAAAAGAACAAATTAAAAAACACTAATTAAATATTAAATTAAAAATAATGAAAACAAAAGAGAGTTTAATAGAAATTGAAATTAAGAAAACTATTGAATTAATAAATAAGACCTGGTTTTATGAAGAAAAAATAATAAAATTGATAGCCCCTTATACAATGTGATAAAAAAGAAAGGAAAAAACCAAATTATGAGTATCAAAAATGAAAAGGGTGAATCTACCTTCAATGAAGAGGAAATAAATACAGTAATTAAGAATTATTTTGCCAAATTGTATGGACATAAAATTGACAATCTTAGTGTAATGGATGAATATTTACAGAAATATAAGTTTAACTGAAGAGGAGTTAAATTACTTAAAAAAAAACCCATCTCAGAAAAAAAAAAATGAGGACACATCAATAAACGCCTTTGGACAAAATTTCCATGACCAGATGGATTTACCAGTGAAATCTATCAAAAATTTAAAGAAAAACTGATTCCAATATTTTATAATTTATTCAGGAAAATTAGAGAAGGAGTCTTAAAATTTTATTTTTATGATACAAACATGGTACTGATATCTAAATCAGGAAGAGATAAAACAGAGAAAGAAAATTATAGACTAATTTACTTCATGAATATGGATACAAAAATTATTAAGTAAATATTAATGAAAAGATTACAGCAACTCATCACAAGAATAAGACATTTTGATCAATTAGGATTTACACCAGGAATGCAAGGATGATTTAATATTAATAAAACCATCAGTATAATTGATCATATCAACAATAAAACTAGCAGGAACAACATGATTATTGAAATAGATGCAAAAGAAAGGCTTTTGACAAAATACAACATACATTCCTATTCAAAACACTAGAAAGTATAGGAATAAATGGAGCTTTCCTGAAAATAATAGGTAGTATATATTTAAAGCCATGAGCAAGTATTATACATAATTAGGATAAGCTAGAAGCATTTCCAATAAGATCAGTGGTGAAACAAGGTTTTACACCATCACCCCTCTTATACAATCTGTTAGTAGAAATGTTAGCAGTAGCAATTAGAGAAGAAACAGAAGACAAAGGAATCAAATTAGGCAAAGAAGAGACCAAGCTATCACTCTTTGGGGATCATATGATGATCTACTAAGAGAATCCTAGAGAATCAAGTAAAAAAGTGCTAGAGAAAATAAATGAATTTGGCAAAGCTGTGGGATATAAAGTAAACCCACATAAATCCTTGTCATTCCTGCATTTTTTTTTTTTTTGCTTTTTGGAGGGCAATTGGGGTTAAGTAACTTGCCCAAGGTTACACAGCTAGGTTTTTGTTTGTGTGTGTTAAGTGTCTGAGGCTGGATCCGAACTCAGGTCCTTCTGACTCCAGGGCCGGCGCTCTACTCACTGTGCCACCTAGCCGCCCCTATTCCTGTATATTTTTAATGAAATCCAAAAGCAAGAGACAGAAAGAGAAATCCCGTTTAAAGTTACTGTAGACATTATGAAATATTTGGGAATCTACCTGCCAAAACAAAGCCAGGAACTATACAGACACAGCTTCAAAATGCTTTTCACACAGATAAATTCAGATCTTACAAATCTGATAAACATCAATTCCTCATAACTGGGTACATCTAATATAATTAAAATGACCATTTTACCAAAATTACATATTTAGTGCCATACCAAACAATTTTCCAAGAAATTACTTTACAGAACTAGAAAACTTACTAGAAAAATACATTTGGAAGAACAAAAGGTATAGAATGTAAAGGTATTTAATGAAAAAAAAATGCCAGGGAAAGTAACCTAGCTATACAAGAGTTTTATCTGTATTATAAAGCAGAAGTCATTATAGGTGCTTGGAAAAAGCTTAAAAATAGAGCAGTGGGGGGCAGAGTCAAGATGGTGGAGTAGAAAAAACACTTCCCAGGCACTCTCTCCCCAGATCACCACCAAACTATGTAAAAGGGGACTCTGAACAATTTCTGGAGCCCCAGCATCCACAGAACCACATGGAGAAGCTAACCTCGTGCTGAGGACAGCCCAGCAGCCCTGTAGGAAAGACCAGCACAGGACTCTAGGAGCCCGCAGGATAGCATACAGCGTGGGGAAATCTGAGCCCAGGTCCACCTGAGCCACAGTTTTAGCCCATGGGGGGCCGGGGCAGCAGCCGGCTTGAGGGACCCCAGAATACCAGCAGCTGTTGTGATTCCAGAACTATCAGCACAGCCTAGGAAAAAGTGAGAGGTTAGTGCCCTATTGACTTGGGGACCAGTATTTGGGGAAAGTGTGGGCTTCCTCGCCTGGAGGCTAGAAGCTGCTGAGTAGACATGCCATTTTGTGGTTTTCAGTGGCAGCTCCAGCTCCTGGCCTGCGAACTGTAGGGAGATCCAGCTATCAGTCTTGGGGGATAATCGCTCTTGCTTCAACCTCCCTGGATCTGGTGGGGCGGGGGGGGAGGGTGTGGGGTGGATATCCAGCTTGCAAGAAACGGAAGTTGTCCTCCTACATTTTTGGACTGAAGCTCCCCTGTCTGGTGGCAGAGTCATACTGTGGCAATAAGCACAAAAGTTAAGTAATTAAGTGGAAACATGCCAAGGTAAAGGAAACAAATTAAACAGAAAAATGCAACATTAGAATCCTATTTTGGGGGCAAAGAGGATCCAAACATAGAAGAGGAGTTTGACTGTGAGGTTAGAAATCCTGCTCCAAAAGCCCCAAAGGAAAATATGAGCAAGTTACAGGCCATAGAGGACCTTAAGAAGGACTTTAAAAATCAAATAAGAGAAGTGGAGGAAAATTTGGGAAGAGAAATGAGAAGGATGCAGGAAAAATATGGCATGAGGGTCAACAGCCTGACTGAGAAAAACAGCACATTAAAAATAGACTAACTCAAATGGCAAAGGAGGCCCAAAAGGGCAATGAGGAGAAGAATGCCTTAAAAAGCCAAATTTGCCAGATGGAAAAAGAATCTCAAAAGTTCACTGAGGAGCTTCATTCCTTCAGAGTTAGGAAATGGAGCAAATGGAAGCTAATGACTTTATGAGAAATCAAGATGCTGTTAAGCAGATCCAAACAAATGAAAGAATAGAAGGCAATGTGAAATATCTCATGGGAAAAACCACTGACCTGGAAAATAGATCCAGGAGAGACAATTCAAAAATTATTGTACTACCTGAAAGCCATGATCAAAGAAAGAACCTAGAAATCACCCTTCAAGAATTTCTCAAGGAAAACTGCCCTGATGTTTTAGATCCAGAGGGCAAAATAGAGGTTGAAAGAATCCACAGATCACCTCCTGAAAAAGATCCCAAAAAGAAAATTCCCAGGAATATTATAGCCAGGTTCCAGAATCCCCAGATCAAGGAGAAAATACTACAAGCAGCCAGGAAGAAACAATTTCAATATTGTGGAAACACAATCAGAATGGCCCAGGACCTGGCAGTTTCTACACTGAGGGATCAAAGGGCATGGAATATGATATTCCAGAGGGCAAAAGAACTGGGAATGAACCCAAGGGTCACCTACCCAGCAAAACTTAGTATTTTGTTTCAGGGGAAAATATGGTCATTCAGTGGAAGAGAGGACTTTCAAGCATTCTTGAGGACAAAACCAGAATTGAATAGAAAATTTGACATCCAGACACAAGAAGCAAGAGATGCCTGAAAAGGTAATCAGGGAAAAGAAATCAAAAGGAACTTATCAAAGTTGAACTATTTACATTCCTATATGGAAAAACAATAACTGTGACTGATGAAATCTTTCTCAGTATGAAAATAATGGAAGAAGGGTGTATGGTCATATGAATACATATGTGAATGTGTGTGTATATGGTTACAGTTATATATGGATAGAGGGCATAAGTGGAATTTGTTGGGAAGGGAGAATACTCAAGGGATGAAATTATGAGGTGAGAGAGGAAAGTGGCAAGAGGAGATGGGGAGAGACAGGGTAGGGTAAATTATCTCATGTAGAAGAAGCAAGGGGAAGTGGCTGCAGGGGAGGGGAAGAATAGAAAGGCAAAAAGGCAAAACCACATTCTCATTGAATTTGGTTCAGGGAGAGAATGACATACATATTAAATGGGATATCTCAACCTGCAGCAGAATAGGGGGAAGGGGGATGAGAGGAGGGATGATGGATGGGAGGGCATCCTTGGGGGGAGGGGAGGTTGGAAGTACCCGAGATAGGGGAGGGACAGGATCAAGTAGGGAAAGCATCAGGTGTGGGGGGTGGGATGGGTGGGAGGGAATTATAAGCAGCCTTGTACAATATATCTACTATGGTAATGTTTTGCATATCTATACATGTACAACACATACTGTATTACTTTTCTTCCCAGAGAGAATGGGTGACAAGGGAGGAAGGGTATGGAATGGAATGTTTCAAATATATATATATAAATAATATTATTATTACTATTTTACATGTAATTGTTAGATAATATGTTCAGGCATTGGGGCACAGATTCTCACCTCACCTTTTGGAAAAGTCGAAGGGAGTATGGGAGAAGATATGGGAGAGAGAAGATTGGAAGAAGTGATATCTAGTGAGACTGCTATTCTGGGATTGTGGGTAGGGGAAAAACGGGGGGAAAATTGTAACTCAAAATCTGGTGGAAATGAATGATGTAAAACAGAAGTTAATAAAGCATTTGTTTAATAAAAAAAATAGAGCAGTGGATTGATGGAATAGACTGGGAACATGAAACTCAGCAGTCAATGATTACAGTAATGTAAATTTTGATATACCCAGCGACCACAGTTTTTGGGATAAGAACTCTCTATTTGACACAAACTGCTGGGAAAACTAGAATATAGTATGGCAGAAACTGCTCATGGTCCATTATATAACACCATATACCAATATTAAGTCTAAATTGGTACATCGTCTAGGAATAAAGGCTGATACTTTAAGCAATCTGGAAAAAGAAATGATAGTTTACTTGTCAGATTTGTGGAGAGGGGAAGACTTTATGAACAAAAAAGAATTAGAAAGCATTATAAAATTAAAAATGGATCATTTTAATTACATGAAATTTAAAAGCTTCTTTACTAAGAAAGACAGTGTAACCGAGATTAAGAGGGAAGTGGAAAATTGAGAAAGCATTTTTATAACCAATATCTCTGATAAAGGCCTATAGCAGCTAGCACCCCAGCATCCCCAGGGTGGCTGCCAATATAGGTTTTTAGACCTGCTTTTCTAAAGGAAAGCAACTCAAATCTACCAAACATATATTTTACCTAGTTCAGGGGAAAAAGTCAGTACCTAAACTTCAGTGTAGAGAACTTCAGAGTAATTTCAGACAGAAGTTACAATGAAGAAAAACAGATCAAGCAGACAGGCTTTCAAACTGTCCAAACATGGCATCCATACCAAATCACAGTTACCAGAGAGGGAAGCATCAAAATCTTGGTTTTGAAAGCTGGGGGGCTCTCATAAGCTGTCCATAGTATCATCTGGTCAAATCACAAAACAATTCTCAAAGTGAGCCCCAAATGAAAGCCTCACATCAGGGATTATATAGCCTTCTCCAGAGTGAGAGAATATAACCACCCTCTTGACCCACTGCCCAATAACATATCACCAAGTTGTGGGTGTTCTTGAAAATCAAGCCTCCTGGCATAGGCTCCACATGACCACATTCAGCCTGTTAGGGGTCAGAGTATATTTTCAAATCAAGGAAGGTTCTTGGATTCTCTTAAGCCTATCAAAGGACCTAGGGCAAGGGAAGGTGTTGAAATCAATTGTTCCTTAAATGTTTGATAGAATTCACTAGTAAACCCATCTGGTCCTGGAGATTTTTTCCTAGGGAGTTCATTGATGGCTTGTTTGATTTCTTTTTCTGAGATGGTGTTATTTAGGTAATTCACTTCCTCTTCAGTTAATCTGGGAAACTTGTAATTTTGTAAATATTGATCCATTCCACTAAGATTGTCATATTTAAGGGCACACAATTGGGAAAAATAATTCCCCATTATTTTTTTCTATTTCCTCTTCATTGGAGGTAGATTCACCCTTTTCATTTTTGATACTCACAATTTGGTTTTCTTCTTTCTTTTTTTATCATATTGACTAAGCATCTATCAATTTTATTGTTTTTTTTTCATAAAACAAGATCTTAGTTTTATTTATTAATTCAATAGTTTTCTTAATTTCAATTTGACTAATGTCTCCTTTGGTTTTCAATATTTCTAATTTAGTACTAAATTGGGGATTTTTAATTTGTTCTATTTCTAGCTTTTTCAATTGTATGTCCAATTCATTGACCTCTCTTCTTTCTGCTTTAATCAAGTATGCACTCAGGGATATAAAACTTCCCCTAAGAACTGCCTTTAGTGCGTCCCACAACTTTTGGTATGTTGTCTCATTATTATCATTCTCTTGAATGAAATTATTGATAGTTTCTATAATTTCTTGTTTGACCCAGTCGTTTTTTAGGATTAAATTATTTAATTTCCAATTAGTTTTTAGTCTATCTTTCCATGGCCCTTTTTTGAATATAATTTTTATTGCATCATGACCTGAGAATGATGCATTTAATATTTCTGCCTTTCTGCAGTGAATTGTGAGGATTTTATGGCCTAGCACATGGTCTGTTTTTGAGTATGCACCATGCACTGCTGAGAAGAAAGTAAATTCCTTTTTATCCCCATTCAGTTTTCTCCAGAGATCCATCACATCTAATCTCTCTAAAATTCTATTCACTTCCTTAACTTCCTTCTTGTTTATTTTGAGGTTAGATTTATCAAGTTCAGAAAGGGGGAGATTAAGGTCCCTCACTAGTATAGTTTTGCTATCAATTTCTTCCTCTAATTCCTTTAACTTCTCCTCTGGGAATTCGGATGCTATACCATCTGGTGCATATATATTAAGTAATGATATTGCTTCATTCTCGATGGTGCCTTTTAGCAGGATATAGTTTCCTTCTTTATCTCTTTTAATTCAATATAATTTTGCTTTTGCTTTATCTGAGATAAGTATTGCTACCCCTGCTTTTTTTTTTTACTTTAGCTGAAGAATAATAAATTCTACTCCAACCTTTTACCTTTACCCTGTGGGTATCCCTTTGTTTCAAATGTGTTTCTTGTAGAGAGCATGTTGTAGGATTGTGGTTTTTAATCCATTCTGCTCTCTGTCTCTGCTTTATGGGAGAGTTCATCCCATTCACATTCCCAGTAATTATGACTATTTGTCTCTACCCCTCGATCCTATTCCCTCCACTGTTTTTGGCATGGAATATGATATTCCAGAGGGCAAAAGAACTGGGAATGAACCCAAGGGTCACCTACCCAGCAAAACTGAGTATTTTGTTTCAGGGGAAAATATGGTCATTCAGTGGAATAGAGTACTTTCAAGCATTCTTGAGGAAAAAAACAGAGTTGAATAGAAAATTTGACATCCAGACGAAAGAAGGAAGAGATGCCTGAGAAGGTAATCAGGGAAAAGAAATCAAAAGGAACTTATCAAAGTTGAACTATTTACATTCCTATATGGAAAAGCAATAACTGGGACTGATGATATCTTTCGCACTATGAAAATAATGGAAGAAGGGGGTGTGGCCATATGAATACATATGTGAATGTGTGTGTATATGGTTACAGTTATATATGGATAGAGGGCATAGGTTGAATCTGTTGGGAAGGGAGAATACTCAAGGGATGAAAATATGAGGTGAGAGAGGAAAGTGGCAAGAGGAGATGGGGAGAGACAGGGTAGGGTAAACTATCCCATGTAGAAGAAGCAAGGGGAAGTGGTTGCAAAGGAGGGGGAGAATAAGGAAGGCTAAAAAGGCAAAACCACATTCACATTGAATTTGGTTCAGGGAAAAAATGACATACATACTAAATGGGATATCTCAACCTGCAGCAGGATAGGGGGAAGGGGGATGAGAGGAGGGATGATGGATGGGAGGGCATCCTTGGGGTGAGGGGAGGTTGGAAGTACCCACTATAGAAGAGGGACAGGATCATGTAGGGAATGGACCAGGTGGGGGTGGGATGAGTGGGAGGGAATTATAAGCAGCCTTGTACAATATATCTACTATGATAATGTTTTGCATAGCTAGACATGTACAACATATACTGAATTACTTATCTCCCAAGAAGGAATGGGTGACAAGGGAGGAAGGAAATGGATCTGAAATTCGAGGTCGTAACATTAAATGTTTCAAATATATATAAATACTATTATTAATACTCTTTCACTTGTAATAGGGAGATAAGATGTTTAGGCATTGGGACACAAAGATTCATCTTCCTCTAATGGAAAAGTCGATGGGGGTATGGGAGAAGGTATGGGAGAGAGCAGATTGGAGGAAGTGATATCTTGTGGGACTACTATTCTGGGAGATTGGGTAGGGGAATAATGGGGGGAAAATGATTGTAACTCAAAATCTGGCAGAAATGAATGATGTAAAACAGAAGGTAATAAAGCATTTGTTTTAAAAAAATGTAGCATATGGTTAATTATACATTTTAATGCTTTCCCTATATAAAGGGAAGTTGGAGTTAAAAGTATCTGTATAATGTGTGTATTTAAGGTTAGTGTTATCAATACCTGGCCACACATACACTGAGTATTTGCCATCTGACACAATATTAAGGGAAAAAGAAAAATCACTTAACAATAGTAACATATCAAAAAGTTATCTCTAGTGGGCAGAAGTAAAGTGAATATTAATAAGTATATTATTATTAGAATTCATGTAAATATAATTAGAATTAATTAGCTTGCATTTCCGTGAAGCTCATAGACAAAAGAAGTTCCTGACTAGAACTTTACAATTGAATAGTAGACCTATATCCTTGCTTCACAAAACTTGTTTATCCTCTGATTATATTCACTTTGAAAGAAAGATTTTTTAGAAATTGAATCTTTTACCTATAATATGTTCAGACACTATTTTATCTCTTGCTCAAGCCATGGAATGACTATACGTTGAAATCAAAACAGTAATATCTGTTCAATATTACTTTAACTTAGCTATACATTGTCTTGGAAATTAAACCTTTAGTAGTTAAAAAAAAACATACTAGGGATTGAAAAGAAAATTTAAAAGTATATCCCTTTTATTCAAAAGAATTTTAAAATTTATAAATTTCCACTAAGCTTTTATGAAGAAAATTAATTGAAAAGTTTTAAAATCATAGCTCTCTTTTTTACCTAAAATCAAAAACATTTTTTAAGATCTAGATTCATTTAAACCAAATTGGTGTAACATAAATTCTCAAGGTATTTATTAACAAACTAATGCAGAACTCTTAAATATCACAAAATTTTTTAGTCAAAAAAGTACAATAATTGGATCTTTATACTGGCAACAATTAGGGAGCTGATCAAAGTACTTATAAAAGCTATTAGTATTAGGATCCCTCTAAAAATGGGAATATTATAAAGTGAGAATAGAGAAATATATATTTCTGTATTAGTTCTAATAATAGATGAAAAATAATATTGGATTTCCCAGTGAGCTAACACAAAAGAATTCCTATCTTTTGTTGAATAATTATTCTGATCATAGAAATTTTGTTATAGAAAGAAAAATAAGGATATGTGAATTAAATATAATGTTAAATGCCTTTTATTTTAAGTAACAAATTTTCACCAAACACAACTCATATGCAAGTATATGTTAATATTATTCCTATGCAGC
Source organism: Gymnobelideus leadbeateri (assembly GCA_011680675.1). Classification (NCBI taxonomy): domain Eukaryota; kingdom Metazoa; phylum Chordata; class Mammalia; order Diprotodontia; family Petauridae; genus Gymnobelideus; species Gymnobelideus leadbeateri. The sequence continues at coordinate 202,826 of WOXC01002020.1, forward strand.
TGTAATAAAAAAAATAAAGATTTACTATGTTTCTCCTACATAAGGTATTTCTTTTCATGTTTTTTTTTCTTTCTCAGTAGTTAGAAATCTTTTTTTTATATATATATATTTTGCATCTTTCTTAGCAAGTTAGAACTACATAACTAAAATAAGTTCCTTTCTCAGGCTGAATGACCTTACCTCTACAGATAGTTTCCTTGGCAGTTTTCCAAAATAAGAAAAACTGAGATGGACTTTAAGGAAGGGCTAGGGATGATGCCCCTGCTTAATCAAATCTTATACATGCAGGAGGAGTGGTCCGAATGAGTAGAATTAATCCGAATAAAGTTTTCACCCAGTCTCCTCTTTCCACATATAGTAATCAATTAGCAATTTTAAGTTTTGGAATTTAAACAGTAAAGTAACTTAGGTAATAATTTCCATAAGTGATAGCCATTTTTTTAGTTATAATCTCCTTTTTTAACTATAGGTAAAGATGTAAATACCTGGTTACCTATATAGCACATATAAATATTGTAAGACATTAAGTGACATAACTGTTTTTTATACAATCTTTTTATCTGTCTTTTAGTTTCAACAAATTTCAAATTAAAAATTTGCTTATCTAACACTATTTCTGGCTTGCAATGATTCCTCAGTTTTTAAATGAGAGAATTTTTCTACTATTTAAAAAGACCACCACAATACAACGACATCATGACGTTAATTGTATTTCCAAATCATCACTTGTAAAAAATATTGAGAGAAAATTGGGTTAATCAAGTGTAGAGATTTTTCTCCTCTCCTCATAGCTGAAAATCCCGATTGTGTATTTAAGGGTTTTGAATGGAGAGCTTTATCTGTTTGGTTAAAGATGTGGGCTTCAGTGTCTTAGGACTGTTGCTAGTGGGGTCCTTGAGAAATTTATTATGCTTTCTCCTGTTAATCAGATGGGGGGGGGGTAATTTAAATTCCCTATTATTCTTCAGCACTCTATTTTTCTTTTTATAATCTGGGAGGAGAGACCTTAATAAATTTTTGTAAAATGTTTTCAGCTGATTTAACTTGTACTCCAGTATACTTTATTTCTGTGTCCACTCCTTACAAACTTCTTTGAAAGTGATAGTTTTGACCACTCCAACAAAAATGATTTTTAGGAGTGGCTCCTACTCCCTTATCTCACTACTAGAGAAGCCAACAAACTTCAAGTTTCTTATTAGATCTTAAAAAATATACAATTTGCCTAAATGCCAAATATTAAAATGAATTCTAACTTGTCTTTAGCATGAAATTAGGAGTGACACATTTTACTTTTCACATGATTTTAACTGATTTAGAGTTTCATTCTGATGCACAATTTTTTCCTCTAATAAATGGGGCAGGAAACTTATTTGTATGTCCCTTTGATCTGAGGGAAAAAAATCCCTTATTATTTCTTATTGCCCTCTCCCACTCAACTTGGCCAGAGTAAAATGAAGAAGAGATTTTCAGACTTTTAAAAATCTTAAAACTTCTGTTCACAGTTTTCAATGCAAATAGTTTATTCCTGATACTTCTTTCTATACTCTATAATTTAATATTACCATCATATCATGTATAACATAAAAATGTTTTTTTCCCTCTATTTCTCTATCCTGCTACCTGTGAAAGAAGTAAGAGGGAAAGAGATAACAGAATTCCAGCAGTCCAGTTGTATATTAAACCTTACAGGGTGTTAGATTACTCACATATTTTTTTTACACAGAGCCACATAAACAAAACAGACAAAGAAAATGACAGTAAGAGTGCACTCAGAAATTGTTAAAGATCGCTTGCAGAAATTCCAAGAGGTTTGTAGACATTCCAAGGAGGTATGTAGCTGACTAATAATGATAAATAGCCCTCCTTCTTTTACTATTCTTTTTAAAATTCTTGCATAACATCCTAGGTCTCTACTTTCCCTTTTGTATCTGTCCCATTTTTTCCTCAAAGCTTTTCTTTTTGAGACTGGTCTAATATTTGCTTGTTTTCATTTTCTTCTAATCCCTATCACATAGATGAGTTAACTTGGTGAGTTACCTTATGTAAGTTTTAACTCAAGAGAAAATCCTACTTTCGTCTCTTAACTTTCTTTACGTTATCTAGAGTTAGAGGAGGTTACTTTTCTACCTGGTAGTTTTCTTAAGTCCATGTTCACTGTGCCATTGATGCCTGCATCAAAATGGGCACAGGCCAAACTAAGAAGTATGAAATAGTGGATGGAAACTTGGCGAGAATCTGTCATAGCAGTTTCCAATTTCTTGATCAGAGAGCAGGGTTTATAGAATGAATGTAAAACAATTATCTTTTAGGAATACATGCAAAAAATATTTACTGTCCTTTTGCATTTAGCATATCTGTATGCTTTTATGTCCTTGTTGTCTTATGTAATTTCATATGTTTTAATATCCTTGTTTACTTGCATGCATCTATGTCTGGATCACTGCTCAGTTATCATGTCCTAAACTCCTGCAAGTTAGGAAGAGATGTTGAGCCAAACTAAAGACATAATATAGCCTTCATGGGGAGCTGCCTTGAGAGAAATACTGAACCAGAGTCTTCCCATTTGTGGACCAGGTCAGAGACTAGCCCTCCACAGGGTTTATCAAACAGTAGATTACCATAGTCATTGACTAATTTTCCTGGTGTACCCAATCTATTTCATTGATCCACTAATAAATTCCCCAGCCAGTAACAAGTAGTTTTGATGACTGCTGCTTTATAATACACATTACAATCTAATATAGATAGACCACCTTCCCTAGAATTTCTTTTCATTAAGTCCCTTGATATTCTGGATCTTTTGTTCTTCCAAATGAATTTTTTTGCCATTTTTTTTAGCTATGCAAAATGATTTTTTTGGTTTATTGATTGGCATGGCACTAAATAAGTAATTTAATTTAGGTAAAATTGTCATTTTAATCATATTATTTCAACCTAGTAAAGAGAAATTTATATTTTTCCAATTATTAATATCTGATTTCATTTGTGTGTTTTGTAATTGTGTTCATATAGGTCCTGTGGTTGTTTTGGCAAGTAGATGCCCAAGTATATTATGATGTCTACAGTAATTTTAAATGGAATTTCTCCTTCTATTTCTTGCTATTGAATTTCATTAGAAATGCATAGGAATACGGGGTTTTATATTATATCCTGCAATTTTTATATGTGGGTTTTTTATATCATTCAACTTTGCCAAATTTATTTATGTTTTTCAAGCACTTTTTTCCTTGATTATTTAGGATTCTCTAAGTATATCACCATATCACCTGCAGAGAAAGGTAGCTTAGTCTCTTCTTTCTCTAATTTGATTCTTTTTTTTCTTTCTCTTCTCTTATTGCTAATGCTAACATTTCTAGTACCAAATTGAATAAGAGCAGTGAATATATACATATAATATCATAATGAAATATAATATATAATATTATGATGCAAAATATCATATAAAATATATATGATTATAATATATTATATCATGTATAGTAATATAATGTAATGTACTGTAAGATAATATGATTTAAAATAAAGTAATATAGTATAAAAATATGATGTAATATAGTATAATATGATACAATATAATATATGATACAATATGAAATAATATAACATGATATTACATAACATAATATAACATAACTTAACATAATAAAACATGATATAACATAATATAACATAACATTCCATACCATAACATACCATACCATAACTTAACATAACATAACATGATATGATATGATGCAATATCATATCATATCATAGGATATGATATAATAAAATATGATATGATATAACATGATATGATATGATATAATATAATGTATTATAATGTGATGTGATGTAATGTAATGTAATATAATATAATATAATGTAATATAATGTAATATAATATAATATGATATGATATGATATGATATGATATGATATGATATGATATGATATGATACAATATAACATGATATAATGCAATATAACATAACATAACATGATATGATATGATATAATATGATGTAATCTGAAATGATATAATGTGATATGATATGAAATAATATGATATGATATGATGTAATATGATATGATATGTCATGATATGATATTATATGATATGATATAATATCATATAATGTAATATAATGCAATATAATGTAATGTAATGCAACATAACATAATATAATATAATATAACTAATTTTTTTGTTGGTATGACCAATTATACTGATAGCTGTCCTAATATTGAATCATCCTTGCATTCCTGGAATAAATCCTACCTAATCAAAATGTATTATTCTTGTGTTAAGTTGCTATAGTCCTTTTGCCAATATTTTATTTAAAGTTTTTACATTAGTATTCACGAGGGAAATTGGTCTGTAGTTTTCTTTCTCCTTCTTTTTTCTCTTCCTGATTTAGGTATCAGTATGATATTTGTGTCATAAAAATAATTTGGTAGGAATCCCTCTTCACCAATTTTCCAAAATAGTTTGTCGAGTATTGGGATCAATTTTTCTTTACATGTTTGATACAATTCACTAGTAAATCCATCTGGCCCTGGAGTTTTGTTTTTTTCCCCCCTAGGGGATTCATTAATGACTTGTTCAATTTATTTTTCTATGATTGGGTTATTTAAGTAATTTATTATACTTATATTATATTATACTTAAATATTATATATACTTTATATTAAGTAATATTAAGTAATTTATTTCCTCTTCATTTAATATAGGCATCTTATATTTGTGTAAATATTCATCTGTTTCACTAAGATTGTCAAATTTATGCATAAATATGGGCAAAATAAAACCTCTTTTATTAATTTCCTCTTTCTGCCCTTTTCATTTTTGGTACTCATAATTTAGTTTTCTTCTTTATTTTTATATCACACTGACTAAGGCTCTTTCAATTTTATTGATTTTCTCATAAAATCAGCACTTAGTTTTATTTATTAATTCAATAGTTTTCTTAATTTCAATTTTATTAACCTCCTTTAGGTTTCAGTATTTCTAATTCAGTATTTATATAGGGATTTTCAATCTGTACTTTTTCTATCTTTTTAATGCATTCGATTCTCTGCCTCCATTTCATGGGAGAGTTCATTCCATTAACATTCACAGTTAAGATTACTATCTGTGTCTTTCCTTCCATCCTATTCCCTCCCTGTTTATAATTTTATTTCTCCTTTCTCCCATCCCTCCTTAAGAGTTTTCCTTTTGACCACCTCCTCCCTCATTTTTCCCTCCCTATGCACCTCCCTTCTTTTACCTACCCATCTCCCTTACTACTATTTCCATCTCTTCTATTCCCCTTTTTTCCCCTTTAATGCCCCCATTGCCTGTAGAGCACAATAGATTTTTATAGTTAACAAACTATGTTATTCCCTCCTTGAACCAAAACCAAAGAGAATAAATTTCATTCAGTAATGAGTTTTTGTGTCTTTTCAGGTTATAATCCTATACTTAACTGATTATGTTAATCCCTCTCTGAACCAAAACCAATGATAGCATAGTTCACATAACCTCCATCTCCCTCCCTTCTTTCCCTCTATTATAGTTTATTTTTATGCATCTTCATGTAACATAATTGCCCTTTTCTGCCTCTTCCTTTCCTATTCTCCTATTACAATCCCTTTCTACCCTTTAATAAGGTTTTTTAATCCTAAAAAATTATATTCCCACGGTCTCTCTATCTATTTATATCCCCTTTAAATGTCACAATAATTGTATGATTCTCAGTATTGACAGGTATCAACTTCGCATATAGAGACATAAACTATTTGCTCATAGTGAATCATAAGTTATGTGTTTGTGTATATGTGTTTGCGTACATGTGTGGTTTCCTTGTTCACCTTTTTATGTCTCTCCTGAGTGTTATACTTGGAGATCATATTTGCCATTGAGCTCTCACTTTTTCATCAGGAAGGTCTGAAAATCCCTTATTTCAAGCATCTCCTTGCTTGAACAATTATGGTCAGTTGTGCTGGATAATAGATCCTTGGTTTTTGTCCAAGCTCTTTTGCATTATGAAACATCATATTCCAATCCCTCCCATATTTTAATGTAGAAACTGCAGGGTTTTATATGACCTTGACTGTAGTTCAACAATATTTGAATTGGTTCTTTCTGGCTGCATACAGTGTTTTCTCTTTGACCTGATAATTCCTGAATTTGGCTACAATATTCCTTGGAGTTTTCAATTTCGGATCTCTTTCAGGGTGTGTTAGGTGACTTCTTTCGATAACTGTTTTACCCTCTGATCCTAGGACCCCAGGAAGTTTTTTTTTTAAATAACTTCTTGGAGGATATTATCCAGGCTGTTTTTTTTTTTCCCATCAGGGCTTTCCAGGAGACCAATAATTCTTAGATTATATATCCTGGATCTGATCACCAAGTTCCTTGTTTTTCCAATGAGATATTTTATATTTTCTTCTAATTTTTCAATTTTTAGGTTTTGCTTTACTGCATCTTGATGTATCATAAAGTCATTAGTTTGATTTGACTGACTCTAATTTTTAGCAAACTACTTTCATCAGTCTTAAATTTCTTTTCCCTACATTTATTTTTTTTTTTAATTTTACATTTGAAATATTTAATTTTAAGACTTCAAAGTTCAGATCCATACCCTTTCTCCCTTGTCACCCACTCCCTCTGGGAAGATAAGCAATTCAGTATGTGTGGTACATGTATAGCTATGCAAAACATTACCATAGTAGATATATTGTAAAAGACTGCTTATATTGCCCTCCCATCTATCCCACTCTCCACAAGGTCCATTCCTTACTTTGATCCTGTCCCTCTTCAAAAGTGGGTACTTCTAACCTCCACTCCCCCTAGAATGCAAGCCCTTCCATCACCCCCCCTCTCATCCCTGTTCCCCCTCCTCTCCTGTAGGGTGAGATATCCCATTAAGTATGTATGTGATTCTCTCCCTGAGTCAAATTCAATGAGAATAGCATTTTGCCTTTTTGCCTTAAGGTTCTTCAACTCCCCTGAAACTACTTCCCCTTACCTCTCCTACATTACCTTACCCTGTCTCTCCCCATCTCCTCTTGTCACTTTCCTCTCTCACCTATTAACTTCACCCCTTAAGTATCATCCCTTCCCAACAAATTCAACCTGTGTCCTCTATCCATGTATACCTGTAAACATATATACACACATTCACATATGTATTCATATGTCCACATGCTCTTTTTCAATTATTTTCATAACGAGAAAGGTTTCATCAGACACAGTTATTGTTTTTCCATGTAGGAATGAAAATAGTTCAACTTTGATAAGTTACTTTTGATTTCTTTTCCCTGATTACCTTCCAAAGCATCTCTTGCTTCTTGTGTCTGAATGTCAAATTTTCTATTCAACTCTGGTTTTTTCCTCAAGAATGCCGTTAAGTGCTCTATTCCACTAAATGACCATATTTTCCCCTAAAACAAGATATTCAATTTTGCTGGGTAGGTGACCCTTGGCTTAAATCCCAGCATTTTTGCCCTCTGGGATATCATATTCCATGCTCTTTGATGCTTCAGTGTAGAAGCTGCCAGGTCCTGGACTATTTGATTGTGTTTCCACAATATTGGAATTGTTTCTTCCTGGCTGCTTGTAGTATTTTCTCTTTGATCTGGGAGTTCTGGAACCTGGCTATACTATTCCTAGGAATTTTCTTTTGGGGATCCTTTTCAAGAGGCGATCTGTGGATTCTTTCAACCTCTATTTCCCCCTCTGGGTCTAAAACATCAGGGCAATTTTCCTTGAGAATTTCTTGAAGGATGATTTCTAGGTTCTTTCTTTGATAATGGCTTTCAGGTAGTCTAATAAATTTTAGATTGTCACTCCTGTATCTATTTTCTAGGTCAGTGGTTTTTCCCATGAGATATTTCACATTGCCTTTTATTCTTTCTTTTTTTTTGGATCTGTTTAGCAGCATCTTGATTTCTCATAAAGTCTCTAGCTTCCATTTGCTCCAGTCTAATTCTGAAGGAACGAATCTCCTCAGTGAGCTTTTGAGATTCTTTTTCCATCTGGCAAATTCGGCTTTTTAAGGCATTCTGTTCCTGATTGCCTTTCTGGGACTCTTTTGTCATTTGAGTTAGTCTATTTTTAAGGTGTTATTTTCTTCAGTCAGGCTGTTGACTGTCATTTCATACTTTTCTTGCATCTTTCTCATTTCTCTTCCCAATCCCCCCCCCTTTCTCTTATCTGCTTCTTAAGGTCCTCTATGGCCTGTAGTCAGCTTGTATTTTCATTTGGGACTTTTGGTGCAGGAGTTCTGACCTCACAGTCCTCCTCCTGTTCCAAGCTTTGATCCTCTTTGCCCCCAAAATAGGAGTCTAAAGTTGCATTTTTCTGTTTATTTTGTTTCCTTTGCCTAGGCATATTGCCACTTAATTTCTTGATTTTGGGGCTTGTTGCCACAGTAAGTAAGACTCTTCCACCAGAGAGAAGAGCTTCTGTCCAGAAAGTGGGGTCTTCACATCTTCCAGAGGTTGGGTGGCCTCTGTAAAGTCTCCACCAGTTCTAGCAAATTGGATAACCCACCTTAGGTGCCCCCAACACCACAATCCAGATCCAAGCAGGTTAAAGCAAGAGCGATTAACCCCTAGACTGATTGATGGGTCTCTCTACAGTTTGCAGACCAGGAGCTGGAGCAGACACTGACACTGCAAAAAGGCTTCTGTGCCGTGTTTCCTCAGCAGCTTTTTGTCCCCAGGGGAGGAAGCCAACTCGTTCCCCAAATACTGGTCCCAAAGTCCATAGGGCACTAACCTCTCACTTTGTCCTAGCCCTATCTGTGCTGATAATTCTGGAATAGTCACAGCTACTGGTGTTCTGGGGTCTCTCCAGCTGGCTGCTGGCCAGGCCACCCCGGGGCTAAAACCGCAGGTCGTGTGGGCCTGGACTCAACTCCCAGAGTGCTGTGCTGTTGGTTCCCAGTGAGCTGTGCTGCCCACTCTCAGAGCGCTGAGCTGACCACTACCTGCAGGGCTGCTGGGCTGTCCACAGCAGGGGGTTAGCTTCTTTGTGTCATTCTGTGGGTGCTGGAGCTCCAGAAGTTGTTCAGAGTCCCCTTTTACATTGTTTGGAGGTTGTGTGGGGCAGAGCACCTTCAAATTACTATATCTACTCTGCCATCTTGGCTCTGCCCTTTTTCAGTATGTTTAGATAGCATTTTACTTCCCTTCCCACTTCACAAACTTTACTTTTTAAGGATTTGTTTTTTCAGTGGGATTTTTTTTTACATTTTGGTAATTTCAATTTTAAAAGAATCGATCATTTTTCTTCTACCTGTATAATTTGGAATTTAAAATCTTTCTTGAGCTCTTCCAAGAATGCTTTTTGGGCTTGAGACCACTTCACATTTCCTTCTGTGGTCTCAGGTGTGTGTATAGAGTTGGTGGTATCTACTTCTGAAAGTGGTCATTCTATTTTGCAGTAATAGGATTCAGTAATCGTCGGTCTTTCTTTTCCACGGTCCTTCTAGCCCATTGTAATTACCTTTTCGTTGACTTTTAAAGTGAATTTCTGCTTCTGGGGTACAGAGTTCTCTTACCCACTCTTCTCAAGCTTCGTGTTAGTGGCTAGGTTGTTGACTTTATGTTTTGTAGATTCTGGTTGTCTGGACTGGCGCCAAGTCCAGCACTCAGTGTTTCCCCTGGGTTACCCTGAGGCTCACAGAGTAAGTTGTGGGGGAAAGGTTGGTCTGGTCACTTCAGATTTCTACCTCTCTGCTCTTGGGCTAGAGCTTGGGGATTCTCAGGAACTGAAGGCCTACCATGCTGGTGTCTGCAGCTTTCCTTTATTGTCTTAAGGCACCTCTGGACTTCTGGTGTTAGTGCTTTCTGTCTCCACCCCCCTCAAGGGCTTTTTCATCTTCTGCTAATCAATAGGGTTATTTGGATGCCTTTCTCCTTTCACTTCAGGCTCAGTGCAACCTTAGTCACAACCTTCTTCTAGGAAAGCCAAGCCTCCCTCTGCTTCCACTATTTCAGGATTTTACATTCTGGCAATAATCTCTGGGTTTTCAGCATCAGGGAGGGGCACTAGAGCAGCTAGGATTTACTCCACCCTGTTGGCTCCTGGAAGTTCAGATACGTGTTTTTTAAACACCCAGACTTTAAAAATAGCCCATTGAGAATCTGATGTGCTGCTGTAGGGCCTGTCTTTGTCTCTTACCAAGCTCTGACAGCTCCTCTGTCCTGTGGTGCCAAGATCTGAGAATTTCCCTGGTGTTGGATAAACCTGGTGGCCAATGCTCTCTCTGACTCCACTGTGTTTTAGTCTCAGGTCTGCCATGGTGCAGCCCCTGCACACTCCCCCTGCCCATTCCTTTACGAATGCTTTCCTGGACTGGAAATTCCAATGGATTCTGTCAGTCTAAAATCCATTCAGATTCACTTTTTATAGGTTACTGTCAGTATTCAAGGAGGAGTTCAGATAAGATCCTGTTTTTACTCTGACTTCTTGGATCCACCCTCTCATTTCTTTTACCAATTTTATTGCTACTTCTCTCATTTGACTTTTAAAATTCTTTAGGCTTTTTAGTCTTGGGACCAGTTCATATTTCCTTTTGAGGTTTCAGATGTAGGTATGTTGGCAGTGTTGTCCTCGTCTGATTTTTTTGTTGGGATCCCTTGCTGGAACAGAGGGTAGTAACAAAGATTGTTTTACTGGGCTTCAGAACCCTCGTGACTAATTTTGTGTCCTGGGGCCTTAGGTGTTTGTCCCTGGTGGCTGTAGGTATCCAGAAATTTACCTGGTTCTGAGCTGGGGTCTTAGTAGTTGTGTGTGGTTTGTGCTGAGACCAGATGATTTTTTTTCTGCATTCCCCAGGCTTGCTGTGAAGCACAGAGAGGTTCAGCTGCTAGAAGATGCCTTTTTCCTGTGCTGTGCTGCCATATATAGTGATTCTCTGAGCTAGAATCTGCCAGTTTCCCTGCCTGTGCTAAAGCACATGGTGGGACTGGGGATCCTGTTGTTAGTATCTGCCTGTTCCCCTGATCTGGTCCTCTGGCTCTCACTGTGGTTTGTGAGGTGGTTCCTGTAACTGGCTTACTGTAACATTTCCTGTTCCTGACTGTGTGCCCCTTTTAAAAGTGATACAAACTTCTAAGTTTCCTGGATCAAAAGACATGTATTTCTGCTGGCTCCATTATTCCAGGATCTTTTCTGGTGTGTTGTTTTATGGGTGTTCAGGGATTAGAATGGAAGAGGGAAAGGGATTTACTCTTTTCTCCTACATCATGGCTCTCACTAATGCATTGTTGGTAGAGTTGTGAACTATTCCAATCATTCTGTGGAACAATATGGAATTATGACCAACACACTTTAAAACTGTTCATACCTTTTGGCCCAGCAATATTTCTACGAGAAATATCAGTACCAGTACTCAAAGAGATCAGATAAAAAGAAAAAGGACCTAGTCATACAAAGTTATTTATAACATCTCTTTTTTGTGGTGGCAAAGAATGAGAATTTGAGGGAATGCTCATCAATTTGGGAATGGCTGAACAAGTTGTGGCATATATTTGTGATGAAATACTATTATATTATTAGGAATGATGAGCTAGATGGTTTCTGAAAAATCTTTGAATACTTATGTGAACTCATTCAAAGTGAGGTGAGCATAACCAGGAGATGATTGTACACAGTAATATATTGTAAGGATGATCAACGGTGAATCAACACTGATCATGACAATGATCCAAAACTATACCAAAGAAAATGATATCCACTTCTAAAGAGGAAACTGGTGAACTATGAATTTAGACTGAAGCATATTTTCTTTTACTTTTTTCTTTGGTTTGTGTTTTCTTTTGCAAAATGGCTATTATAGAAATCCGTCTGTATAGTTTCACTTGCACAAACAATATCAAACTTCTTGCCTTGTCAAGGAGGAGGGTAGAGTGGAAGGGAAGGATAAAATTTGAAATTAACATTTAATAAAAAGTTTTTTTACAAAATATTGGGAAACATTTATGAAATATAAAAAAAAAATTAAAAGAACTTCCAAAGGGGTGCTTGGCACCTTAATTGGACAAAATTTTTTCCTCACATTAAATTTATAATTACAAGGAGACTGGGTATTTGATTGGTTTGAACTCTTAATAGGGGAAGAGTTGTAAGATCTGCTTTCTACACTGTTTATCTTTGTCATTTAAGCATGAGTTGCTTTTCTTTATGAATTTTGAAGCAACAGGTATTTCTTTCAATATAATTATATCATTTTCCTTCTTCTTGATTTTTTTTTCCTTTTCACTGAATTGAAAATAAATCAGTACTTTATTCTAATCTGATTTGACTGAGATCCTTGTATAATGACAATGCTAGCTGTTCAGTTTTCTGGAGAGAAGAGTATTCAACTATTCCCTTGTTCAAGGGGTTGTGGAAAGTATATTTAAGTACTGAGAAATAATTTTAGGAGTTGTATTGATACAAATGAATGGACCAGCATTGCATATGTGTATATATCTACACATATGTAGATATATGTATATATACATAAATAAATGCATATTTAATTCACTGAGTTTGAATATATATCTTCTCTGAGTGCAATAGGAATTCTTTAGATCCTTTCAGGGTTAAACATGGATGGTTCTCTGATTTAACTATGACTTTATTATGATTACCTGTTATAATTTTAAAATATAGATCTATAAGCATATAGCTAAATATCTATACAATTGTGAATCTATTCATATGTATTGTCTAGATCTATGAAGATGAGCATCCATATATATATATATATATATATATATATATATATATATATATATATATATATATGTGTGTGTGTGTGTGTGTGTGTGTGTGTATATATATATATATATATATATATATATATATGCATGATATAGATAGGTTTAGATATTGATAAAGACATCAGTTTTAGATCTTTGGAAAGTATTTTATTTTCAAATTGTAATGTTCTCTTTAGGAATGAAATAGATAAAAATCTGTTAAATTTACCCCATCTATATTACACTACTAGAAAATTTACAGTTGATTTAATTGTTTAACTACATATTTAATAACTTGGTGGGTCAGTCAATTAAAGGAAGCATCTACTATGTCCCAGGTACTGTATAAAGAGTTTAACAAACAAAATGTCTTTCAATCTTCAGTACCATGAGGTGTAGGTGCTTCTATTATACCCATTTTATAGTTGAGGAAACTGAGGCAGAAAGAGATTAAGACATGTCCACAAAGGGTCTCACAGCTAGTAAATGTCTGAGACTGGAATTGAACTTAATTCTTCCAGGCTGAAGGCTCAGAACTTTATTCACTGTGCCATCTATATGGTTGTTCAAGGGCACAACATTGGTCATAGCAAGAACCACGTTATAGAAAGTGGATAGGCCACAGCACATTTATCCCTACTACTATTAAAAAAAAAAAACCCTCAGAATTTTTCAATGTCATTTTTTCTCACATGAAGGCCAGCACTATTGTATTAGTCCTGAAATGTAGGTCTTCCTTTAACACAAGCTACGCTAAATTTGTTGCTTAATAAATGGAATTGGCACTGCTGTTTATTGATCTATCCTATTGAAAAGAACACTGCTGATGCTTCTTATCATCATCACTAGTTATACAAATAGTACAAATTTATCTAGTAACTTTTATAAGGATCTCACTTTTCTTCTCTCTAATTTGTCCTTAAAAGACAAACAAGTTGTTGACAAAATTGATATGATTTTATGTATAATTTATATAGAGGAGATTGAGAGGTTTCCCTATATCAATGAAATCATTGGTCCAGTCTATATCATAATCCTTATTCTTAAATTTAGGATACAAGACAAATGTAAAGCTTTTAGACTACAGGAGAGTGTTATCCTTTTTATCCTATGGAAATATACTCTCTTTCTCAATGCTACTATGTCATAGACATCTTAGACTATATACTGTAGAACTGCCTTATAAGTGAAATTTCCAGTAAAGTACTCCAAACATACCTTTTGATTGAAACAAATTTAATATTTATAATACCTCAAGGCAATATCCTACCCAAGAAGGTTGTATCGTGGAGGATAAAATAGAATATAGAAGAAAGAGTGAAGATATTTGAAATCAAATCTTGGACTCAAAGGTTATCAGCTAGGTGAACTTGAATAAATCACTTCATCTCTATGAACTTAATTTAAATACTTATCAAAGTAGAAATAACATTTTCACTATCTTTTCTCACACAGATATTTGGGGAAATTATTATTTTTTTTCACTTTAAGGCCCTATAAAAATGTAAGCTATGGTTATCATTATGTTTCACGGAAAAAAAGAAGAGAAAGAAAACTCCTAATATCAAAATAGTGTATAATAGAGAAGAGTGATTTATCTGAGAGAATCTAAACAAAGAAAATGTATGCTCCATAACATGTGCTAATCCATTCAAACATACCTTCTCTTATTCAGACTATTTTGGATACTTCTCTTTACAGGTTCAAGATGTGCATGTTCTGTAAAAAATAATATTCTACTTTGAGAAAATATTTTGTGTAATATTCAAATACAGGAAAACATAAATCTCATATAGCATTAGTTGATACTGATTAGTCACATGAAAAAATGGCCTCATTGATATATAATATTCAGAGAGCAGTCAGCAGAATATATTAAGGCTCTGGAATAATTGCAATGCTGCTTATAAATTCACATTGAATGGAATACTGAAGATAGCTCTTTCTGATGTTGTTGTTGTTGTTTTTCATTTGTAACTGATAAAGATAGCTTCCACAATATTTTCCCTCAAGCACTATATGCTAAAATAATCAAAGCTACCATGTACTCTGAGATGACAATTGTTTCCCAATTAATAATTTCTCTTTTTTCATTAAAGAAATGCTTTATTAACTTCTGGTTTACATAATTCATTTCCACCGAATTTTGAGTTAAAATTTTCCCCCATTTTTCCCTACCCACCACCCCAGAATAGCAGTCCCGCCAGATATCCCCTCATCCAATCTGCTCTCTCCCAGATCTTCTCCCATAGCCCTTTGACATTGCCATTAGTGCAAGGTGAATCTCTGAGCCCCAATGCCTGGAAATCTTATTAAACATTTAATTTTAACACTTCGATTTTCAAATCCATTCCCTTCCTCCCTTGTCTCCCACTCCCTCTGAGAAGATAAGCAATTCAGTATGTGTTGTACATGTATAGCTATGCAAAACATTACCATAGTAGATATATTGTAAAAGACTGCTTATATTTCCCTCCCACCCATCTCACCTCCCACCTGGTCCATTCCCTACTTTGATCCTGTCCCTCTTTGATAGTGGGTACTTCCAACCTTTGCTCCCCCCAAGATGCCCTCCCCTCCATCATCCCCGCTCTCATCCTTGTTTCCCCTACTATCCTGCAGGGTGAGATATCCCGTTTAGTATGTATGTGATTCTTTCCTCGAGCCAACTTCAATGAGGATATGTTTTTGCCCTTTTGCCTTCTTGTTCTTCCCCTCCCCTACAACTACTTCCCCTTGCCTCTTCTACATGAGTTTACCCTACCCTGTCTCTCCCCATCTCCTCTTGCCACCTTTCTCTCTCACCTCTTGACTTCACCCCTTAATAATCATCCCTTCCCATCAAATTCAACCTGTGCCCTCTATCCATGTATACTTGTAAACATATGCCCATATTCCGTTTTTCAACTATTTTCATAATGAGAAAGGTTTCATCAGACACAGTTATTGCTTTTCCATGTAGGAATGTAAATAGTTCAACTTTAATAAGTTCCTTTTGATTTCTTTTCCTTGATTACCTTCTCAAGCATCTCTTGCTTCTTCTGTCTGAATGTCAAATTTTCTATACAACTCTGTTTTTTTCCTCAAAAATGCTTGAAAGTCCTCTATTCCACTGAATGAACTTATTTTCCCCTGAAACAAGATACTCAGTTTTGCTGGGTATGTGACCCTTGGCTTCAATCTCAGCTCTTTTGCCCTCTGGAATATCATATTCCATGCCCTTCGATGCTTCAGTGTAGAAGCTGCCAGGTCCTGGGCTATTGTGATTGTGTTTCCACAGTACTGAAATTGTTTATTCCTGGCTGCTTGTAGTATTTTCTCCTTGATCTGGGAGTTCTAGAACCTGGCTATAATATTTGTAGGAGTTTTCTTTTTGGGATCTTTTTCAGGAGGCGATCAGTGAATTCTTTCAAGCTCTATTTCCCCCTCTGGGTCTAACACATCAGGGCAATTTTCCTTGAGAATTTCTTGAAGGATGATTTCTAGTTCTTTCTTTGATTGTGGCTTTCAGGTAGTCCAATAATTTTTAAATTATCTCTCCTGGATCTATTTTCCAGGTCAGTGGTTTTTCCCATGAGATATTTCACATTGTCTTCTATTCTTTCATTTGTTTGGATCTGTTTAGCAGCATCTTGATTTCTCATAAAGTCACTAGCTTCCATTTGCTCCAGTCTAACTCTGACAGAATGAATCTCCTCATTGAGCTTTTCAGATTCTTTTTCCATCTGGCAGATTTGGCTTTTTAAGGCATTCTTCTCCTCATTGCCTTTCTGAGCCTCTTTTGCCATTTGAGTTAGTCTATTTTTTAAGGTGTTATTTTCCTCAGTCAGGCTGTTGACTGTCATTTCATACTTTTCTTGCATCTTTATCATTTCTCTTCCCAATTTTCCCCCACTTCTCTTATCTGCTTCTTAAGGTCCTCTATGGCCTGTAGCCAGCTTTTATTTTCATTTGGGGCTTTTGGTGCAGGAGTTCTGATGTCACAATCCTCCTCCATGCTTTGATCCTCTTTGCCCCTAAAATAGGAGCCCAATGTTGAATGTTTCTGCTTATTTTGTTTCTTTTGCCTAGGCATTCTTCTTGCCCCTAAAATAGGAGTCCAATGTTGAATTTTTCTGTTTATTTTGTTTCTTTTGCCTAGGCATGTTGCCACTTAATTACTTGATTTGGGGGCTTTTTGCCACAGTAGGCCTCTGTCACCAGACAGGAGAGCTTCTGTCCCAAAAGTGGGGTCATCACAACTTCTGTTGGTTGTGTGGCCTCTATAAAGCCTCCACCTGCTCTGGCAAATTGGATACCCACCCCAAACTTACCCCCAGACCACAATCCAGATCCAGGAAGTTTAAAGCAAGAGTGATTAGCCCCCAGACTGATTGCTGGATCTCCCTACAGTTCACAGACCAGGAGCTAGAGCCACCAGAGAAGCTGCAAAATGGCTCCTGTGCTGTGATTCTTCAGCAGCTTTTCGCCCCCCGGGAAGGAAGCCGACGAGTTCCCCAAATACTGGATCCAAAGTCCATGGGCACTAACCTCTCACTTTGTCCTAGGCATATCTGTGCTGATAATTCTGAGATTGCCAAAGCTGTTGGTGTTCTACAGTCCCTCCAGCCGGCTGTTGGCCCAGCTGCTCTAGGGCTAAAACCGCATCTCACGTGGGCCTGGGCTCAGCTCCCAGAGTGCTGGGTGCTGTGCTGCCTGCTCTCAGAGCGTTGTGCTTGCCGCTCCCTGTAGGGCTTCTGGGTTCTCCTCAGTGGGATGTTAGTTTCTCTGTGTAGTTCTATGGGTACTGGGGCTCCAGAAGTTGTTCAGATTTCCCTTTTAATATTGTTTGGAAGTTTTTTTTGTGGCAGAGCACCTTGGAAGTGCTGTTTCTACTCTGCCATCTTGGCTCCACCCCCCCAGTTAATAATTTCTTGAACACATTAGAGAATAGGCAAAAATGACTCTTTAATAGAGTTGCTTCTATCCTTCATCATAGGAAGAAAAAAAAATTTCTTAAGAAACAAAAGTTTCCTCCCAACTAAAAGAAGTGTCCAAGGTATCATGCCATTAGAAATGCCCAATCTCAGTTTCTTTGATGGGGAAACCACTGCAGTTGTATTTAGTCTAGGTAAAATCAACCACTCAACATGGAAGATTAAAAATATACTTTAGTGGTAGAAGATGACGGGTGCACACTAATACTGATAGCTTAGTTAGATGGGAACAGTTATTTTTTAGAATCAGTCTTTAAATTACTTATATAAAATTACTTAATCAACTGAATTGACATTGTATAGTCAGCTATTGCTGAGACTGGATGATAAATGGATGTGTTGAGATTGAATGAGAAAATTTGGTCATCCCTGTGGGTCTGAATTGACCTAGATTTTAGCAAAAGTTTACAAAGTCTCAATGCATTCTTGTAGAAAAGATGGAGAAATGTTATATGACTTTAGAACTCATTGACTAGTCAGGTGCAATGAGTAATCATTAATGATTTAATATCAACTACAAAAAGGCCTCTATTATAGATAATACAAGATATATTCTGATGATCTATTCTAGATTATTTACCAGTGATATATGTGAAATAATAAGTGGAATGATTACTAAGTTTGTTGAAGACATAACTAGGAAGGATCATGAACATATTCCAAGGTAGTGTCAGTATCAAAAAATATGTGAATAGCGTAGAATATTGGACTTATTCTAATGAGAAGAAACATAAGAGAGATACATATTACTTTAAGCTTCCAAAATTCAGTTGTGCAAATATGAGATGGGAAAGGAATAGGTAAACAAATT
Source organism: Gymnobelideus leadbeateri (assembly GCA_011680675.1). Lineage (NCBI taxonomy): Eukaryota > Metazoa > Chordata > Mammalia > Diprotodontia > Petauridae > Gymnobelideus > Gymnobelideus leadbeateri. Next base: position 221,333 of record WOXC01002020.1, read on the forward strand.
TGTCTCAAAATATAAGAAAATTGCTAGAATGTAAGTAAACCCAATGTGAAACAATAAATTGGTATATTGCAGAAAATTAATATAAACTTGGATTTCCTTAAGAAAGAAATAGTGCCCAGAGAAAAGAATGTTATACTATCATTTTATCACTTGTCTAGTATGGACACATCTACATCATTGTGCTTAGTTCTGAGCCCTAGATTTTAAAATGACAATAATGGGTCATAAAATTTCCAGAGGATTAAAATAAGGATGGTGAATGTCACATGAGGATTGTTTGAAGAAATTTATCTTACTTAGCCTGGTGAATATAAACTTAATTCTGCCTCACAGTATTTGAAGTGTTATGATGTGAAAATTATTTGAATTTACTTGGTTAGAGTCAAATATGTACATTCAATGGAAAGGCTGGAAAACTTGTGGTCACAGCTCATGAATGAATGGGAGAACTATTTCTCTAACACAGTAAATCTGTTGATATATCCTAATGTCTCTCCTGAGTCTCTCAGTTCAACTGTCATGTAACATTTTGTCAGAAATATATTTTAAATCTTAGGTCTTACATTTAACCAAGCTCAGGTAAATATTCCTAGGGCTCTACTTTCTCAAAAGAAAAAAAAAAGCCTGATGGCATTGTGGTAAGGTTTACTATCAATCAAGCCTTCAGTACTAATGAAATTGCAGTGTGTGAACAAGCTGGAGAAAGGCTGAAAGGTTGCTGATCTTTTCTCACTTCTCAGGAACATAAAATATCCTTGTCTCATAGAGGAGTCTTTGTGTCTTTCATACATGTTATGTAGACATGAACAATCTTGATACTTTTGTTATCACTCTCATATCAGCAATGGGGAAGATATAAATATCAGAAATCCCAGCATAACATTCTTAGGCCCTATAATAATAATTTTTACTGTTGAATAAAATGAGGTACTCATAATCAGTAATACTCCAAATAAAGTGATTATCTCATCCATTTGTATACATTTTCCCTCCTTGGGTTTTATGACATTGCATTCTTATGGGTTCTCCTACCTTTCTAATTGCTAAATATCTTTCTCCTTTACTAGCTCCCTTTCCTCTTCCTGACTTCTTAATGATGAATTTCCTCAAGTCCCCAATTAATCTCATTCTCGATCTGCTGTTTCTCCTGAGTCAACATGTCACTAGAAGTTAAACCAAAGGAGTCATTCTTTGATGTGTCTCAAAACTTTTTTTTTCTTTCATCTCTATTTCCACTAGTGAGTATTTATAAAATAAACAAACATATTCTCAAAGGTGCAAAGTGCCTATTCTTAGTTCAATTTTAACATCACAGAATGTTTACTAGGTGGTACCTTGGGACAATATTTGCTAATTAACAAGAGGTTACAAACCCAGTATCATAGAAGGTTGGAAACTAGATGGGCTATTAGAGCATTATCATGTTGGTCATATGTGAAAAAAAATGTGTATGTGAAAGATACAGACACTCAGTGTCAGAGGACATCACAACTTTCGTGACCTATAAGTTGGCAATCAATGATATATACCAATCACAGGAAGCATGAAGGAAAAATGATACAGTTCTTGTTTGTCTGCAATTAACCAATGTTTTATTGAGGGTAGACAATATGTATGCATATAAGCAAATACAAAAATGATATAAGGCAATTTCAGTTTAAGCCAAGATGTCAGTAATAGGCCCAAAAGTGGAAAGGATCTCTTTTAGGACCACCTGCTATTGATTGTTTTCTCTCTTTTTTATTTCCTGAGGATTTACCTGGGCCATGAATGAAAGAGCATATTTTCACCCCTCCAACTTATCTGTTGAAATAGAGGAACTCAGTACATTTTTTATAACGCAGACATAACTTCCCCAAAATAGATATCCTTCATGGTAAAACTACTGGGCTAAGCAAGGAGGGAAAATGTATTACTCTTCCATGGGATGGAATGCCAAAAGGTGGTATTTGTTTCCTTCATGTTCTTTTGACATGTAGAGAGATAATGAGATGGGATAATGGATGAAACATTATACTTAGAGTCAGCTTGCTCTAAGAGTTGGATTGTTTTTAAACTCTTAGATAATTAACTTATCCTCCCTGAGTTTGTGTTTCCCCTTCTGGAAAATAAGAATAAAAACAACATTTACCTAGTGTCATGAGGGTCAAAAGAAATTTTACATGCATTTACATATATATATATATATATATATATATATGTATATATATATATACACACACACACACACAAATATATAGACATATATAGATATTAACGTATAAAAATAATGTGTATATTTGTATAACATGTTTATTATATAATAAAAGATACGCATGCATTTACATAACATTATAATATATTATAATTTTAAGGGAATTTGAAGAACTTCTCTTCCCCTTAATGGATGTCACTTGGAACCCAACAAGAGAAACTTGCTTAAAGAAGGCTTGTTTTTCAGCAAGGTCCACATCTTTTGTTATTTTGTAATTAGGAAGTAGGTCATGAAGGTTGTGATATCCTCTGACCCTGAGTATCTATCTATCTATCTATCTATCTATCTATCTATCTATCTATCTATGCTTTGGGGCCCACATATGGGAAGAAATGTGTGATTTGGCCAGGTGAGACCCTGGGTAGGTATTTAGCTCATGACTTTGAAAACTGAGATGTTACTGCTTCTCTCTTTGGTAACTAACTATATCTCTATGTAACAGTCAAGCACCTAGAATCCCTGACTGTTGGTCTGTTGTGTTATTTTCTATGTCTGTATTTTTTTTTTGTTTGCTTGTAATTTCTGTTTTTATTTCTGGAGTTCAGGTGCTGACTTTTTCTCCTGAACTAAGTGAATGATATGTATGTTTGATTAAAATATTATTGTTAGCATCTTTTGAGTTAATTTACTTTAGGAAAAAACAGATCAAAGAATCTGTGCTAGAAGCCATCCTAGGTATTCTAGGGTGCTTGCTGTTACAAAATATATATATATATATATATATATATATATATATATATATATATATATATATATATATATCCACATAGTATATATACAAGTAATTTGTTATATATACTAGATAAGTATAGAACACATGTGTGAATATATTATGAAGAAATATATGTGCGTATGTGTGTGTGTATCCTTACAATATTCACATAAATGTAAGGTAGATTATGTTTTTATGTCTATTTTACAGAATTGGAAACTCAAGTTCAGGGAAGATAAGTTAAATATGTATGTGTGTGTATACTCAAATATCAATATTAATATTTTGTAGAGGTCAAGTTTTATAATGCTCTCACTCTCTCTCTCTCTCTCTCTCTCTCTCTCTCTCTCTCTCTCTCTCTCTCCCCCACTCTCTCCACACATATATGTGTACATAAATGTCAAAAAATAATATTTTGACCTATAATATCAATGTAGATTATGTATATCTGTATATATATATACAGATATATATATATACAGATATAAAACTAACTTCCACATATCAAAATTATATTATCTATAAAACTATTTTCTATTAATATGCTATAATAATTTCTAGGATAGCAAAAATATTTAAATAAATAAGAATGGTCCTATTAATGCCTTTGTCAACTCCCTGATAGTTGCAATGAGTGAATGTGCCTCAAAGAGGGGTATATCATGAAAAAAATGAGTAAAGGAGATATTACAGGTTTTTAGACAAATTTGACCATTTGTGGGCCTCTAAACCCAGAGTAGATGGTTTTATCATAAAGTGAGAAGAGGTAATCTCTTCAATAAAGAAAACTATCTTTTAGCATTTTTATTTTCTCCAGCTATTAAATAAACACCACAGAATTAGAAGAACTAGAAAATCTTATCAAAAACTTATCAAATCAAAAAATAGGGGAGAGAGTATTGCTATGGGTACCTTTACTTTAGGAATCACCAATTTTAGATGCAGGGTAGGATCTTCTTGTTAACTTGTGTGTTGCTTTTATACAACAAATAAATGTTGCAAATTTGTTTTTATTTGTATTTGTTCATAAAGAGGACAAATGAAAATAGTAAGAACCAGGAATTTAGGACATTTTCAAACTGTGGATATTGGTAGTGATCACTGAATAGCATAACACTTGAACATAGCAAGATAACACACGAAATTAGGAAATACATGACTTCTATGCAGGAGATCATAGAATTACTAAATTTAAACAGCAAAGAGTTAGAATTATAATATATTTCTTCCTCAATGTCTTCTGTAGTTATACTGCATTGCACAGAACTGGGACATAACACATTTGAGTTGATCTATGGATTGAAAGTGGAGTAGAAAACATCACTGAATTACAAGATAGAAAGTACTGAATTCAGGGGCAAAGTCAAGATGGCGGAATAGAAACAGCACTTCCTCAGAGCTATAGCCCACACCACTTCAAAATTATGTAAAATGAGGACTATGAATGAGCTCCAGAACCCAAAAAATGCCACAGAGAAGCTAACCTCCCACTGAGGACAGCTAAGGAGTCCAGCAGCCTAGCAGAGAGCCCCAGCTCAGCATTCTGGGAGCCCAGCCCAGCACTGTATGAGTGAATCATGGTTTTATCCTGAGAGTGGCCAGACCAGCAGCTAGCTGGAGGGACCCTAGAATACCAGCAGCTTTGGAGTCCCAAGAATTATCAACACATAGAAGCCTAGGACAAAGTGAGAGGTCAGTGCCCTATGGACTTTGGGACTGGTAGGGAGAATGCATTAGCTTCTTCCCCTGGGTGCCAGAAGCTGCTTAGGAGCCAGACCAGCCTGCACCACATTGCCACACTGCAGCTTCAGCTCTTGGCCTGTGAACTGTGGGGGGATCCAGTGATCAGTCTGGGAGGGAAGCAGTCTTCCTTTACCCTTCTTGGATCTGGATTGCACACTGGGGTAGAGGTCTTGGGGTGTGGGCCAAGCTTGCCAGAGTGTGTGGAAATTCATAGAGACCACCCAACTAATACCTCTGGAAGTTAAGAAAACCCCAATCTTTGGGACAGAAGTTCCCCTGGCTGGTGGAAAAGTCCTACTGTGGCAACAAGCCTAAAAGTCAAGTAATTAAGTGGCAACATGCTTAGGCAAAGGAAACAAAATAAATAGAAAAATGCAACATTAGACTCCTATTTAGGGGCCAAAGAGGATCAAAGCATGGAACAGTAGGAGGACTGTGTGGTCAGAACTCCTGCACCAAAAGCCCCAAATGAAAATACAAGCTGGCTACAGGCCATAGAGGACCTTAAGGAGCAGATAAGAGAAGTGCGGGGGGTTGGGAAGAGAAATGAGAAAGATGCAAGAAAAGTAAAAAATGAGAGTCAACAGACTGACTGAGGCAAATAACACCTTAAATAATAGAGTAACTCAAATGGCAAAAGAGGTTCAAAAAGGCAATGAAGAGAACAATGCCTTAAAAAGCCAAATTTACCAGATGGAAAAAGAATCTCAAAAGCTCACTTAGGGGAATCATTCCTTCAGAATTAGATTGGAGCAAATGGAAGCTAGTGACTTTAGGAAAAATCAAGATGCTATTAAGCAGATCCAAACAAATGAAAGAATAGAAGGCAATGTGAAATATCTCATGGGAAAAACCACTGAACTGGAAAATAGATAGAGGAAAAACAATCTAAAAATTTTGGACTATCTGAAAAGCATTATAAAAGAAAGAATCTTGAAACCATCCTTCAAGAAATTCCCAAGGAAAATTGCCCTAATTTTTTAGAACAGAGGGCAAAATAGAGGATGAAATAATCCACAGATCACGTCCTGAAAAATATCCCAAAAACAAAACTCCTAGGAATATTGTATCCAGGTTCCAGAATTCCCAGATCAAGGAGAGAATATTACAAGCACCCAGGAAGAAACCATTTGAATATTGTGGAAACACAATTATGAAAACACAAGATCTGGCACCTTTTACACTGAGGGATTGTAGGGCATGGAATATGATATTCCGCAGGTCAAAGGACCTGGGATTCAAACCAAAAATCACCGCCCAGCAAAACTGAGCATCATGTTTCAGGAGAAAATCGGTTATGCAGTGGAATAGAGGACTTTCAAGCATTCTTGAGGAAAAAACGAGAGTTGAATAGAAAATTTGACATTCTGATACAAGAAGCAAGAGATGCCTGAGAAGGTAAACAAGGAAAAGAAATCACTATGAGCTTATCAAAGTTGAACTATTTACATTCCTACAGGGAAAATCAGTAACTGTAACTGATGAAACTTCTCAGTATGAAAATAGTTGAAGAAGTGTATATGGGCATATGAATACATATTTGAATGTGTGTGTGTGTGTATATATATATATATATATATATATATATATATATTCAGATATACATAGAAGGCACAGGTTGAATTTAATAGGAAGGGATGATACTTAAAAGGTGAGATTAAGAGGTGAGAGAGTAATGTTATAAGGGGGAATGGGGAGAGACAATGTGGTGGATTGTCACATGTAGAGGAGGCAAGGGAAAATGGTTGCAGGGGAGGGGAGGAAAAGAAAGGCAAAAAGGGAAAACCTTATTCTCATTGAATTTGGACCAGGGAGAGAATGACATGCATACTAAATAGGGTGTCCCACCCTATAGAAGCATGGTGGGGAAGGGGATGGGGGAAGGTGGTAGAGGGTAGGGTGGGCTGGGGGGGAGGGAAATTGGAAGTACCCACTTTTGAAATGGGACAGAATCAAGGTGAGGAGTAGACTAGGTGGAAGGTGGGATGGGAGGGAGGGAAATATAGTCAGTCTTTTGCAATATATCTATTATAGTAATGTTTTGCATAGCTAAACAGGTACAGCATATACAGAGTTGCTTATCTTTCTTTTAAAATCAAATTTTAAAAAATATATAAATACTATAATTAATACTATTTGCATATAATTTGGAGATAAAGTGCAGGCAAGGGATCTTGGGGATTCACCTGGCCCTACTGGAAAAGTCGAAGTGGGTATGGGAGAAGAGATGGGAGAGAGCAGATTGGTTGAGGGGATATGCTGTATGACTGTTATTCTGGGGTGGTGGGTAGGGGAAAAATGGGGAAAAATTGTAATGCAAAATCTGACAGAAATGAATGATGTAAACCAGAAGTTAATAAAGCATTTGGAAAAAAAACAAAGTACTGAATTCCAATCCCAAATTTAACATATGTGAAATGCATGAACATGAGATACTCACTTTAAATTTTTAAGGTTCAATTTTCTCTTCTGTAAACTTGGCAAGTATTAATATCTGGAGTACACATCTCTAACAATTTTGTTTTGAGACTCAAATAAGAAACAATTAGTTCTTTTTTTTCAAACATTAAGACATCAGATTATAGTGAGCTATAATAATTCCTACCACCCATGGTTTTCCATAGAACTTTCTACATAAATGCTCATTGAATTAAATTGGTTTCTTTTGATTAGATTGTAAAAAATAAAATTTGCAAATTATAGCTGCCCATACACATAATTGAATCTTTCTCAAAATTGCACATTATACATCAGTCTTGCAAATAATTTCCTTTGTCTGACTATTCAGATAAGAAAGTAGAGAGACAGAGATTCTTATAGTTCGAATTAGGAGTTCTTGTTTGTGAAGCTATAAAGTAACTCAAACAATGTAATTGTAAAGTGATAGGAATGATTCCAGAAAAAAAAAAATAAAGAAAAAGCCAAAAACATATTCCTTCTTTTTCTTCTTAATTTTGTAAGTGACATCCAGACTGTATCTTGTTAATCTGAGAGGCTGATTAATTTTTTTTGTTATTTTCATCAATTTTCTCTGTTCACATAAAATGTAAAAAAAAAGAGAGAGACTGATGTTTATTTGCCCTTGTTGTTTTGCAGTGTAGTGCATCCAATGTATTCCACTATATCCTGGTGCCAAAAGACAAGAATATTATGATGATATGGAATAGGCAAGGGTTCTGAATCATAATTGTTTTTTTTTTCCTGCAAGAACTAGACACATTTATTTATTTTAAATCAGATCCCTTTGCTTTGGGGATAGTTGCTAATGACTTTCCAGGTCATAATTCTCACATGCCTGCCTGGGTTTTCTAAGGAACAGTCACTCTACCATGAAAAATCCTTTATGAATAAATATTATCTGAAATCTTTATTAGCTTTAAAAAAATCTCACTTTGTGGCTTAAATCTTTTTTTGTAAAGGTAAAGAAAAATCCTCTTTAGGCTGGAAGAGGACAGCAGTTTTCATCTTTGAAACACCCCAAAGCATATACATTAGAATCCTGCCTCTTTCTTTCTTTCTATTTCTCAGATGTTTTCTTTAAATTGAGCTTTGTGCTCACAGCTGTTCTAATGTTGTTGCTTTCAGTTATGTATGCCTTGAATGTAGTTGCTTCTGATTGTTTAGCATTTTATGGGGAAACACCTTGTGCCTTTCATTCCTTGATGAGTTCTTCAGGTTATGTATTGCATCCTGACTTCAATAGCTTCACGATGTTAAAACACTGTCTAACATTCTCATCCTCTGGATGTAAATACGTGTTTCCTTCCCACTATATTTAATAACTAATCCTCTCTTCCACTAAAATATAGAATTGTATCTCTATCAAAACATTTGCAAATTCCTGGATGGTATCTTTTTACATGGGACCATAGATCATTTAGGTTTTTCTCCTGCTGTCATGCTAATAGCATTTTGCACTAATCATTAACTTCCACCCTGTGGTTTTAATATTTTTTTCACAACTAAACTGCACATAAGGAACTCTCTTAAGTTTGTTGCCTTAACTTAGTCAAAGGAGAAAATCTAGCTCCTAGCAAGTGACTTGCTAACACAGATTTCCCTTAGATAAATGTAGTATCATTGTTCATTGAACAATGACACTACATGTTAAAAGAGCATGATAGTTATGGCATTAGTCAATATCCCATCAATTGATTCGTGACAACCACTCCATGTTACTTCAAACTCTCCACGTCAGTCATATCTGATCAGAGTACTGATTTGACTTTTCCCTACTCTCCATCAAAAGCTCTGGAATCCCTATGCTATTTTTTTTTAAAGCAATTGGGGTTAAGTAACTTGCTCAAGGTTACATGGCTAGTCATTATTTATGTGTGGGTGCTCATTTTCTGAGTCCAGTTTCGATCTCGGGTCATCCCAGCTCTGAGGCCAGTGCTCTTACTCACCGTGCTACCTAGCCACCCCAACCCTATGCTATTGTTAATGCCTCTTATATTAGACTTCTCTGTTCCTCTCAGAGATTACTTGATACATATTTTGTATTTACTTATGTGTATTCATGCTGTTTCCCCTAATAGAATATTACTTCCTTATGGGCAGAAAATGTTTTGGTTAATTACTATATTTCCCAGCATGTAGCAGCTGGGCACTTAGTAGCTTCTTAATGAATGAACTCAAAGTTTTGTATTTAATTTTTGCAGGGAAATTTGTTATGGGAATATTCTCAATACAAATAATAATCCAATAGAAAACCTTTTTTATGAGAGATATGGACTAGGTAGTGTATACTGTGATATGAACCAACTTACTGGTGGTCAATCATTTACAAGCATCTATGAAGCACTAAATATTTAGCTCCTGTGCTAAATATTGGGGAATATAAAGAAATGCATCCTAATGCACACAAACAAAAAACCTAGCTGTGTGACCTTGGGCAAGTTAACCCCAATTGCCCTCCAAAAAAAATGCATCCAAAACAACAACACTAACAAAAATACATTAAAAATTCCTACACACAAGGAGCATACTTTCTAATGGGAATGAAAACATGCATCCACACACACACACACACACACACACACACACACACACACAAACACAAAACCATATAGAGACATGAGACAGAGAAGCAGAGAGATATTCAGGGGGACAGGGACAGATACATAGAGAGAAAGAAAAGTCATTAGAAGTTAGGGGTCTTCAGAAAGGTCTCTTATAGTACGTGGATTTTAACTGAATCTTGAAGGAAGCCAGGCAAACTATGAATTATATGTGAAGCATAAGAATATTTTAGGCATGAGGGAAAACCAATACAAAGCCATAGAGAAATGATGTGGGCAAGGAAATCCAAGTAGGCTAGTGTATAAAGGATAAAAAGGTGTAGAAGGGAGAAAGGTTTAATAAGTCTGTAAAGGTAAGAAGCCATCAGATTATGAAGAGCTATAAATAACAAACTGAAGACTTTATATTTGATCCTCAGGAAATGGGAGGTGGGAGCATGAAAGCATATTGAGTGGCAGTGTGGGGGGTGACATGGTTCGACCTGGAGTTTAGGAAGATAATTCCAAATGACTAGAGAAAGAATGTGAAAGGGGAGAAATTTGAGGCACAGCCAAAGGGAAAGCGAATGCAGGTACAGATAAAGTTGTAAAACTGGGTTCTGGCTGTATGAGTAGAAAGAAGGGGGACACACACTAGAGTTGTATATCTAACATCAAAGGCAATATTTAAACCCAGGTAATCTTTACACTTTACCCAACACGATTTACTGTTCTCACTTTCCCCAAATGGATGAATTTTGTTAAAATAGCATCTTGATTAAATAACTTTTTAAAAATTGATAAGTATTAATACGTACATGTGATTCTGAATTGTAATTTGTTTTTTTATTAATTAATTTTTAGTTATAAACATTCACTTTTATAAAATTTTGAGTTCAAATTATTTCCCACTCCATACCCACGCCCCTCCCCAAGATGGCATGCAACCTGATGTAGGCTATAGATGCACAATCATATTAAGCATATTTCCACATTAGTATTGTTATGACAAGAAGAATTAGAGGGGCAGTCAGGGATTGAGAGATGAATCTGCTTTGATGGGTATTCAAACTCCATAATGCTTTCTCTGGATGTAGATAGCATTTTCCATCATAAGCAATAATTGCATTGCTGAGAACTGCTAAGTCTACCAAAGTTAGTCAAACCACAATGCTATTTTTACTGTGGACTGTGTTATCCTGGTCCTGCACACTTCACTGTGCCTCAGTTCATGCAGGTCTTTCCATGTTTTTCTGCAATCAGTCTGTTCATGATTTTTTTTCTAATTAAATTTTATGTTTATTTTTATTTTTCATCATTCATTTCCACAAGATTTTGAGTTACAAATTTTGTCCCCATCTTTCCCCTACCCACCACCCCAAAACAGTAATCCCACTGCATAAAGCCTCCCCAAATCTGCTCTCTCCTATATCCTCCTACATCCCCCCTTCAACTTTCCAACAGGGCAAAATTGATCCTGCACATATTATTTCCCAGTTTCATGTAAAAAAAAAGATGATAATATATTTTTTAAAATTTTGATTTTAGAACTTTGAAATCCAGCTTCCTTCCCTTCCTCTCTCATCATCCACCAGTACTGCGAAGATAAGGAATTCAATACAGGTTGTACATGTGCACATATGCAAACATTTCCATAGTGGATTTATTGTGAAAGCCTGACTATATTTCCCTCCCACCCTTCACGACCCCCACTTGTTCACTTGCCTACCTTAAGCCATTCCTCCTCAAATGAACGAGGCTACAACTTCCCGCCCCCCACAACCTGCCTTCCCTTCCATCATACCCCCTCTCATCCCCCTTCTCACTCTTCTCCTGTAGGGCAAGATACCCTATTTAGTATGCATGCCATTCCTTACCTAAGCTAAATTCAATGAGAGTAAGGTTGACTCATTCCTTTTTGCCTTCCTCTTCTTACCCTCTTTGTAACCTTTTCCTCTTGCCTCTTTTATTTGAGATAATTTACCCCATGCTGTGTCTACCCATCTCCTCTCATTATATTCCTCACTGACCTCTCAGTTTCACTTTTTATGTATCATCCCTTCCTATTCAATTGGTCCTGTGCCCTTGGTCTATGAATACCTGTACAAATATATAAATACACTCACATATGTTACACTCACATATGTATTCATTTTCCCATATACCCTCTTATAGAGACATATATATATATATATATATATATATATATATTCACACATAGACACACACACACACAAACACACATACACACATGTATGTGTGTGTGTATATATATATGTATATATACATATACACATTTATATACACATTTTTATTCCCTTCAACTATTCTCATACTGAGAAAAGTTTCATAATTTACAATTATTGTTTTTCCATGTAGGAATGTAAATATTTCGACTTTGTAAAGTATCTTATGATTTCTTATACCTGTTTACCTTCCCATGCTTCTCTTGCTTCTTGTATCTGGATGTCAAATTTGACATTCAGTTCTGTTTTTTTCATCAAGAATGTTTAAAAGTCCTCTATTTCATTGAATGAACATATTTCCCCTCAAACATGATATTTAGTTTTGCTGGGTAGGTGATTCTTGGTTTTAATCCCAGTTCCTTTAATCTCAATATCATATTCCAAGCCCTTCAAACCCTCAGTGTAGAGACTGCCAGATCCTCTGTTATCCTGATTGTGTTTCTGCAATATTCAAATTATTTCTTCTTGGCTGTTTTTAATATTTTCGCCTTTGATCTGGGGACTCCAGAACCTGACTATAATATTCCTAGGAGTTTTCTTTTTGGGATCATCTTCTAGAGGTGACCAGTGGATTCTTTCAACCTCTATTTTGCTCACTGGTGCTAAAACATTAGGGCAGTTTTCCTTGAAAATTTCTTGAAGGATGAGTTCTAAATTCTTTTTTTTTGATCATGGCTTTCAGTTAGTCCAATAATTTTCCAATATCTCCGCTGGATCCATTTTCCAGGTCAATGATTTTTCTAAGGAGATATTTCACATTGCCTTCTATTTTTTCATTTGTTTGATTCTGTCTAAAATTATCTTGATTTCTCATAAAGTCACTAGTTTCCATATTTCCTCCAGTCTAATATTGAAGGAATGATTCTTTTCAGTGATCTTTTAAGATTCTTCTTCCATCTGGCAAATTCAGCTTTTTAAGGCATTCTTCTCCTCATTGGCTTTTTGAGCCTCTTTTGCCATTTGAATTAGTCTATTTTTTAAGGTTATATTTCCTTCAATCAGATAGTTGACTCTCTTTCCTGATTTTCTTGCGTCATTCTTATTTCTCTTCCAAATTTTTCACCAGTTGTCTTCTTTGGTTTTCAAAATGCTTCTTAAGCTCCTCTATGGCCTGTAAGCAGTACATAATTTTCTTGGAATCTTTTGGTGCAAGAGTTCTGACTTCATTGTCTTCTTCCTGTTTTATGTTTTGATCATTTTTGTCCCCCCAAATGAGTTCAAAGTTGGATTGTTGTGCTTTCTTTACTTCTTTTGCTTGCTTATGATGCCACTCAATTACTTGACTTTTGACCTTTATGCCACAGTAGAACTCTGCTTCCAGAGAGTACAGCTTTTTCCCAAATTGCTGGGGTTTTCTCAACGGCCAGAGTTATTAGTTGGGTGCCCTCTCAGAAGCCTCCACTGGCTTTGGCCCACTGATCACCTACCCAACTACCTCTAGCCTAAACAACAATCCAGATCCAAGCAGGTTAAAGCAAGAGCAATTACCCAGCAGAATACTCACTTGGTCCCCCTTATATTCTGCAGGCCAGGAGCTGGGAAGCAGCCAGGTGGTAGTGGCTGCCACACTTCAGCTGCTGTTTGACCCAGGGGTAGAGGCCATGCTATACTCCTGGATGCCCATTCCCAAAATCCACTGCTGTCTTTGTCATTTATAGGTTGATAATTACAGAAACTGCCACAGCTTATGGTGATCCACTCTACCAAAGTCCCTCATGCTAGGGTTAGTTTTTGCCTCCCTCAGGCTAAATCCTTGAACTATGCAGGGCTGGGCTCTGGTCACTGTTCCCTGTGTTGTACCTTCCTGCTGGTCTGCTTGGCTGTCTTCAGTGGGCGGTTTGTTTCTTTCTGTCATTTTTTGGGTCCTGTAGCCCTAAAGTTTGTTTAGAGTCATTTTTTATCAATAATTGAGGTGGTTATGGGGGGAGTGTAGGGAGTTTTGCCGCCATCTTGGCTCCACTCCCCCATTTATCATTTCTAATGTAAAAAACTTTACCTTTATATCATAGGCCACGATGCATTCAGGAATTCCCAGTTAATGTATATCTTCTCAACGTATAATTCTTTGTCACTGAAAAAAGAGATCATATAAATATGTGTATATGTGTTGGTCCTTTTCCCTTTGTAATAATTTCTTTTGGATACAGACCTAGTAGTAAGAATAAAGATGCTAGATTAAAGGTATGCAGTTTTGTAGCTCTTTGGGCATAGTTCCAAATTACGCTCCACAATGATTAGATCAGTTCAGAATTCCACCAAACAATGCATTAGTGTTCCAATTTTCCCATATCTTATCCTAAATTTATCATTTTTCTTTTTTTGTCATGTTAACCTGTCTGATAGGTTTGATATGGTACCTTAGCATTGTTTTAATTTCCATTTTTCCACTCAGTAGGGATTTAGAACCTTTTTTAAAATTTTACTTTTTTAAGTAATTTATTTGTTTTTAGCTTTGTTTTGTTTATTTTTTTTTTTTTGCTTTTTGGAGGGCAATTAGGGCTAAGTGACTTGCCCACAGTCACATGGCTAGGTTTTGTGTGTGTGTGTGTGTGTGTGTGTGTGTGTGTGTGTGTATTAAGTGTCTGAGGGCAGATTTGACCTCAGGTCCCCCAATTCCAGGGCCAGTGCTCTATTCATTGCACCACCTAGCTGCCCCTAGATAATTTTTTCATACTACTATAGTTTTAATTTCTTCAACTAAAAACTAGCTGTTCTTATCTTTTGACCATGTATCAATTGGGGGATGACTTTCATTCTTAAAAATTTAACTCAAGGGGCGGCTAGGTGGCGCAGTGAAAGGAATACCGGCCCTGGAGTCAGAAGGAACTGAGATCTGGATTGTGATCAAGGGTGGAAGTCGTGGGTGGGTTTACAGCTTGCCAGAAAGGGAAGTTGCCCACCACACGTTCGGGACGGAATTTCCTCTATCTGGCCTTAAAGCCATAGTGTGGCAACAAGCCCAAAAGTCAGGTAATCAAGTGGCAACATGCCAAGGCAAAGGAAACAGAAAAATGCAACCCTAGACTCCTATTTTGGGTGCATAGGGCGGGAAAATGACTGTGAGGTCAGAAGTCCTGCTCCAAAAGCCCCAGGGGAAAATATGAGCGGGTTGCAGGCCATAGAGGACCTTAAGAAGGACTTTAAAAATCAAATGAGAGAAGTGGAGGAAAAATTCGAAAGAGAAATGAGAAGGATACAGGAAAAGTATGAAATGAGGATCAACAGCCTGACTGAGGAAAACAATACCTTAAAAAATAGACTGACTCAAATGGCAAAGGAGGCCCAAAAGGGCAATGAGGAGAAGAATGCCTTAAAAAGTTGAATTTGCCAGATGGAAAAAGAATCTCAAAAGTTCACTGAGGAGATTCATTCCTTCATAGTTAGACTGGAGCAAATGGAAGCTAATGACTTTATGAGAAATCAAGATGCTGTTAAGCAGATCCAAACAAATGAAAGATTAGAAGGCAATGTGAAATATCTCATGGGAAAAACCACTGACCTGGAAAATAGATCTAGGAGAGATAATTGGACTACCTGAAAGCCATGATCACAGAAAGAACCTAGAAATCGTCCTTAAAGAAATTCTCAAGGAAAATTGCCCTGATGTTTTAGACCCAGAGGGCAAAACAGAGGTTGAAAGAATCCACAGATCACTTCCTGAAAAAGATCCCCAAGAGAAAACTCCCAGGAATATTATAGCCAGGGTCCAGAATCCCCAGATCAAGGAGAAAATACTACAAGCAGCCAGGAAGAAACAATTTCAATATTGTGGAAACACAATCAGAATAGCCCAGGACCTGGCAGCTTCTACACTGAGGGATCGTAGGGCATGGAATATGATATTCCAGAGGGCAAAAGAACTGGGAATGAACCCAAGGGTCACCTACCCAGCAAAACTGAGTATTTTGTTTCAGGGGAAAATATGGTCATTCAGTGGAATAGAGGACTTTCAAGCATTCTTGAGGAAAAAACCAGAATTAAATAGAAAATTTGACACCCAGACACAAGAAGGAAGAGATGTCTGAGAAGGTAATCAGGGAAAAGAAATCAAAAGGAACTTATCAAAGTTGAACTATTTACATTCCCATATGGAAAAACAATAACTGTGAGTGATGATATCTTTCTCACTATGAAAATAATGGAAGAAGGGTGTGTGGTCATATGAATACATATGTGAATGTGTGTATATATGGATAGAGGGCATAGGTTGAATTTGTTGGGAAGGGAGAATACTCAAGGGATGAAATTATGAGGTGAGAGAGGAAAGTGGCAAGAGGAGATGGGGAGAGACAGGGTAGGGTAATCTATCTCATGTAGAAGAAGCAAGGGGAAGTGGTTGCAAGGGAGGGGGAGAATAGGAAGGGAAAGAAAGGCAAATCCACATTCTCATTAAATTTGGTTCAGGGAGCGAATGACATACATACTAAATGGGATATCTCAACCTGCAGCAGAATAGGTGGAAGGGGGATGAGAGAAGGGATGATGGATGGGAGGGCATTCTTGGGGGGAGGGGAGGTTGGAAGTATCCACTATAAAAGAGGGACAGGATCAAGTAGGGAATGGACCAGGTGAGGGGTGGGATGAGTGGGAGGGAATTATAAGCAGCCTTGTACAATGTATCTACTATGATAATGTTTTGCATAGCTAGACATTTACAACATATACTGAATTACTTATCTCCTCAGAGGGAATGGGTGACAAGGGAGGAAGGAAATGGATCTGAAATTCGAGGTCTTAAGATTAAATGTTTCAAATATATATATATATATATATACATATACATATATACATATATATACTATATATATATACATATATACATATATATACTATATATACTATATATATAGTATATATACATGTATATATATTATATATATATACATATATATATATATATATATATACTATTATTAATACTCTTTTGCTTGTAATTGGGAGATAAGATTTGCAGGCATTGGGACACAAAGATTCACCTTCCTCTAATGGAAAAGTCGAAGGGGGTATGGGAGAAGGTATGGGAGAGAGCAGATTGGAGGAAGTGATATCTTGTGGGACTGCTATTCTGGGAGGTTGGGTAGGGGAACAATGGGGGGAAAATGATTGTAACTCAAAATCTGGTGGAAATGAATGATGTAAAACAGAAGTTAATAAAGCATTTGTTTAAAAAAAATTAACTCAATTCTCTCTATATTTTAGAAATGAGTTCTTCATCAGGAACATCAGCAATAAAAAGTGTTTTCCACCTTTCTGCTTCCCTTCTAATCTTGGTGGCATTGCTTTGTTTGTGCAAACCTTTTTATTATTTAACATAATCAAAATTATCCATTTTGTATTTGATAATTTTCTCTATCTTTTTATCATGAACTCTTACCTTATCCATACAGCTAAACTATTCCTTGGTCTCTTAATGTGGTCAAAGTGTCATCCTTTATGTCTAAATCAATTAAACACATTTTTTTAATTTAATTTTGGTATATGGTGTAAGATGCTGGTCTATGCTTATTATCGGCCATAAATTTTTGGAGTTTTCCCAGAATTTTTTCTCACATAGTGAGTTCTTTTCCGGAAGCTGTAGTGTTTGGTTTATCAAACAATAGAATAGTATAGTCATTGACTACTGTGTCTTGTTTACCAACCTATGCCATGGTCCACTGATATTTATTTGCCAGTACCAAGCAGTTTTGATGATTGTTGCTTGACAATGCAGTTGTAGATTTAGCATGGCTATGCCATGTTCCCTTTCATTTCTTTTCATTTATGCCCTGGATATTCTGAACTTCTTGTCTTCCAGAAGCAGAAGAATTCTGTTGATTTTTCAAGGTCTATAAAATGATTGTGGTTGTTTGCTTGCTATGGCACTGAATAAGTAAATTAATTTAGGTATAATTTTCATTTTCATTGTATTACCTCTGTCTAGCCATGAGCAACTGAATTTTTCTGATCATTTAAATGGGACTATATTTGTTTAAAAAGTGTTCATAGGATGGAGAAAATATGGCAGAATGGAAGCAGTAACTTTTCTTAGCTCCTCCTTGAATCCCATCACTAAACTATAAAAAGTGGATCTGAACAGATTTTGGAGTTACAGTATCCACTGGGAGACTGAGTGTGGCAGAATGCAGCCCAGGAAAGTTCCCATGTGGTTCCGAACAGGGGGAGTTTGTAGCAGCTATGATTAGAGAGCATACTACAGCAGAGAAAGAAAGAACCCCACCCGGCAGTCTCACCCATCCCAAGGGCGAATCACAGCCATCTCACAGGCATGTCACCACAGGACAGGAGGAATCATTGGAGCAGGATAAGAGAGGGCTCAGGGTGGGGTGGGGTGGTCAGCAGAGAGAGCAGCTTCTCTTGGGGTTATCAGCCCAGAGCCTGAAGTTTAGAAATTGTCTGCCTGTCTTTCTAGGGCTCAAGATGACAAAGTAAACCCTGGCTGCTACAATTCCACCTCCCTGACCTAGAAAACCCAAAGATAAGTGTACAACCCAGAGTGAAACCCTGAGATAGTGGAAATAATCTCAGGCTTGGGAGTTATTGAGTAGGGGTATAACTGAGGCATCAAGGAGTCTGATGAAAAGAGGGAGAGGGGTCCCAACAAGCTCTACCTCACCTGACCAGCAAAAGTTTGCCTGAGATGTAGCACAGGGGCCTAGAGGCAGAAATCTGAAGTGGTCATACCACCCCCCCTCCACAGATTACTCTTTGAGTTACAGCATCACTAAGGGGGAACACTGAGACTCCTGGCCTTGGCCTCAATCTAGACAAACAGATGTTACAGCACACAAAGTCAACAACCAGGCCATTAGCTCCCAGCATGAGATATTAGGAAATAGGAAATTACGATGGGAAGGAAGGAAGCTGAGAAGGAAAACAGGAAGGCAAGAAAATCTATTAGAACTTATTATAGAGATCAAGAATAACCAAATACAGAGGACATCATAGACTCTATACTCACTCCTGAGACCATAGAAGGAAATATGTACTGGTCTCAAGCCCAAAAAGAAGACTAAGAAAGATTTTAAAGTCCAAATTAGGGAGGCAGAAGACAAATTTAAATCTACAGTGACCAAATTGGAAAAAAAAATTTCAAAGAAGAAAACAAATCATTAAAAAGTAAAATTAGTGAACTTAATTGGAGAAAATGCCTCCCTAAAAAGGTCCTTCAAAAACAGAAGAATATAATTTGCTAAAAATTAGAATCTGTCGAATTGAAACTCAGGACTCTATGATGCACCAAGAGTCATATCAATCAAATATCAGTCAAACAAACAAAACACAAAGATTAAAAAATTGGAAGAAAGATTAAAATATCTCACTGGAAAAAGAACTGACCTAGAGAACAGATCCAGGAGAGATAACTTAAGAATTATTGGTCTACAAGAAAGCCATGATGAAAAAAGCAGCCTAGGCAACATCCTCCAAGAGATTGTCAAAGAAAGGTGTTCTGAAGTCCTGGAATCAGAAAATAATATGTTTACTAAATGAATTGACCAGACACCTCCTGAAAGAGATCCCATATTGAAAACTCCAAGAAATATATACTAGCCAAATTCCAGAATTACAGGATTAAGGAAAAAATACTGCAAGCAGCCAAAAAATAATCAATTAAATATCATGGAACTACAGTGAGGATGACACAGGACCTAGCACCTTCTACGTTAAAAGATTGGAGGGATTGGAATTTGATATTTTGTAGTGCAAAAGAGCTAGGACTGCACCCGAGTATTAACTACCATGGAAAACTGAGCATAATCTTTCAGGCAAGGAGATATTCATTTAATGAAATGAGGGACTTTCAAACTTTCCTAATGAAAAAGCCAGAGTTAAATGGAAACTTTGATATCCAATTACAAGACCCAAGAAAGAAATAAAGGTAAACAATGAAAACACACATTCACACATACATACATGCACACATGCACACAACTTGTGATGCAATAAGAACAAAAGGTTCTCATCCCTATATGAGAAGCTGATAACTGTCGAAATTGAAATTTATATGATTATCATGACCTTCAAAAGAGTTATACATAGATAGAGGGTGTGGGTATGAATGAACTAATCTGAAGGTAAACAAAAAAAAAATAAAACTTATTAAGGGGGTTAAAGGGAATGTATTGGGATATAAGGAAAAGATGAGACAGAAAAAAGGTAAATCATGCCATTTGAAGATGCATAAAAACACACTATAGTAGAGGGGAAGGAGAGAGGGAGTGGAACAATATTTGAACATTATTCTCACTGGTTCTGGTTCAAAGAGGTATCACCTTAATAAATTAGGTTTACAATTCTAACATGAAAAGACATGAAAATTTAATTTAATATAGGGAAAGAAGGAGCGAGAGGTGCACTGTATGAAATTTACTCTCATTGATTTGGGTTCAATGGGGAAAAATACTCTGCTAAGTATAAAAATCTATTGTGTCCTAGGGAAGGATATAAAGGGGGTATTAGAGTGGAGGGGGAGTAGTAAGGGGAGAGGGTAGGTAAAGAAAGGTGAATCACAGGAATGGAACACTGATGGAGGGGGTGGTCAAAAGGGAAATCCTTAAGTAAGGGAAGGGAGAAGCATGAAACAAAAACATAAGCAAGGGTGGGAATAGGATGGAGGGGAAGAGACAGATAGTCATCATTGTTGTGAATGTGAATGGGATAAGCTATCCCATAAAACAGAGGAAGATAGCAGAATGGATTAAAAACCATAATCCTACTATATGCTGTCTACAAGAAACACATTTGGAACAAAGGGATACCCACAGGGTAAAAGTAATAGGCTTGAGCAGAATATATTATGCCTCAGCTAAAGTTAAAAAAAAAATAAGGGTAGCAATCCTTATCTCAGATAAAACAAAAGCAAAAATCCATCTAATTAAAAGAGATAAGGAAGGGATCTATATCCTGCTAAAAGGCACTATCAAGAATGAAGCAATATCATTACTTAACAGTTATGCACCAACTGGTATAGCGTCCAAATTCCTAAAGGAGAAGTTATAGGATTTAGAGGAAGAAATATCCTAAAAGTATCCTGGAGGGTGACCTTAATATTTCCCTCTTTGAACTTGATAAATCTAACTTCAAAATAAACAAGAAGAAAGTTAAGGAGGAGATTGGAATTTAAAAGAAGCTAGATATGATAGAACTCTGGAGAAAACTGAATGGAGATAAAAAAGAATACACTTTCTTCTCTGGGGTAAATGGTACATACTCAAACATCAACCATGTATTAGGGCATAAAAACCTCACAATTCAGTGCAGAAAGGCAGAAATATCTAATGGATCCTACTCATTTCATGATGCAATAAAAACTTTATGCAATAAAGGGTCATGAAATGATATACTAAAATTTAATTGGACACTAAACAATTTAATCCTAAAGAATGAGTGGGTCAAAGAAGAAATTATAGAAACAATCAGTAATTTCATTCAAGAGAATGATAATAATGAGACAACATACCAAAATCTGTGGGATGCATTAAAGGCAATTCTTAAGGGAAGTTTTATACCTCTGAGTGCATACATGAATAAATTAGACAAAAGGGAGGTCAAAGAATTCAGCATGCAATTGAAAAACCTAGACAAAGAATAAATTGAAAATCCCCAACTAAATACTCAATTAGAAATATTGAAAACCAAAGGAAAGATTAACATAATTGAAATTAAGAAAACTATTGAATTGATAAATAAAACTAAGGGCTGGTTTTATGAAAAAAATTGATAGACCCTTAGTCAATATGAAAAAAAAAAACAAGAAAGAAGGAAACCAAATTAAGAGAATCAAAAATTAAAAAGGTTAATCTAACTCCAATGAACAGGAAATAAAAACAATAATTAGGAATTATTTTTCCCAATTGTATGCACATAAATTTGACAATCAGTGAAATGGAGGAGTATTTACAAAAATATAAGTTGCCCAGACTAACTGAAGAGGAAGTAAATTATTTAAATAACCCCATCTCAGAAAAAGAAATCAAACAAGCCATTAGTGAACTTCCTAGGAAAAAATTTCCAGGGCCAGATGAATTTATTAGTGAATTTATCAAACACTTAAAGAATAATTGATTCCAATAATCTACAAACTATTTAGGAAAATTAGTGGAGAAGGAGTCCCATAAAATTCTTTCAATTACACAAATATGGTACTTATACCTAAATCAGGAAGAGATAAAACAAAGAATTTTTTTTCAAATGCTTTATTTAACTTCTTCTTTAAGTCTTTCATTTCCATCAGATTTTGAGTTATGGGTTTTTCCCCATTTTTCCC
Source organism: Gymnobelideus leadbeateri (assembly GCA_011680675.1). Classification (NCBI taxonomy): domain Eukaryota; kingdom Metazoa; phylum Chordata; class Mammalia; order Diprotodontia; family Petauridae; genus Gymnobelideus; species Gymnobelideus leadbeateri. The sequence goes on from WOXC01002020.1 coordinate 243,552, forward strand.
CTACCCATGTCCAAAGAATAACAGTCCCACAGGATATCCCCTCACCCTATCTGCTCTCTCCCATCTTTTCTTCCATAACCACTTCAACTTTTCCAGTAGGGCAAAATGAATTCCAGTGCCCCAATACCTGCAGATGTTATCTCCTAATTATATGCAAAATAATGTTAATCATTGTATTTATATATTTTTGAAAAAATTAATTTTAAGAGGAAGATAAGCAACCCAGTACATGCTGTACATGTGTAGCTATGCAAAACTTTACCATAGTAGATATATTGTAAAAGACTGACTATATTTCCCTCCCTCCCATCCCAATTCCCACTGGTCCACTCCCTACTTAATCCTGTCCTTTTTCAAAATTGGGTGCTTCCAAATTCCCTCGTCCCTAGCCTGCCCTCTCCTCCACCATCCCCCCTTACATCCCCTTCACCCCTACTCTTCTGTACGGTGGGACACCCACTTTAGTATGTATGTCATTCTCTCTCTGGTCCAAATTCAATGAGAATAAGGTTTTGTCTTTTGGACTTCCTGTTCTTCCCCTCCTCTGCAACCATTTTCCCTTGCCACTTCTATAGGATATCGTTCACCCCATTCTGATTCTCCCCAACTCCTCTCATAATATTCCTCTCTTACCTCTTAATTTCACCTTTTAGGTATCATCCATTCTTATTAAATTTGACCCATGACCTCTATATTTGTATGCCTGTAAACATATATACTAACATTCACGTATGTATTAATATTGCCATATACCCTTCTCCAACTATTTTCATACCGAGAAAAGTTTCGTCAGCTGCAGTTATCGTTTTTCCCTGTAGGAATGTAAATAGTTCAACTTTGACAAGTTCATAAACATATATTTTCCCTGCTTACCTTCACATGCATCACTTGCTTCTTATATCTGAATTTCAAATCTTCTATTCAACTCTGGTTTTATCCTACAGAATGCTTGAAAGTGTTCTATACCAGAGAATGAACACATTTTCCCCTGAAACATGACGGTCACTTCTGCTGGGAAGGTGATTCTTGGATTAAATCCCAGCTCCTTTGCCCTCTGGAATATCATATTCCATGCCATTCCATCCCTCAGTGTAGAAGCTGCAAGATCCTGTGCTATCCTCATAGTGTTTCCACAATATTGAAAATGTTTCTTCCTGGTTGCTTGTAATATTCTCTCCTTGATTTTGGAAGTCTGGAACTTGGCTACAATATTCCTAGGAGGGTTCCTTTTGGAATATTTTTCAGGAGGTGATCTCTAGATTCTTTCAACCTCTATTTGGCCCTCTGGGTCTAAAACATCAAGGCACTTTTCCTTGAGAATTTCTTGAAGGGTGATTTCTAGGTTCTTTCTTTGATCATGGCTTTCAGGTAGTCCAATAATTTTTAAATTATCTCTCCTGGATCTATTTTCCAGGTCAGTGGTTTTTCCCATGAGATATTTATTGCCTTCTATTCTTTCATTTGTTTGGATCTGTTTAACAACATCTTGATTTCTCATAAAGTCAATAGCTTCCATTTGCTCCAGTCTAACTCTGAAGGAAGGAACCTCCTCAGTTAGCTTTTGAGATTCTTTTTCCATCTGGCAAATTCAGCTTTTTTTTTTTTTTAAAAGCAATTGGGGTTAAGTAACTTGCTCAAGGTTACACGGCTAGTCATTTGATTTATGCGTGGGTGCTCATTTTCTGAGGCCGGATCTGATCTCGGGTCATCCCAACTCCGAGGCCTGTGCTCTTACTCACTGCACCACCTAGCTGCCCCTTTAGGGCAATCGGGGTTAAGTAACTTGCCCAAGGTAACACGGCTAGGCTTTTGTTTGTGCGGATTAAGTGTTGGAGGCCGGCTCCGAACTCAGGTCCTTCTGATTCCAGGGCCGGCACTCTATTCACTGCGCCACCTAGCCGCCCAAAATTCAGCTTTTTAAGGCATTCTTATCCTCATTGCCCTTTTGGGCCTCCTTTGCCATTTGTGTTAGTCTATTTTTGGGGTGTTATTTTCCTCAGTCAGGCTGTTGACTCTCATTTTATACTTTTCCTGCATCCTTCTCATTACTCTTCCCAATTTTTCCTCCACTTCACTTATGTGCTTCTTAAGGTCCTCTATGGCCTGTAACCTGCTCATATTTTCCTTTGGGGCTTTTGGAGCAGGATTTCTGACCTCACAGTCCTCTTCCTGTTCCCTGCTTTGATCCTCTTTGCCCCCAAATAGGAGTCTAATATTGTGTTTTTCTGTTTATTTTGTTACCTTTGCCTAGGCATGTTGCTACTTAATTACTTGACCTTTGAACTTGTTGCCACAATAGGACTCTGCCACCAGACAGGGGAGCTTTAGTCCAGAATGTTGGGGTTTTCACAACTTCCAGTTCTGGCTAGTTGGTTGCCAACCCCAGACCTCCCCCCAGATCTCAATCCGGATCGGATTGCTGGATCTCCTTATGTTTGCAGGCCAGGAACTGATGCTGGCACTGAAGCTGCAAAATGGCAAGCATCTCCTCAGCAGTTTCTAGCCCCCAGGGGAGGAAGCTGACTCATTCCCCAAATACTGGTCCCAAAGTCCATAGGGCACTAACCTCTTACTTTGTCCTAGGCATGTCTGTGTTGATAATTCTGGAATTGACACAGCTGCTGGTGTTCTGGGGTCCCTCCAGCCGGCTGCTGGCATGACTGCCCTGGGGCTAAAACTGTGTCTCACTCAGACCTGGGCTCGGCTCTCCAAGTGCTGGGCTGTGGTCTCCCAGAGTGCTGCGCTGGCCCTCCCAGAAGGGTTGCTGGGCTGTCCTCAACAGGAAGTTAGCTTCTCTGTGTTTTTCTATGGGTGCTGGTGTTCCAGAAGTTGTTCAGAGTCCCCTTTTACATAGTTTGGAAGTGGTGTGGGGCAGAGCACCTTGGAATTGCTGTTTCTACTCAGCAGTCTTGGCTCCGCCCCCTTTCTAGTGTTTTTAATAGGAATGGATGTTTTATTTTGTCAAAAGCTCTTTCTTCATCTAATGAAATAATAATGTGGTTTCTCTTAGTTTTATTGTTGATATGATCACTTATACTGATGGTTTTTGTAATATATTTTTTTCAAATGCTTTATTAACTTCTGGGTTACATCATTCATTTCCACCAGATTTTGAGTTACAATTTTTCCCCCTTTTTCCCCTTCCCACCACCCCAGAATACCAGTAAGACAGGATATTCCATCATCCAATCTGCTCTTTCCCTTTTCTTCTTCCATCCCCATCCCCATTTCAGTAGAGCATGGTGAATCTCTGCACCCCAATGCCTGTATATCTTATTTCCCAATTATATGTAAAATAGTATTAATAATTGTATTTATGTATTTTTAAAATATTTTATTTTAAATGTTCAAATTCCAGATTCATTCCCCTCCTCCCTTGTAACCCAGTGTTGCTGGGAAGATAAGCCCTTCCATATATGTTATACATGTATAGCTATGCAAAACATTACTATAGTAGATGTATTGTAAAAGACTGACTATATTTCCCTCCCTCTTATCCCACCCCCAAACTTGTTCTATTCCCTACATTGAACTTATCCCATTTCAAAAATGGGTGCTTCCAAATTCCCTCCTCCTAGGCGGCCCTCCCATCCATCATCCCCTCTCTCACACCCTTACCCCCTACTGTCTTGTATTTTGAGATATCCTATTGAGTATGTAATTTTTAGTAATTTTATTTAATAATTTTAGCAATTTTATTTAGTAATGTCTCTCCCTGAGACAAATTCAATGAGAATAAGGTTTTGCCATTTTGCCTTCCTGTTCTTCCCATCCCTTGTAACCATTTTCCCTTGCCTCTTCTATAGGAGATAGTTTGCCCTATTCCATCTCTCCCCATTTTCTCTAGTCATATTCCTCTCTCACCTCTTAATTTCACCTTTCAAATAGCAGCCCTTCCTATTAAATTTAACCTGTGCCCTCTATCTATGTATACCTGTAAACATACATACACACATTTACATATGTATTAATATGCCCATATACACTTCTTCAACTATTTTCATATCATTTTTCTGTGTAGGACTGTAAATATATCAACTTTGATAAATTCCTTATGATTTCTTTTCCCTGGTTACTTTTCAAGCATCTCTTGTTTCTTATGTCTGAATGTCAAATTTTCTATTCAATTCTTTTTTTCCTTCAAGAATGCTTGAAAATCCTCTATTCCACTGAATGACCATATTTTCTCCTGAAACATTATATTCATTTTGCTTGGTAGGTGATTCTTGGTTTTAATCCCAGCTCCTTTGCCCCCTGGAATATCATATTCCAAGCCCTTCGATCCTTCAGTGTAGAAGCTGTGAGATCCTGTGCTATCCTGATTTTGTTTCCACAATATTGAAATTTGTTTCTTCCTGGCTCCTTGTAATATTTTCTCTTTGATCTGCGAATTCTGGAACCTGGCTATAATATTTATAGTAGTTGTATTTTGGGGATCTTTTTCAAGATGTAATCTGTGGATTCCTTCAACCTCTATTTTGCCCTCTGTTTCTAAAACATCAGGGCAATATTCTTTAAGAATTTTTAAAAGATATTTTCTAGGTTCTTTCTTTGATCATGGTTTTCAGGTAGTTCAATAATTTTCAGATTATCTCTCCTGTATCTATTTTCCAGGTCAGTGGTTTTTCCCATGAGATATTTGACATTGCCTTCTATTTGTTCATTTGTTTGGATCTGCTAAACAGCATCTTAATTTCTCATAAAGTTTCTAGCTTCCATTTGCTCCAGTCTAATTTTGAAGGAATGATTCTCCTCAGTGAGCTTTTGAGATTCTTTTTCCATCTGGGAAATTTGGCTTTTTAAGGCATTCTTCATTGCCTTTTTGAGCCTCTTTTGACATTTGAGTTAGTTTATTGTTAAGATTTTATTTTCCTCTGTCAGGCTATTGACTCTCATTTCATACTTTGCTTGCATCTTTCCCATTTCTCTTCCCAATTTTTCCCCCACTTCTATTGTCTGCTTCTTAAAGTCCTCTATGGCATGTAACCAGCTTATCTTTTCATTTGGGGATTTTGGTGCAGGATTTCTGACCTCACAGTCTTCTTCCTGTTCCATGCTTCTATCCTCTTTGCCCCCTAAAAGGAGTCTAATGTTCAATTTTTCTGTTTATTTTGTTTACTTTGCTTAGGCATGTTCTCCCTCCATTATTTGACTTTTGGGCTTGTTGTGACAGTAGGACTCTGCCACCAGACAGGGGAGCTTTGGTCCCAAATACTTTGGTTTCTCAGCTGCCGGAGGTATTATTTTGTTGCCTTCTCTGAAGCCTCCACACGTTCTGGCAAACTGGTCACACACCCCAAGACCTCCACCACAGACCACAATCCAGATCCAAGAAGGTTAAAGCAAGAGCAATGCCCCCACCCAGGCTGATCACTGTGTACCTCTATAGTCTGTGGTCCAGGAGCTGGAGCTGCAGCATGGCGGACTATGCTGTGTGGCTACTCAGCAGCTTCTTGCCCCCAGGAAATGACGCCAAAATACTCTCCCCACTATTCCCAAATTACATACTGCATTGACCTCTCATGTGGTATTTCGCATCTATTTATTGATAATTCTGGAAATGTCACAGCTGGTGATGTTCTGGAGTCTCTCCAGCTGTTTTCTGGTCTGGCTGCCCAGGGGCTAAAACTTGGGACTCACTTGGGCCTGGGCTTGGCTCCCAGAGTGCTACACTTGCCGCTCCAGGTTGGGCTGCTGGGCTGTCCTCCAAATGAGATTAGCTTCTCTGTGTCATTTTGTCAGTTCTGTAGCTCCAGAATTTTTCAGAGTCCCCTTTTCTATAAATGGAATGTGGTGGGAGCTGGAGCTGACTGGAAATGCTTTTTCTACTCTGCCTTCTTGACCTGGATTTCCTAATATTAAATCATCCTTGCATTTCTGGAATAAATCTCACTTGATCAAAGTGTTTTATTCTTGTGATAAGTTGCTTTAGTCTTTTAGCTAATATGTTATTTAAAATTCTTTCATCTATATTCATGAGGGAAATTGGTCTATAATTTCTTTCTCTGTTTTGTCTTTTCCTGATTTAGGTATCCGTATCATATTTTTGTTATAAAAAATTTTGGCAGAGCTCCTTCTTCACAAATTTTCCCAAATACTTTGTAGAGGAGTGGAATCAATTGTTCTTTAAATGTTTGATAGAATTCACTAGTAAATTCATCTGGCCCTGGAGATTTTTTCCTAGGGATTTCACTGATGGCTTGTTTGATTTCTTTCTCTGAGATGGGATTATTTAAGTAATTTACTTCCTCTTCAGTAAATCCGTGCAATTTGTATTTTTGTAAATATTCATCCATTTAAGATTTTCAAATTTATGTGCCTACAATTGGGTAAAACAATTCCAAATTACTATTTAGATTTCCTCTTCATTGGAGGTAGATTCACTCTTTTCATTTTTGATACTCATGATTTGGATTTCTTCTTTCTTTTTTTATCATATTGACTAAGGTTTTATCAATTTTATTTATTTTTAATGAAACCAGCTCTTAGTTTTATTTATTAATTCAATATTTTTCTTAATTTCAATTTTATTAATCTCTTCTTTGGTTTTCATTGTTTATAATTCAGTATTTAATTGGGTATTTTCAATTTGTTCTATTTCCAGTTTTTTCAATTGCATGACCAATTCATTGACCTCCGTTTTCTCTAATTTTTTTTTTTTTTTATGTATGCACTCAGGGATATAAAACTTCCCCTAAGAACTGCCTTTAATGCATCCCACAAATTTTGCTATGTTATCTTATTATTGTCATTCTCTTTAATGTATTTACTGATTGTTTCTATAATTTCTTGTTTCAACCACTCATTCTTTATGATTAAATTGTTTAGCTTCCAATTAGTTTTTAGCCTATCTTTCCATGGGTCTTTATCAAATATAGTTTTTATTTCATCATGATCTGAGAAGGATCCATTTAATATTTCTCCCTTTCTGGACACAATTTTCAGGGTTTTATTCCCTAATACATGGTCAGTTTTTGAGTATGTGCCATGAACAGCAGAGAAGAAAGTGTATTCCTTTTTATCCCCATTCAGTTTTCTCCAAAGATCTATCATATCTAGCCTCTTTAAAGGTACTATAGCCAATGAAATAATATCATTACTAAACATATATGCATGATTTTTTTTTAACATTCAAATTCTTAAAAGAGAAAGTAAATGAGTTACAAAAATAAATGGAACACAAAACTGTATTACTGTGGGACCATAATGGTCCTGGCTAAAAACTCAGCAAAATCAAGCAAAAATTAACCAGAAAGAAAATATGGAAGTAAAGAGAATATTAGAAAAGTAAGATTTGACAGACCATTGGAGAACCTGAATGGGAAATAGAGCCAGAAAATATAACATCCCTACCAAATCTTTTTGTGATACAAATATAGTATTGATAAGTACACTGGGAAGACTAAGGTGGGATTGATTCCACACATACACAACTGGTTCAATATTAGGAAAACTGCCAGTATAATTTATACTATCAACAACGAAATGAACAGAAATTATATTATGGCCTTAATGGATGCAGAGAAAGCTTTTGATAAAATACAAGAACTCATTTCTATTTAAAACAATGGAGAGAATAGAAATAAATAGAACCATCCTTAAAATGATAATAAGCATTTACCTAAAATGATCAGCAAACATTATATATGATGGCGATAAGCTAGATGAATTGCTAGGAAGAGCAGGGGTGAAACAAGTTTATCAATTGTTGCTGCTGTTAATCAATATGGTAATAGAAATTTTACCTATAACAAGAAGAGAAAAAACAAAAAATTGAAAAAATTTGAATAAGCAAAGAAGAAATAAGTTTTCACTCTTTGTAGATTATATGATGATATACTTAGATAATAGTAGAGAATCAAGTAGAAAAAATACTTGAAAAAGAATCAACTTTCACAAAGTTGCAGGATATAAAATAAACCCATATAAATCACTTGCATTTTTATATATTACTAGCAAATTCCAACACCAAGAAATAGAAAAAGTGATTCCATTTAAAGTAATTGTAGATATTATAAAATATTTGGGAGTCTGCTACCCAAAACAAAAACAGGAACAGTATGAACACAATAACAGATGACTATTCACACAAATAAAATCATATCTAAATAATTGGAAAAACATCAGTTGCTTTGGGGTAGGTCAAGGTAGTGTAATGTACTGCATCCAGTGCAGTTGGTGGTCTAGTGTGCAGTGAGAATAATGAAACAGGAGTGTAATCAATAGTCTGTTTATTACAGGACTATTTCATACAGAGCCCAAGATGCAAGGAGCTCACAGATTTTTTATGTTCCCTAGAGAAAGTATATACCCGGAATGAATATAGACAATGTAGAAAAAATCCCACATCAAAGGAATGCAGATAAGGTAGAATGAGCCTACCTACTCCTGTTTAATATTTACCCTTCTTAGTTATTTATTAGGGTATTATTCTAGGACAATATCTTGAGGCATAAACAAAAAAAAAAATCACACACCCGCTTGCATATCTTTCCTGTAACCCTGAAGTACCAGTTAAGTTCCCAGTGCTAGCTCCTACACAAGGCCTCTCACAAGGCTCCTCAGGGGGCCCCAGGAACTGAGCATAAAGGTTTGACCATTGTGAAACCTTGTCCTGCACCTTCCTTGTAACCAAGATGAAACTAAAACAAAGATTTAGCTTGCCCCCACCCCCTTAGTTTAAATACCTATGTAGCCAAAGTTGCCTTGGGGACCACTCTTTGTTTCAGGAAGTGCTTTTTCAGGTATAAAAGCTTGCTGGACAGACTTTTCAGGGCTGCCTTCCCTTCTGGGATATAGTCTCCAGCTAATAAATAAACACTCTTAAATTCTGATTGGCTTACCATCCTGTATTTGCCTCAACTGTCCATTACATTGCAGGTTCCACCAAGACAGCCTTTGGCTCTGTGATTTACAGCTGAACCAAACCACTTGGAGGGCCTGGAGTCCATTCATTTTTAGGGAATGAGATGATGTTCCTCAGCCCCAGAACTGAGTAGACTTCCCCTTTGGACCTGGAGTTTGTTCAGTTCTATTTCTCATTTGGCTCCAAACAAGTGTACCCGGTTTTTGTATTGATGTGTACTCTTGTAAGTAAAAGGATGTGATCACATGGTAAGAGAAGAGTTGGGTGGCCACCCTGGATGCAGCAATAAAGCACCCACTCCCCTCTGTGCTAGGATGCCACCAGAGTGCCCTTGATGCCAGAATTGGCAGGTTCTGTTTGTTCATTCTCTGTGTCTGTTGTCTGTGTCCTAATTTTGTTTTGTCTATATTGTCTTGCTGTCTTCCCCTGCCCCTGGGCGTCGATGGCGATCAGTGCCCCAAGGAGGAGATACTGACCTCCAGTATTTTTTCTAGGGAGGGGAGAACCAGCCCAGGTCAGAAACAGAGCAGGTAGGAATACCAGAAAGGTGTGAGTGACTAAGGTTACTGCTTAGTATTATAGTTATTCAGAGTAGTAGTATTGTTAATTTATTAGTTATAAACTTTAATTATTAATTATATCATATAAATTATAATTAGTTATTAATTGATTATTATAATTAATTAGTATTATAGTTATTCAGAGCAGGTCAAAACTCCTTTGCTGATTAGTAGTGTGATATTTCTCTTTGTCATTCTGAGTGGCTAACAAGCTAGCAAGGAAAAACTTTATCTTTTGTCATTCTGAGTCTCCACAAGTCCTGAACCAAAAGCCCCACCCCTCTCAGGTCCAGGGTGCTAAAACTGCCCAAGAGACTGGGAAACACCTTTGTAAACTTTGTTAATTTGAAATAAATTCCCCTGCTGGTCTGCGCCCACTGTGCTCCAGGGTGCTGAGGATTCCCTTTCCCTCCCCCTTTCTCTTTCCACCAGCCTGGTCCTGGGCTGGCCAGGGCACTTTCCTTCCCACCTGGCTGTCCCAACCCTCCCCTCCTTCTCACCAGGTTCCCAGGCCTCCCCCCACCTTCCCCACCCCCACCCTCTGCCACACACACAGCACTCCCCTCACCCTTAAAGGGGAAAGGACCTGGGGAAGGTGTGGGTGGGAACCACATTTATAGCTAGCTGCTTGGCTATGGTGGTTATATTAAAGCAAGTCTTATTTGTGCTGAGGATTTCTGACAATCCTCTGTGAGCTTTTGAAGCATTCCTGTCAGTTTCTCTCTGTTTTGTCCTTGTGTGTCTGTGTGAGTGAATGTGAATGTGTAATCTGACATCCTGCAAAGTTTAAACTGCAGCTGGATTGCTGTTCCTTTGGAATGCTGTGATTACTCTTTCGCTCCTCCCTTTCCCTGCTGCTTAATGCAGGCTGGAGAGGGAAAGAAAGAGAAAAAGCAGATAGGTTTAAGTTATTTGCTATTTAAAATAAAACTGTAAGTCAATTGAAATTATGGGAAAAGTAGAAAGTGTCGCTCCCAATGGGATGCTAAAGGTAATTCAGAATTCATTTTACTATTTGGCATTTAGGAAAATTGGAATATTTTCAAAGTTTTGTTTTTGTTTTTGTTTTTTTATGAAGTGGACACATGAATAAAGTTACTGGAGTAAAAGTTAAAAGAGCTGAAAACATTTGAATAGATTGTGTTAATGCCTCTCCCACCAGATTAGATTAAGGAGAGTGCTGAAGAATATTAGGACCCTCCCTGCTTGCAAACCCCTGGGTCCATAACTAGATTCTGCAGCTGTGGGGAGAGAAGAAAAGCCTCTGCACTTTTTAAGGCTAGTTTTCCACCAATAATTTTTGTATGTGATGAATTGGAAATGCAATTAATGTCATCATGTCATTGTGTCATTTTGGTATCTCTAAATTGTAAAATCCTCTTATACTGTAAAAGTTGAGTGACCATTATAAACCAGAAATGGTGTTAGATAAAGCAGTTTTCAATCTGAATTTTGTTGAAACTAAAAGATGGGAAAAAAGAAGTTGTATAAAACCAACTATGTTACCTTATCAGTGCTGCTAATCCTATCTTACAATGTTTATTTCATGTGAATTGAATTTTTTTTTCGTTATAAAATCTGCTAATTTAAAGCTGTTATATTTGGGCTGTGTAACTTCAAAAACTGGAGTTTTAAGGTCATCAGATTGGTAATTCATTTGTTTTTATTTTAAAGTTCAAATTTAAGAACATGATGATCATTTATGATATTGTTACTGGCAAACAGTTGTATTATCTATGTTGTATGAGAATTTGCTAAGCAGGGGCATCATTATTAGCCCTTCCCCCAGTCTCTCCTGCTTAGAATTCATATAAATCTTCCTTATATTGTAAAACTGTCAAATCCCCTAGAAACTATCAATATTAGACAAGGTCATTCAGCCTGGGAAAAGGAAGTTGTTTTAGTAACGTAAATTGCTAAAAGTTGCAAAAGATTAGAAGGATTTCAATCAATTGGCTTTTACATTTGTGAGATTTGATAAATCTTTCTTGTTCCATGAGTATTAATATAACTAACTGGCTCTAAGCTCTGATTGGTGAGGCTTGTTGTTTAAGGTAAAAAGGCCCTGCTTTCTTTCCTTCTATAACAGGTTTCTATGTTCAGAGCAAGTAGTCAGTAAAAGATGAGTTCTAATATTATTTACTTCTAGAACTGGAACATGTGGAGAAAGTTATGCAAATTGCTTAAGAGCATTTTAAAAGTGTTCAACTAGGCGGAGCCAACATGGCAGAGTAGAAACAGCATTTCCAATGTGCTCTGCCCCACACAAATTTCAAACAATGTGAAAGGGAGCTCCGAACAACTTCTGGAGCCACAGCACCCACAGAACAGCACAGAGAAGCTAACCTCCTGCTGAGGACAGCCCAGCAGCCCTGCAGGGAGCGGCCAGCACAGGGCTCTGAGAGCAGGCAGCAAAGTGGCTGGGAACCGACAGCGCAGCCCACAGAGCTGAGCCCAGATCCACGGTTTTAGCCCTAGGGCGGCTGGGCCTTCAGCTGGCAGGTGGAACCCCAGAACACCAGCAATTGTGGCGATTCCACAATTATCAGCACAGATGTGCCCAGGACAAAGTGAGAGGTTAGTGCCCTATGGACTTTGGGACCAGTATTTGGGGAACACTTGGCTTCCTCCCCTGGGGACAAAAAGCTGTTGAAGAAACAGCTGCACAGAAGCCATTTTGCAGCGTCAGTAGTGGCTCTAGCTCCTGGTCTGCGAACTGTAGGAAGATCCAGCAATCAGTCTGGGGGTTAATCGCTTTTGCTTTAAACTGCCTGGATCTGGATTGTGGTTTGGGGTGGGTATCCAACTTGCCAGAGTGGATGGAGGCTTTACAGAGGCCACCCAACTGGCAGAAGTTGTAAAGACCCCACGTTTGGGCGGAAGCTCCCCTGTCTGGTGGCAGAGTCCTACTATGGCAACAAGCCCCAAAATCAAGTAATTAAGTGGCAATATGCCTAGGCAAACGAAACAAAATAAACAGAAAAGTTCAACATTGGACTCCTATTTTAGAGGCAAAGAGGCTCAAAGCATGGAGGAGGACCTTGAGGTCAGTACTCCTGCACCAAAAGCCCTAAATGAAAATACAAGCTGGCTACAGGCCATAGAGGACCTTAAGAAGCAGATAAGAGAAGTGGGGGGAAATTTGGGAAGAGAAACGAAAAAGATGCAATAAAAGTATGAAATGACAGTCAACAGCCTGACTGAGGAAAATAAGACCTTAAAAAATAGACTAACTCAAATGGCAAAAGAGGCTCAGAAAGGCAATGAGGAGAAGAATGCCTTAAAAAGTAGAATTTGCCAGATGGAAAAAGAATCTCAAAAGCTCACTGAGGAGATTCATTCCTTCAGAGTGAGACTGGAGCAAATGGAAGCTACTGACTTTATGAGAAATCAAGACACTATTAAACAGATCCAAACAAATGAACAAATAGAAGGCAATGTGAAATATCTCATGGGAAAAACCACTGACATGGAAAATAGATCCAGGAGAGATAATTTAAAAATTATTGGACTACCTGAAAGCCATGATCACAGAAAGAACCTAGAAATCATCCTTAAAGAAATTCTCAAGGAAAATTGCCTGATGTTTTAGAACCAGAGGGCAAAATAGAGGTTGAAAGAATCCACAGACCACCTCCTGAAAAAGATCCCCAAAAGAAAACTCCCAGGAATATTATAGCCAGGTACCAGAATCCCCAGATCAAGGAGAAAATACTACAAGCAGCCAGGAAGAAACAATTTCAATATTGTGGAAACACAATCAGAATAGCACAGGACCTGGCAGCTTCTACATTGAGGGATAGAAGGGCATGGAATATGATATTCCAGAGGGCAAAAGAGCTGGGAATGAACCCAAGGGTCACCTACCCAGCAAAACTGAGTATCTTGTTTCAGGGAAAATATGGTCATTCAGTGGAATAGAGGACTTTCAAGCATTCTTGATGAAAAAACCAGAGTTGAATAGAAAATCTGACATTCAGACACAAGAAGCAAGAGATGCTTGAGAAGGTAATCAAGGAAAAGAAATCAAAAGGAACTTATCAAAGTTGGACTATTTACAATCCTACATGGAAAAACAATAACTGTGTTTGATGAAACCTTTCTCATTATGAAAATAATTGAAGAAGCTTTCATGGAATATGTTCACAGGTATACATGGATAGAGGGCAAAGGTTGAATTTGATGGGAAGGGATGATTACTTTTTTTTGGAGGGCAGTTGGGGTTGGGTGACTTGCCCAGGTTCACCTGGCTGGGTTTTTGTTTGTGTGTTGGGTGTCTGGGGCCGGATCCAAGCTCAGGTCCTTCTGGCTCCGGGGCTGCCTCTCTGCTCGCTGTGCCACCTAGCCGCCCCAAGGAAGGGATGATCCTTAAGGGGTGAAGTCAAGAAGTGAGAGAGGAAAGTGTCAAGAGGAGATGGAGAGAGACAGGGTAGGGCAAACTATCTCATGTAGAAGAGGCAAGGAGAAGTAGTTGCAGGGGAGGGGAAGAACAGGAAGGCAAAAAGGCAAAAGCATATTCTCATTGAAGTTGGCTCAAGGAGAGAATCACATTCATACTAAATCAAATATCTTACCCTCACTCACTCTCCTGAGTAGGGGAAAGGGGGATGAGAGGGGGGATGATGGAGGGGAGGGCATTCTGGGGAGAGGGGAGGTTAGAAGTACCCACTATCAAAGATGGACAGGATCAAAGTAGGGAATGGACCAGGTGGGAGGTGAGACAGGTGGGAGGGAAATATAAGCAGTCCTTTACAATATATCTACTATGGTAATGTTTTGCATAGATATACATGTACAACACATTATTGAAATTCTTATCTTCTCAGAGGGAGTGGGTGAAAAGGGAGAAAGGGAATGGATCTGAAAATCGAAGTTTTAAAATTAAATGTTTCATAAGATGCCCAGGTAGTGGGGCTCAGAGATTCACCTTACCCTAATGGAAAAGTTGAAGGGGGTATGGGAGAAGATATCGGAGAGAGCAGATTGGATGAAGGGATATATAGTGGGATTGCTATTCTGGGATGGTGGGTAGGGAAAAAATGGGGGGACAATGTAACTCATAATGTGGTGGAAATGAATGATGTAAACCAGAAGTTAATAAAGCATTTGTTTAATTTAAAAAAGTGTTCAACTAACTTTCTTCATAAAAGTTTAGTGATCATTTATAAAACCTGAAACTCTTTTAAAAGGAGGGAAAGCACTTTTAGAAGAAAAAAAAATTTTTTTAAAGTTTTTTTTATTAACTTCTGTTTTACATCATTCATTTCTGCCAGATTTTGCCTCACAATTTTTTCCCATTTTTCCCCTACCCACTACCCCAGAGGTGAATCTCTGTGCCCCAATGCCTGCACTTCTTTTTTTTTTTATTTTTTTAAACAAATACTTTATTAACTTCTGTTTTACATCATTCATTTCCGCCAGATTTTGAGTTACAATCATTTTCCCCCCATTATTCCCCTACCCAAACTCCCAGAATAGCAGTCCCACAAGATATCGCTTCCTCCAATCTGCTCTCTCCCATACCTTCTCCCATACCCCCATCGACTTTTCCATTAGAGGAAGGTGAATCTTTGTGTCCCAATGCCTGCACATCTTATCTCCCAAGTACAAGCAGAAGAGTATTAATAATAGTATTTATATATATTTGAAACATTTAATGTTAAGACCTCGAATTTCAGATCCATTTCCTTCCTCCTTTGTCACCCATTCCCTCTGGGGAGATAAGTAATTCAGTATATGTTGTGCATGTCTAGCTATGCAAAACATTATCATAGTAAATATATTGTACAAGGCTGCTTATAATTCCCTCCCACTCATCCCACCCCCCACCTGGTCCATTCCCTACATGATCCTGTCCCTCTTCTATAGTGGGTACTTCCAACCTCCCCTCACCCCAAGTATGCCTTCCCATCCATCATCCCTCCTCTCATCCCCCTTCCCCCTATCCTGCTGCAGGTTGAGATATCCCATTTAGTATGTGTGTCATTTTCTCCCTGAACCAAATTCAATGTGAATGTGGTTTTGCCTTTTTAGCCTTCCTTATTCTCCCCCTCCTTTGCAACCACTTCCCCTACATGAGATAGTTTACCCTACCATGTCTCTCCCCATCTCCTCTTGCCACTTTCTCTCTCACCTCATAATTTCATCCCTTGAGTACTCTCCCTTCCCAACAAAATCAACCTATGCCCTCTAACCATACATAACTGTAACCATATACACACACATTCACATATGTATTCATATGACCACACCCCTTCTTCCATTATTTTCATAGTGAGAAAGATATCATCAGTCACAGATATTGCTTTTCCATATAGGAATGTAAATAGTTCAACTTTGATAAGTTCCTTTTGATTTCTTTTCCCTGATTACCTTCTCAGGCATCTCTTACTTCTTGGGTCTGGATGTCAAATTTTCTATTCAACTCTGGTTTTTTCCTCAAGAATGCTTGAAAGTCCTCTATTCCACTGAATGACCATATTTTCCCCTGAAACAAAATACTCAGTTTTGCTGGGTAGGTGACCCTTGGATTCATTCCCAGTTCTTTTGCCCTCTGGAATATCATATTCCATGCCCTTCAGTCCCTCAGTGTAGAAGCTGCCAGGTCCTGGGCTATTCTGATTGTGTTTCCACAATATTGAAATTGTTTCTTCCTGGCCGCTTGTAGTATTTTCTCCTTGATCTGGGGATTCTGGAACCTGGCTATGATCTTTCTGGGAGTTTTCTTTTTGGGATCTTTTTCAGGAGGTGATCGGTGGATTCTTTCAACCTCTATTTTGCCCTCTGGATCTAAAACATCAGGGCAGTATTCCTTGAGAATTTCTTGAAGGGTGATTTCTAGGTTCTTTCTTTGATCATGGCTTTCAGGTAGTCCAATAATTTTTAAATTGTCTCTCCTGGATCTATTTTCCAGGTCAGTGGTTTTTCCCATGAGATATTTCACATTGCCTTCTAATCTTTCATTTGTTTTGGATCTGCTTAACAGCATCTTGATTTCTCATAAAGTCATTAGCTTCCATTTGCTCCAGTCTAACTCTGAAGGAATGAATCTCCTCAGTGAACTTTTGAGATTCTTTTTCCATCTGGCAAATTCGACTTTTTAAGGCATTCTTCTCCTCATTGCCCTTTTGGGCCTACTTTGCCATTTGAGCTAGTCTATTTTTTAAGGTGTTGTTTTCCTCAGTCAGGCTGTTGACCCTCATTTCATACTTTTCCTGCATCCTTCTCATTTCTCTTTCCAATTTTTCCTCCACTTCTCTTATTTGATTTTTTAAGTCCTTCTTAAGGTCCTCTGTGGCCTGCAACCCGCTCATGTTTTCCCCTGGGGTTTTTGGAGCAGGACTTCTGACCTCACAGTCCTTTTCCCTCTCTATGCCCCCAAAATAGGAGTCTAGGGTTGCATTTTTCTGTTTCCTTTGCCTTGGCATGTTGCCACTTAATTACTTGACTTTTGGGCTTGTTGCCACACTATGGCTTTAAGGCCAGATAGAGGAATTTTCGTCCCGAACGTGTGGGGGGCTACTTCCGTTTCTGGCAAGCTGTAAACCCACCCACGACTTCCCCCCTAGATCACAATCCAGATCCAGGGAGGTTAAAGCAAGAGCGATTACCCCCCAAGACTGATCGCTGGATCTCCCCACGATTTGTAGGCTGGGAGCTGGAAATGCCTCTGAAAACTACAAAATGGCGTTTGTCCTCAGCGGCTTCTAGCCCCCAGGGGAGGGAGCTGACGCATTCCCCAAATACAGGTCCCAAAGTCCATAGGACACTATCCTCTTACTTTGTCCTAGGCAAGTCTATATTGATAATTCTGGCGTTTCCACAGTTCCTGGTGTTCTGGGGTTCCTCCAGCTGGCTGCTGGCCCTGCCGCCCTGGGGCTAAAACCTCTGCTCAGGTGGACCTGGGCTCAGCTCAGCTCCTGCTCTCTGAGCGCTGCTGGCTCCCAGACCACTGCGCTGGTCCTTCCTGCAGGGTGCTGGGCTGTCCTCAGCGGGAGGTTAGCTTCTCTGTGTCCTTCTGTGGGTTCTGGGAAAAAATTTTTTTTTTAAATCAGAGTGAATATAGACCCACCTCCCTATGAAGTAGAGACAGATTTACCCCAATGATTTTGAGTCCTAACTGTTTAAGGGGGGAATGATCAGGTGAGTCAAGAGAAAATAAATATACCATTTTTAACACTAGGTTAATTCAATCTGTCTTTAGAGTCTATTTATGAAAAGCTGAACAAAGCAGATAAGAAGGTTTAGGATAAATGTGTTCCTCCAGCCCCTTCTGTTTCCAGATAGCTGATATCAGTTTCAGAAGTCAGAAAGATTTGCAACTAATAGCTCAATCAAATTTTAGATGGACCTATCTGGAGTACACTAGCCCATAATTATTTGCTACTTAATAATTTGGGGAATTTCAAATTTCACTGTTTCTCTAAAGCCTTGATTATAGGAGTTATCATTAAAGCTGATAAAGGTATGGCAGAGGTTGCAGGCTGTGAATTGTTCAAGGTGGATGTTTGTGCTTTGAAAAAGTCTGGGGACAAGCTGGGACACCTCCCAGGTGGGATTTCTCTGACTTTATCTCCCAATTATGCCTTTTCTTTCTGAAAAGGAAACCTATTTATGCCTAAGCCTTGCTTTCAGAACCTGGTGACTCTCTAAATGACCAGCAGAGATGACTTATGCTTGGAATCAAACAAGGCTAAGGAAGTTTTCCATCTGGTAAGATTTACAATATTGTCTCTCCTGTTATTCTACAACAAATTTACTGAGAAGTAATATTCAGGGCCAAATGAATGAATAAATATAGAGATAACATCCTTCAAAAAAAGATGATTTATAATAAGGCAAAAAGTAACAAAATAGATTCCTGACTGACCAGGACAGTGAAGTTTGGGGAGAGCAACAGGATCAGACTAGATGACACCTAGGATTAAGTACAGATGTATAAAATTGACTTTAAAATTTTTCTATTATGTGACTTCATGATTTGAACATGTTCGGGAATAGGATTAGAGGTATGGATTTTTGGAGTTCAGATTAGGCCAAAATTATCTGGTCACATCTAAATCTGAAATGGAGAAGCAATACTTCATTTTAAATACTATAACTACATGAGGATTTTAAAAACCAAATAAGGGAAGTGGAGGAAAAATTGGGAAGAGAAATGTGAAGGATGCAGGAAAAGTATGACATGAGAGTCAAAAGCCTGACTGAGAAAAATAGCACCTTAAAAATAGACAAATGGCAAAGGAGGCTCAAAAGGGCAATGAGGAGAAGAATGCCTTAAAAACACGAATTTGCCAGATGGAAAAAGAATCTCTGAAGCTCACTGAGGAGATTCATTCCTTCAGAGTTAGACTGGAGCAAATGGAAACTATAGACTTTATGAGAAATCAAGATGCTGTTTAGCAGATCCAAACAAATGAAAGATTAGAAGGCAATGTGAAATATCTCATGGGAAAAACCACTGACCTGGAAAATAGATCCAGGAAAGATAATTTAAAAATTATTGGACTACCTGGAAAAACAAAAATAAAAAAAAAAAACAATAACTACATGAGGCAACTGGGATTTAAAAATGTTGCTTAATTGAAACAGGTACATTGGTTATATGTAAGTTCCTTTTTTTATCTTGGTGACATGTACCTGACTGTAATTTTGTCTTTTTCTATTAACTGAGCTTAACCCTGTGTGCCTAAGAAAACTGAATCATTTGTTTGAACCTAGTCTTGCATGGCTAGAAAAATTGGATCTTTATATGTAAAACTGTGTTTCTGAGTAGTTGATTCTATTTCTCAGTCCTATGATATTTCTGATGATACCTTGCTTAAGTTGCTCCAGGCTCTTGGAAAGTCCAGGAAGCAGTTCGTGCCATCTACCAAACTGCTTACCAGAATACCCTGAAAGAGGTATGGTGACCACATCAACGTGACCACCGCTCCATACCAGTGGACACCTGAAGTGACCAGAGACTTGAAGTTGAAACTTAAGAGGCAGCCATGATGTCTTTTCTGTTTATCTTCTTACCCCTTGCTATCACCAGTAATCCCTATAGCCCCCTGCTTGATTAGTTGCTTATCCACATATGTTAGAGAATGGATTCAGGTGGTCAAACTCTTTGCCTCTTGGCCTCCATTGAGTCAAAGTTCTAGTTATGCCCTTAAAAAGGGGGAGGAAAGTGCCAGTTAGGTTCCAGTAGTGCTAGCTCCTACACAAGGCCTCTCCCAAGGCCCCTCAGGGGGGCCCAGGAGCATAGCATAAAGGTATGACCATTGTGAAATCTACCCTGCACCTGCCTTGTAACCAAGATATGTAACTAAAACAAAGATTTGCCCCATTAGCTTGTAGTCCCCCATCTTACTTTACATTCCTATATAGCAACAGGTGCCTTGCTGACCACTGTTTGTTTCAGGAAGTACTTTTTTTCTGTATAAAAGCTTGCTGGACAGACTTTTCAGGGCTACCTTCCCTTCTGGGAGACAGCTGCCAGCTAATAAATCAGCATTCTTAAATTTGATTGGTTTGTTGTCCTATATTTGCCTCAATTGTCCATTACAGCCCTTGCAGGTAACTATATAGGTCAAGTGACCCCAAAATATTCCCTTCATAATGCATCCACTTGTTTGTCTGCCCTGTAGCCTTTCTGACAGTAATAGAGGGAAGGAGGATATTTCATTTTCAAAGCCAAGAAAATTCTGAAAGTTCACTTAATCTCCCCAATCTTATTATTTTAAAAGGATGAGGGAAAGATCATGTAATTGGACATTATATACCAATTATTGGATGATATGAGAAAAACAGGAAATAAGGATGGTTAAACAAATACATAAGACCAGTAACACCACCCCTATTCCTAGGAAGGTAATTATTTCCTGTATTTGTCCCGTTAGTATTACCTGAGCTTTTTTTTATCCAGTCATATTTTTTGCCTCTGAATTTGGTAGTAGAGATAGCTGACTTTCTTGATCCATAAGGTGAGCCAAATTCTCTAAATCATTTCTGTCAAGGTCAGCCCCATAGGCTTTCATCCTCATGAAATATTAAAAGACAATTCATGTAAAAATTGAGCTTGCAGTATCTGATTTTGTACAGCGCTAATGGATACAGACATAGCAACACTGCTCATTATAGTAGTCATTAATGCAATTATCCCAACAACAATACGGGATATACATCTCTTTTTTCTTTTGGAACCCAATAATTGATTAATTTGAACAATAGAATGTTCAGCACAGGAGTGAAACCAATGCTCACTCTCTACACATATCATTACCATACTAGGTCTTCTAATAAAAAATAACAATTGGGCGGCTAGGTGGCGCAGTGAGTAGAGCGCCGGCCCTGGAGTCAGAAGGACCTGAGTTCGGATCTGGCCTCAGACACTTAACCCACACAAACAAACAAACAAACAAAAAACCTAGCCGTGTGACCTTGGGCAAGTTACTTAACCCCAATTTCCCTAAAAGGGGCAGCTAGGTGGCGCAGTGAGTAAGAGCGCTGGCCTTCGGAGTTGGGATGACCCGAGATCAAATCCGGCCTCAGAAAATGAGCACCCACACATAAATAATGACTAGCCCGGTAACCTTGAGCAAGTTACTTAACCCCAATTGCTTAAAAAAAATAACAATTGACCTAAAGAAATATTATCATGACATTGAGAAACCTTACAATTAATACATGTGACATTGTAATGCTTATCAGTTTTAATGATATTTACATTGCTATGATTTCCCCACATGATTGCATACCTCCCTCCTAAACAAGCAGGTCCAAAGCTATGGTCAGTCTTGCTCAAGTATGTCCCATTAGGAGCAAAACTAGCAAAAACTGTTGTTATTGGGGCACATGGGAAAGGGATTTTCCGTATGTCCAGGTTTCCTCTCTGTGAGTGTACAAACCAATTTTGTTTTGGATACCCGCCATGCCTATGATTGACATTAGTGTCATTGTGCTAGGAAATGTAGGTTTGCTGGTCCACCTGATGGCAAACTGCTATGTCAGTCATACAGTTTAAAATTGGGGGATCCTCTTCACCCAAAGATGAGTCCCACTAGTCTCAATCTGGACACAGTGTCTGATGTTTACCCCACAATCCTGAAGAATTTGAAAAAGTCCCCCAAATCCCCAGAGTATATGCTGTGATGTTATCAAAGCATACTAGGTCTTTGACTCTGAAAATTCCTTTAGCATAGGCATTCCCATTCAGCTTTCCTTTACATCTATGCTTTTGCATAGATATAGAAAATAGATTAATAGGCATGTCCACAAGGGCATGTTTGAGTCTGCCCCAAGGATGATACTCATAATGATACTTAATAATTTGTACTAAGCTACATGATGAAATAATAAAAGTAGAAAAACAGAAAGGTGGTTCATAAACTAACCCAGTAAAATTAAAATCAAGCACAGGACAGGTTACATTTGCCTTATGTATACCAAAATTTTTGGTAATAATGACTGACCAATTTCCCTCTAAAGTGATTTCTGGAAGAAACTCTCCCCATCCAACCATCTCCACCCAAGGTGGTTGATCAAGGACTGCCCAGTATCTTGTAGAGGCAGCTATTGGAAGCTGAGCAAACATAGCAGCAAGTAGGATCACAATCAGCTTGCCCTCATTTATGCTCTGACTCCTCCTCTGCCACTGACCTCCTCTGTTTCTGGTGCAGGTGAGCCAAATGTCCAGTCTATGCATTTGTTGACACAGTCCTTGTTCTCTTCTTTGGTATCCAGACTTCCTCATTTTCATCTGTGGAGACACAGAAATAACTTCTGCCTTGCACCATTACTCATTTCTTTCCAGCCACACCATTATCCCTTATCATTTTTCCACATCACCCATTCAGTAACTGCAGTTGCCTGGGGCTGTGATTTTTTAGAATTACTCATTGTGTGGTCAGTAACACTCTGAAATTTTACTGCTGGTATTTTCTTTTCATGATATAATATCAAATAATTTATTGCATATAGTGATAACCCCAACATTCAAATTGGGGTACCTGTACTCCAAATTCCTCCTTTTAATTTTTGGAGTGCAGTTTTAAGTGTGTGTTTTTTTCTTTCAACAATTGCCTGACCTGTGGGGTTGTAAGGAAGCCCAGTAACATGGTGAATACCCCATTGAAGACAGAATTCAGCAAAGCTTTTTGAGGTGTAAGTGGGGCCATTGTCAGTCTCTAATTGTTTTGGTACACCCTCAGCAGCCAAGCATGTAAAAAGATGTTCTTGAACCTGAGAGGTTTTTTCCCCAGACATAGCATTTGCCCGTGTAAACCCTGAATATGTGTCCACTGTTACATGTATATATTTCAGTCTCCCAAAAACAGAATAATGAGTAACATCAGACTGCCAAATTTCATTGAGTAATAGTCCATGGGGATTTACACCTTTGGGTATAGAGGGACTGCAAATAACACATAATGGACAGCATTTAACTATTTGCCTAACTTGTTCTATAGTGATATCAAAGGTCCTAGCAAGCATTCTAGCAGATTGATGGAATCTATGATGGCATTCCTTTGCTAATTCTAATGATCATACAAAGATTTGATCAGCTATGTGATTACCTCTAAAAAGTGGACCAGGAAGACCGGTATGAGACGGGATTTTCTTAATGTAAAAGGGATGTGATCTATTTTGTACAATATCTTGTACAACAAAGAAAAATGTGTACAACTGAGTTTTATTTCTACATATATTAGCTGTTTCTATCTTTTGAATTACTTGGGCTGCATATTTAGAATCTGTAATAATATTAATAGACAGGAAATAAAGTAAGAGAAGATATTATAGCTGTGAGCTTGTTCTTTTGGGTGGAATCAAAGAAGTGATGATCATTTTAATAACCTGTTTATCAGGAAGGTACACAGAAGTTCTGTAGTCTTTAGTGGCATCAGTGAATACAGTAAAACCTAAAACAGGTTGATCCATACATACCTTAGTGATTATGAACTCATTGTTTAAGAATCTGAAAATGCCTTTAGGTGTATAACGTTATAGGGGTATAGCATATAGTAACAATAATTGCCAAGATTCTTCATTCCCAATCAATTGTTGGATTTGGTCATGAGTATAAGGAACTTTTATAATTTCAGTCAATTGACCACTTAGGCATAAATATAGTCTGATCATTTTATATATGAGCTGAGCCAACCCATAAGGGTAAGTTTGTAAAGAATATTTTGGCTGATGTGAACTATAACCCCATTCAATCACTAAATCATTTTGCATTAAGGCACCTGTAGGGCTGTATTTCGTGTTCAGCACAGTGAGTTGTATTCCTGCAGTGGGTCTACCCTATTTGTAATTGCAGTTCTGATAGTTTCCTGAATGTAATCCAATGCATTCCTAGCTGCAGGTGTAAGAATTCTAGGAGAAATAAGATTGGTATCACCTTCCAGTAATTGGTATAATGGTGTTAAACATTTTTTTGAAGTCCCAAGGCTAGATCTGATCCAATTTATATCCCCTATAAACTTTTGCAAGTCATTTAATATTCTGATATTATCTTTTATGATTTCTAATTTTTGCAGATCTACAGTAGTGTTCTGTACCTTATTACCTAAATCCATAAAAGGATCTGTCTTCTGTATCATTTCAGGAGCTATCTTAAATCCTACGACAGTGAAATTATTTGTAACCTCCTCTAATATTTTCTGTAGGATAATCACCTGTTGGTATGAACATAGAACATCATCCATGTAATGAATTAAGTAAGCTGTGGTGTATCTGTTTCTAGTTGATTCTAAGGCCTTTGCCACAAACTTTTGACATAATGTGGGACTGTTTTTCATTACTTGGGATAGTACCTTCTAACAGGATCTTTTTAGGGGTTCTTTTAGATTTATGGTAGGTATGGAAAATGCAAATTTTTCTCAGTCTTGACTTTGGAGAGGCATGCTATAGAAACAATCTTTCATGTCTGTCACCCATAAAGGCCATTGTGATGGTACCATATTAGGAGATGGCAAACCAGGCTGTAATGCTCCCATATCCTTCATGACCTTATTTACTTCTCCCAAATCCATAAGCATCCTCCATTTTCCTGAATTCTTTTTTCTTATTACAAAAATTGGAGAAATCCATGTGCTATTTGTAATTTCAATATGACCTAACTATAGCTGTTCTTGTACAATGTCTAATAGGGAAGTGGATTTTTTTTCTGCACTTAGGGGCCACTGATCCACCCATACTAGTTTTGTGGTAAGCCATTCAATAGGATCAGCTATTGGCTCCCCATTCATCAGGGACCCTCCTGAAAATTTGTCTTGATGGTGACCTTAAGTTGTGATAAAATATCTCTGTGCCATAAAGCAAGGAAGCCAAACAATATGGCTGGGATTTTCCTGACGTGCCCTCACATTCCCAAGTAAGTTTTGTCACACATTTTAAAGGTTGACTAACTTCTCCTGTGCCTTTCATATTTATGTCTGATTTTTGAACAGTCCACTTAAATTCCCATTATTCCTGATTGATAATGGTCAGGTCTGCTCTTCTGTCTTAGAGACCCTGAATTCTCCTGCCTTCCACATACATAAGAAGGTTGGGTCTTGAGGCATAGTGATTTGAGACCACATGACCTCTGGATTCTCTATTTGAAATATCCGTTTTCCCTGTTTTAATTGGATCACAGAACTCCTGGGATTCATTATTTTAATTTTAATCTTATCATAATCTTCCAAGTCCTTTTGTTCCCCATAGGTTGGAGTGAATTGTATATCCTTGTATTCTCCTAATGAGGTTAAAGAAAGTACCTCCACTGTAGGAGAAGGAGAACTTCTAAAAAGCACTTCTCTTTCCTGGCCTGTGTAAATGTTAAAAAAATTTAACTTCAGGCTGTAAAATAGCAGCAATTACTTCAGAAATGGAGGGATTAAAATTGGCTTCCCCTCCTGAATTTTTGGAGTGCTGAAGTCCCTGCTGTTTTGGGGGGGGCCCAGGACTTGGCCTTTGAGGCCATTTCCTGAATTTCTAAATCTACATTCTGAAGCTCAGTTCTGAAAGCCCTTATGACATGTAGAGCATTTTGATTTTGGTCATAATTCACTATTATTGCTGCCCACTTGACATTCCCTTTTGAAATGACCCACTTTGCCACATTTATAACAATTCTTATTTTGCCTATTCATGGCTGCTTGCACTTATGTTATAATTTGTGCTTGAAAGACCATAGACTTTACCTCCATAGATTTTCTAATTACTTGATCCAAGGAGGCATCAGCAGGAAGTGCCAAAAAAGCTTTCTTGTGATCTAAATTGCAATTCCCTCTAGCTATTTGTCTTAGAAATTCTTCCAATCCTACAGTAGTCCCTAAGGTATGCTCAGCTGCTTATTGGATTTTTGCCACAAAATCAGGAAATGATTCCTCAGGTCCCTGAATGATATTTGTGAAATTTTTTCCAGCTTGAACAGAACTGATTATCTCATCCATGCTTGTATGGCACAATCTTCAATATTACTACATACTGCCACTGAATAGTCCATTTGTGTGTTGGGCAATGTATTAGGACTGTCACTCAAAAGCATGGAAATACTGGGTACATTAGGTCCTTCTGCCCAACATAAGATCATATAGTTTGCTATGACATTTTTCCTTATAATTGGCTTCCCATTGTAAGTAGTCCCCTGGGTTTAGGCATATTTTTGCTGTTTGCCTCCAATCATATGGTGTCAAAGCTGTGGTTGCTAAATTTTCCAGTAATAACACAGTATAAGGAGCTATTGCCCTGTACTCCTGTACAGCCTTTTTTACCTCCTTAAGTTATTTTATATTTAATTTTTGCCACGTTCTATTGCCTTGGGCATCTACTATAACAGGGTATGTCAACAAATTGTAGCCTTTAAATCCCATTTCCCTTAATGAATGTCCTTTCTATTTCATGTGTTTTTGAAAAGGTTTATATAATTCTCAAACTATGGTGGGACTACCATTAGGTTTCCCAGCCTTTTCTGTTCCCCATGCGGGATTACAGGACAGACTTGGACTGAGGTTAAGAGGTCTTTTTCCCACATATTCAGGAGGTGTCATCTATTCCTGATTACACCCTTCACTCTCACCCATAATATTCAATATTTCTTTAAGACCTGTTTTGTCTACTAAGCATACTTTAATGACATTATAAATTGCAAATGTGGAACCAGAGTCACTCTCTTGTCCATTCTCCTTAAAGTAATTAACTAAAGCCTCTGCCACTGCTTCCCAATCAGGTCCTCTGATCTGAGAACCACTAGGAAACCATGGGGCTGCCTGATAGACTATTTTTTAATATTTTTTCAGGATATGTTTATTAACTGAAATATCTTGCTTACACATTATAAGTTGTAATATTCTCAGATCTTTCCCTTCATCTTTTAAGCCCTTCACTAGGCTTCCTCCTTGTCTCTGTGAGTTTTGATTATGAAAAATTGAGTGCGCTGACAAACACCTTTCTACAGTCTTCCCCTTGACTTGAGAAAAATCTGCTGTCACTCGGATTTCTTCAGGCCCATTTTCTGCTGGCAAATCCTAGAGGTCTTTCGCTAGAGACTCAATCAGCAGTCCTGATATCCCACCTTGAGGGTACCACTTACTGCTGCCAGCGCAGTTGGTGAGCTAATGAGCAGTGAGAATAATGAGACAGGGTTGTAATCAATAGTCTGTTTATTACAGGACCATTTCATACAGAGCCAAAGATGCAAGGAGCTCACAGAGTTTTTATGCCCCCCAAGAGTATTTAGACACCCCAAAAGAATGTAGACAATCTAGAAAGATCCTACATCAAAGGAATGCAGATAATGTAGAAGGAGCCTCCCTAATCCTGTTTTCTATTGACCTTAATTTAAGGTTAGTTATTTATTAGGGTATTATTCTAGGACCATATCCTGAGGCATAAACAAAAAGGATTACAAGCCTTCTTGCTTATCTGCCTTGTTACCTTTTCAGGTAACTGAATAGGACCGGGGAGTGAGGTCAAGGGACTCCAAAACGTTCCCTTCATAATATATACTCTTGCTTTTCTGCCCTGTAGCCTCTCAGACAATAATATAGGGAAGGTGAACATTTCATTTGTAAAACTGAGAAACTTCAGTTTGCTTCAGTAATGAAAATAACAATTCTGCTTAAATTAATTTACTTATTCATTGCCATACCAGTCATTGTCATACCAACCCTTCTACCATTATTTTCATACTGAGAAAGATTTCATCAGTCACAGTTGTTGTTTTTCCAAGTAGGAATGTAAATAGTTCAACTTTGATAAGTTCCTTTTGCTTTCTTTTCCCTGATTACCTTCTCAGGCATCTCTTGCTTCTTATGTCTGGATGTCAAATTTTCTATTCAACTCTGGTTTTTTCCTCAAGAATGCTTGAAAGTCCTCTATTCCACTGAATAACCATATTTTCCCCTGAAACAAAATACTTAGTTTTGCTGGGTAGGTGACCCTTGACTTCAATCCCAGCTCTTTTGCCCTCTGGAATATCATATTCCATGCCCTTGGATCCCTCAGTGTAGAAGCTGCCAGGTCCTGTGATATACTGATGGTGTTTCCACAATATTGAAATTGTTCCTGGCTGCTTGTAGTATTTTCTCCTTGATCTGGGAATTCTGGAACCTGGCTATAATATTCCTGGGAGTTTTCTTTTTGGGATCTTTTTCAGGAGGTAATCTGTGGATTCTTTCAACCTCTATTTTGTCCTCTGGGTCTAAAACATCAGGGCATTTTTCCTTGAGAATTTCTTGAAGGGTGATTTCTAGGTTCTTTCTTTGATCATGGCTTTCAGGTAGTTCAATAATTTTTAAAATATCTCTCCTGGATCTATTTTCCAGGTCACTGATTTTCCCCATGGTATATATCACATTGCCTTCTATTTTTTTTCATTTGTTTGGATCTGTTTAACAGCATCTTGTTTTCTCATAAAATCATTAGTTTCCATTTGCTCCAATCTAACTCTGAATGAATGAATCTCCTCAGTCAGCTTTTGAGATTCATTTTTCAACTGGCAAATTTGGCTTTTTAAGGCATTCTTTTCCTCATTGCCCTTTTGGGCCTGCTTTGCCAGTCTATTTTTTAAGGTGTTATTTTCCTCAATCAGGCTGTTGACCCGCATTTCATATTTTTCCTGCATCCTTCTCATTTCTCTTCCCAACTTTTCCTCCACTTCTCTTATTTGATTTTTAAACTTCTTCTTAAGGTTGTCTATGGACTGTAATCCACTCATCTTTTCCTTTGGGGCTTTTGGAGCAGGATTTCTGACCTCACAGTCCTCCTCCTGTTCCAAGCTTCCATCCTCTTTGGCCCCAAAATAGGAGTTTAATGTTGCGTTTTTCTGTTTATTTTGTTTTATTTACCTAGGCATGTTGCCACTTAATTACTTGACTTTTGGGCTTTTTGCCACAGTAGGACTCTGCCACCAGACAGGGGAGCTTCAGTCCCAAATGTTGGGGTCTTCACAACTTCCAGTTCTGGCAAGTTGGATGCCCACCCCAGACCTCTCCCCCAGGTCGAAATCCAGATACAAGCAGGTTAAAGCCAGAGCGATTAACCCCCAAGACTGATGGCTGGATCTCCCTACAGTTTGCAGGCCAGGGGCTGGAGCTACCACTGAAACTGCAAAATGGCCTGTCTCCTGAGCAGCTTCTAGCCCCCAAGGGAGGAAGCCAACCTTTTCCCCAAATACTGGTCCCAAAGTCCCTAGAGCACTAACCTCTCACTTTGTCCTAGGCATGTCTGTGTTTCTGGTATTGCCATAGCTGCTGGTGTTCTGGGGTTCCTCTGGCTGGCTGCTGGCCTGGGTGGCCTGGGGCTAAAACCGCAGCTCAAGCAGGCCTGGGCTTGGCTCCCAGAGTGCTGTGCTATCGGCTCCCAGTGCGCTGTTCTGGCTGCTCCCTGCAGGGCTGCTGGGCTGTCCTCAGCAGGAGGCTAACTTCTCCGTGTCATTCTGTGGGTGCTGGGGCTCCAGAAGTTGTTCAGGGTCTGTTTTACGTGGTTTGTAGGTGATCTGGGGGGAGAGCACCTTGGGTGTGCTGTTTCTATTCTGCCGTCTTGGCTCTGGCCCCCATTTTTTTAGATTTAGAAAAAATAATATTAAAATTTTCTGAAAGAACAAATGTTTCAGAATGTCAAGGGAATTAAAGAAAAGAAATGATAGGGAAGGAGGCTTAGCCCTACCAGATCTTAAATTATATTATCAAACAACAATCATTAAAAACCACTTTGTACTGTCTAAGTAATAGACGGGTAGATCAGTGGAATAGGTTAGGTACACAAGACAGTATTCAATGATTATAGCAAAATACAATCTGATAAATCCAAAGACCCCAGCTTCTGGAAGATGACTTTACTATTTGACAAAAACTGTAGGGAAAAATCGAAAACAGTATGGCAGAAAGTAGGCTTAGGTCAATGTGTGACACTGTATTACCGAATAAAGTCCAAATTGTCACATGATCTGGATATAAAGACTGTTATTATAAAAAAAATAGGGGAACAAGGAATAGTTTTTTTGCAGGATTTGTCGAGAAAAGAGAAATTTATGGTGAAACAATATAAGGAATATATGAAATGAAAAATGGATAATTTTGATTACATTAAATTGAAAAGTATTTGCACAAAGAATGTCAACACAAGCAAGTTTAGGTGGGAAGTAGAACACTGGGAACAAATTTTATAACCAATGTCTGTGTTTTATAAAGCATTCATTTCTAAAATATATAGAAACCTGAGTCACATTTACAGCAATTCAAGTCATTCTCCAATTAATAATTGTTGAATGGATATGAACAGGCAGTTTTCAGAAGAAGAAATTGAAGCTATGTATTGTCATATGAAAACATGCTTAAAATCACTATAGATTAGAGAGATGCAAATAAAAAAAACTCTGAGGTACCACGTCCCATCTATCAGATTGGCTAACATGGCAAAGGAGGAAAATGATAAATGGTGAAGAGTATGTGAGACTATTGAAATTGGAGAAATTAGAATAGGCAAAGAAGAAACTAAGTTTTCAATCTTTGCAGACAATATGATGATATATTTAGAGAATACTAGAGAATCAAATAAAAAAAATACTTGATAAAAAAACAGCTTTTTCAAAGTTGCAGGTTATAAAATACACTCACATAAATCACCTGAATATATATATATATCATTATTATTATTATTATTATTATTATTATTATTAGCGAAGCCCAGTGCCAAGAGATAGAAACAGGAATTCCATTTAAAGTTATTGTAGATATTATAAAATATGTTCTTTGAGCTCTGAGATGATTCAGGCATTCTGAAGATCAATTTGGAACTATAACCATAGGGCCATAAAATGTGCATGCCCTTTAACCCCGTAATACCAACTTTTACAGTTGTCTCCCAAAGAGATCATAAAAATGGGAAAAAGACCCACATGTACAGCAAATACTTATAGTCACTCTTTATATATATATTTGTGGCCAAGAAATTAAAGAGAATGACTAAGCAAGTTGTAGTATATGAATGTAATGTAACAGTATTGTGCTATAAGAAATGTTGAACAGGTGGACTTCAGCAAAACCTGTCAAGACTCATATGAACTGATGTTGAATGAGGGGAGCAGAACCAGGAGAAGATTGCACACAGTAACAGCCACAGTATTCGAGTACTGGTTTTGATAGATTTAGTACTTCTCAGCAATGCAAGGACCTAAAACAATACCAAAGGACACATGATTAAACCTACCAGCCACATACAGTGAAAGAATTACAGAGTTGGAATGCAGAATGAAGTAGGTTATTATGTTTTATTTTGTTTTATTTTTGTTCATACTTTTCCCCATACATTATAATTCTTCTTTTCAACAAGACTAATGCGAAAATATGTTTTACAGAAGTGTATGTGTAAAGCACAGAGAAGATTACAAGACATCTTGGGAATGGAGGGGGACAAAACTTAAAACTTATAAAAGTGAATGTTGAATTAAGTGAAATAATTGAATAAATGGGCAATAAAATTCATCTAGAAGAAGAAAAAATTTAGAATATCAAGGGAATTAATAAAAAAAAAAGAGAAGGTTGCCTGGCAATACCAGTTCTAAATCTATATTATAAAGCAATGGTACTGGCTAAGAAAAAGAATGTTTTAACCAGTTCACAACTCCACCAGTAGTGCATTAGTGTCAGAGTTTTCTCTACATTCCCACCATCATTTGTCATTCTCTTTTTCTATTAAGGTCACAAATCATATATATGTGATGTAATAGTTCACAGTTGTATGGTTTTCTTTTCTATTTTTATTAGTGACACTGACATTTTTATATGAACAATTATGACTATGCTTTCATCTTAAAACCTGTTTTCCATATTCTTTGATCATTTCTACATCACTGTGAGCATTGCAGAAACACAATTAGGATAACACAAGATCTAGTAGCTTCTCAATTAAAGGATGAAAGGGCTTGGAATATGACATCCCAAAGGTCAAAAGAGCTAGTATTAAAACCAAGAATCACCTACTTAGCAAAACTAAGTGTAATATTTCAGGGAGAATATGAACATTCAATGAAGTAGAAGACTTTCAAGAATTCTTGACGAAAAAATCAGAGCTTAAGAGAAAAAATTGACTTTCAAATACAAGAAGCAAGAGAAGCATGAGAAGGTAAAGAGGAAAAAGAAATCATAAGAAACTTATTACAGTTGAACTATTTACATTCCTACATGGAAAAACAATAATTGTGACTGATGAGATTTTTTTCTCATTATGAAGACATTTGAGGGAAATATATATGTACATATATACCTATATCTAGGTATATATAGATATATATGTAGATATATATACACACATGCATATATATACATATATGGATTTATATGTATATATACATATATGTATATATGTATATGTGTGTGTATTTATGGGTGTATGTGTGTGAACATGTACAAATAGACAGAGGCCACAGGATGAGTTGAATATGAAGGGATGATATCTGAAAAATAAAATTAAGAAGCAAGAGAGGAATATATTGGGATGAGGAGACAGGGAGATGTAGAATAGGGTAAATTATCTCACATAAAAGAGGGAAGAGAAAACTGTTACAATGAAGGGAAAGAGCAGGAAGTTGAAAGGGAATGAGCCAACCCTACATCTCATTGAGTCTAGCTTAAGGAAGGAATCACATACACACTCACAAGGCTATCTTAACCTCCAGGAAATTAGGGGGTAGGAGAAAAGAGGGAAGAAAATAAAAAGAAACTTGCTATAAACCCTGTCCCCCACAGTTGCCTGCTTTCCTTCTAATTTAGATTCCATTGGTTTCTTTGGTGTAAAACCTTTTTTAAAAATTTCATCTCGGGGCAGTTCCAAGATGTCTGAGTAGAAACAGCACTTCCAAGATATTCTCCCCCCAGATTACCTCCAAACCATGTAAAAGGGGACTCTGAACAACGTGTGAAGCCCCTGCACCCACAGAACAACAGAGAGAAGCTAACCTCCTGCTGAGGACAGACCAGCAGCCCAGCAGGAAGGGCCAGCACAGTGCTCTGGGAGCTGACAACACAGCACACTGAAGAGCAGAGACCAGGTCTCCATGAGCCAAAGGTTTTAGCCCCAGGGAGGCTGATCCAGCAGCCAACCAGAAGGACTCCAGAACACCAGCAGCTGTGGTGATTCCAGAATTATCAACACAGACATGCCTAGGACAAAGTGAGAGTTTATTGCCCTATGGACTTTGGGACCAGTATTTGGGGAACGCATTGGCTTCCTCCCCTAGGGGCTAGAAGCTCCTGAGGAGAAAGCAATTTTGCAATTTCAGTGGCAGCTCCAACTCCTGGCCTGTGAACTGTAGGGAGATCTAGCAATCAGTCTTGGGGGATAATCGCTCTTGCTTTAACTTCCCTGAATCTGGATTGTGGTCTGGGGTGGAGGTCATGGGGTGAGTATCCAGCTTCCCAGAACCAGAAGTTATGAAGATCCCAACACTGGTGCGGAAGCTCCCATGTCTGGTGGCAGAGTCCTACTGTGGCAACAAGCCCAAAAGTCAAGTAAAGAAGTGGCAACATGCTGAGGCAACGGAAACAAAATAAGCAGAAAAACACAACATTAGACTACTATTTGGGGGGCAAAGATGATAGAAGCATAGAACAGGAGGAGGACTGTGAGGTCAGAAATCCTGCTCCAAAAGCCCCAAAGGAAAATATGACTGGGTTACAGGCCATAGTGGACCTTAAGAAGGACTTTAAAAATCAAATAAGAGAAGTGGAAGAAAAATTGGGAAGAGAAATGAGAAGGATACAGGAAAAGTATGAAATAAGAGTCAACAGACTGAATGAGGAAAATAACACCTTAAAAATAAACTAACTCAAATGGCAAAGGAGGCTCAAAAGGGCGATGAGGAGAAGAATGCCTAAAAAGCCAAATTTGCCAGTTGGAAAAAGAATCTCAAAACCTCACTGAGGAGATTCATTCCTTCAGAGTTAGACTGGAGCAAATGGAAGCTAATGTCTTTATGAGAAATGAAGATACTGTTAAACAGATATAAACAAATGAAAAAATAGAAGGCAATGTGAAATATCTCATGGGAAAAACCACTGACTTGGAAAATAGATCCAGGAGAGACAATTTAAAAATTATTGGACTACCTGAAAGCCATGATCAAAGAAAGAACCTAGAAATCACCCTTCAAGAAATTCTCAAATAAAATTGCCCTGGGGCGGCTAGGTGGTGCAGTGAATAGAGCGTCGCCCTGGAGTCAGAAGGACCTGAGTTCGGATCTGACCTCAGACACTTAAGGCACACACAAACAAAACTTAGCTGTGTGACCTGCGCAAGTTACTTAACCCCAATTGCCATCCAAAAAGCAAAAAGGAGAAAAAAAGAAAATTGCCCTGATGTTTTAGACCCAGAGGGCAAAATAGAGGTTGAAAGAATACACCAATCACCTCCTGAAAAAGATCCCAAAAAGAAAACACCCAGGGGTATTATAGCCAGGTTCCAGAATTCCCAGATCAAGGAGAAAATACTCCAAGCAGCCAGGAAGAAACAATTTCAATATTGTGGAAAAACAATCAGTATATCACAGGACCTGGCAGCTTCTACACTGAGTGATTGAAGGGCATGGAATATGATATTCCAGAGGGCAAAACAGCTGGGATTGAAGCCAAGGGTCACATACCCAGCAAATCTGAGTATCTTGTTTCAGGGGAAAATATGGCCATTCAGTGGAATAGAAAACTTTCAAGCATTCTTGAGGAAAAAACCAGAGCTGTATAGAAAATTTTACATCCAGACACAAGAAGCAAGAGATGCCTGAGAAGGTAATCAGGGAAAAGAAATCAAAAGGAACTTATCAAAGTTAAGCTATTTACATTCCTACATGGAATGACAATAACTTTGACTGATCAAACCTTTCTCAGTATGAAAATAATGGAAGAAAAGTATATGGACATATGAATACATATGTGAATGTGTGTATATATGTTTACAGTTATACCTGGATAGAGAGCATAGGTTGAATTTGTTGGTAAGAGATGGTACTTAAGGGGTGAAATTATGAGGTGAGAGAGAAAAGTGGCAAGATGAGATGGGGAGAGACAGGGTAGGGTAAACTGTCTCATGTAGAAGAAGCAAGGGGAAGTGGCTGTAGGGGAGGGGAAGAACAGAAAGGCAAAAAGGCAAAACCACATTCTCATTGAATTTGGCTCAGGGAGAGAATGACATACATACTAAACGGGATATCCCAACCTGTAGCAGAGTAGGGTGATGGGGGGTGAGAGGGGGGATGATGGAGGAAAGGACATTCTGGGGGGAGGGGAGGTTCTAAGTAAAAAAAATAATAAAAATATTTCATCTAATAAAATGATTTAACTTCATTTCCCATAACTGTTTCTGTCTCTTCCTTATTTATACTCTTCCCTTAGGTATATATCTGACAGGTAAATTTCCCCCCCTGCTACTCCAGGTTTCCTATGATATAAGCCTTTATTTCTAATTCATTTACCCACTTAGCCATTATTTTCTAATAAAGTATGAAATACTGGTCAATACTTAGCTATTGATAGGCTGCTTTCCAGTTTTCCCAGAAAATTTGTTTCATAGAATTGTGAGTTTTTTACACTTAAGCTTGGATCTTTGGGTTTATCAAACACTGGATCACTGTGGTCAGTTCCTTCTGCATATTGTGTACCTAATCTTTTCCAATGATCAACAATTCTTTTTCTTAGGCCATACCAAATTATTTTCATAATAAGCAGTTTGTGGTAGACATAGTTTGAGATCTGGTACTGCTCTGGTACTTAATTTTTTCCCCATTGATTCCCTTGACACTCTTAATGTTATGTTTGTCCACATGAATTTTGTTTTGTTTTGTTTTGCTTTTCCCGTTCAACCAGTATCAGTCATCAATGGAAAAATTATTTGAAAGTTTGATTCGTCAAGCACTAAATAAGGAATTAATTTAGGAAATGTTATCTTTTTTATTATATATAATTATATGCATATCTCTCTCTCTCTCTCTCTCTCTCTCTCTCTCTCTCTCTCTCTCTCTCTTTCTATGTATAAGTCTTACCATAAGCAATTACTATTTCTCCAGTTGTTGAAATGTTTATTTCTATGATTTGTGTTTAACATTTCTAGGGATTTTTCTTGGACTTAGAGCCTAATGTTTTTCCTTTGATGCTTTACTGATAACTGTTTTTACATTGCTGTTTTTTTTTTTTACGAGTTTGTCTTGAGTTTCCCTGTCATTATAGATTTGCATCATTACATTCTTTGTGTTGTTTTTGGTTGATCATTTGTTCAGACTTTGGACTTTTTATTAGAGTTGGGTTCTACACACGGTGGGTGGGGGGGAGGGGTTAGAAGGTCACTATCCTGAGCTTCAAACTTTTTCTCCCCTTTGTTTTTATAGTTAAGTCTGCATGTGGTAGTGGTGAAGTTTTCAATGCTTCTGAGGTGATGTAATCTACGTGGATGTATGGTCATTGCTCTTTCAATCTATGTTCTGATCATTAGCCAGGTAGGATACTGTATCGAAGTAGGGCCCCTGCTCTTTGACACTCACAGTTCTACTCTTCTCTGAAAATTAGACTAGTATCCATGTAGGGTCTCTGCTCCATTGTGACTCCAATTATTTCATACTACCTGGGAATTATAAACAAGAGAGTTGCTAAATGGTGCTGTGTCCTGCACCCTGTACTGGCACAGGGATACCCTATAATCCTTCTGACCACAGGTTAAATCCCCTCACCTTCTCTTTCCAGTGAGTGCTTCCAATATAGCTGCTTCTGCTACCTTTTCTGCAGCCTCCGAGACCCACAGATTTTGTTCCTGCTATGCTGGGTTCCTAGCCAGAGTTCACACCACTACCACAGACCTTTCCTTGTGACCTCCCAAGTTCTCCTAGTCTGGTAAAATGTTTCACCCTGACCTTATATTGGTTATGCTGCTATACAATGACCTTTGACATAATGGTTGTTTAGAAGGGAATTGGGAGGACTTGGTTAAAATGCATCTTTATTCTATTGTCTCATCTCTAGGGAAATGGCCTAAGTGTTCTTAAGTATTGTAGTCAATCTAATTATCCGGGGAAACATGAGTGAGGCCACATCTTTCCCTTTAAATACCCCACATTACACAAGAATGATAAGACAGTTATCAATGCTGGAATACCCATTATCTTCAAAACTCTATTAGATTTCAATTACAGTAATTTGATGGAATAATTTTTATGAATTCTTAGTTATGAGTGGACATTGGTATTGCCTGATAATGAAAGAGAGAGTATGAACAAATTAAGCGTTGTTATCAAGTAAAGTTATTATATATGAATAGATATAATATATATTATATATAAAGTTACTATAAACTGTAATGAATCCAGCTAACATGTATATAGCATTATATGTTTTGCAAATTGCTTTAAACGTGTTGTTTCATTTTATTGTCATAACAATTCATTGAAGTGATATTCTTCTTCCCAATTTACAGAGGAGAATATTGAAACTGAGGTAAAGGTCACAAAGCTTTCATGTCTATGATATAGAATTTTAACTTATGTCTGTATGACTCTAAATCTAGCACTGTATTACCACACCGTCTGGCTACTGGGTATAAAATTTATACCGCTTAATTG
Source organism: Gymnobelideus leadbeateri (assembly GCA_011680675.1). NCBI lineage: Eukaryota > Metazoa > Chordata > Mammalia > Diprotodontia > Petauridae > Gymnobelideus > Gymnobelideus leadbeateri. Next base: position 281,047 of record WOXC01002020.1, read on the forward strand.
TGTAGATAGTAATTTTTTTGAATTTACATACGAATGTCTTTTTTTCTCTGTTTTCATGAACTAGTGGAATTGTTACTACATTTATACAAGGAAAATGACATTAATATATTTATCATTTATAACTGCTCTATTATCAATATGTACTAGTAATATTGAACTTTACCTTATACCATAAACATTTTAACTATCAACACACAGGAAAATTATTTAAGGACTGCAAATTTCTTTTCTCACAACAGTATTGTCAGACAGGCAATGCAAATATTACTATTATTATTTCGTAGATATGGAAACTGAGGCTCTGAATGGTTATATTATTTATTCATTATCACAGGGTTAGTTCTGAGTCAGAATTCAAACCCAGGTCACCTGACTCTAAGACCATCAGTTTTTCATTACTAACTCCACAGAATTCATGAACTTCTTTGTTCCTTCACACAACCTCTTCCTTATGGCTTAGGGGGCTCCTTGTGCCTTTCATCTCCTCTCTCCCAAACCTCTTTCTTGTTGGGTTCCTGGTATCTCAAAGATTAATGAAGGACATATTCCATTTGGGGGAAATTAAGTTGATAGAACCTAGAATGATATATGAATCTCACCCAAAATTTCCTTTCTTCAGGGGGAACTCTCCCTAAATAAAATAAGCTTAATGGGTCAACGTTAATTTCATTGGATTTGGTGAGAGGAGGGAATAAAATACACCCTCCACTGGATGTCTTACCCTACAGGAAAGTAAGGGGGAAGAAGGTAAGGAGGGCAGGCAATGACAGAAGGATGGAAGATTAGAGGAAGGTGTAGACAGAAGCAAACACTTTTGAAAAGGGACAGTGTCAAATTAGAATAAAGGGGGTGGAATAGAATGGATGGAAATATAATTAGTCTTTCACATGACTACTATGTAAATATTTTACATAACTACATATATATATGTAGTTATATATCTATATCTATATCTATATCTATATCTATATATATATATAAAACCTATATTGAATTCCTTATCTTCACACTGGGTGTGGGTGAGGAGGGAAGAAGGAAAAGAATGTGGAACTCAAAATTTTGTCTTTGTTTTTTGCTTTTTGGAGGGGGACGTCAGGGCAATTGTGGTTAAGTGACGTGGCCAAGGTAACAGGGATGATAAATTTTAAGTGTCTGAGGCCAGAATTGAACTTAGGTCATCCTGATTCTATGTCTGGTGCTCTATTCACTGAGCCACCCAGCCATCCCAAGAAACTCAAAATTTAAAAAAATGTTAAAAATTATGTTCTTACATGAAACCAGGAGATAAGTTATACAAGCAATGTGGTATAGAAATCCATTTTGCCCTAAAAGAAAGTAAGGTGGAATGGCCAAAGGGGAAAGATGGGGGGGGGGGATAAAGGAGAGGGCATACTGGGGGAAGGAGTAATGAATATGCTTGTCATCTTCGGGTAGGGGAGAGACATGGAGAAAATGTGAAACTAAATATCTTGTGGAAATGAATGTTGAAAGCTAAAAATAAATAAATAATTTCTGGGGAAAATGAAATACTTTTATAAGTAGTTAAATTTTATTTTTCAGTTTCATTTTATTTGATTTTTATCTTTCTGTTATTATCTACTTGGCTTATGGTTTATAGGTTTCTTTTTTATTTTTCTTTTTTTTTCAATTTATTTGTTTATTTTTAATTTTAAACATTCATTTCTACAAGATTTCGAGTTACAAATTTTTCTGCCCATCTTTCCACTACCCCACCCCAAAATAGCATACCTATTGAATACTCCTTCCACTAGTCTATTTTATTTTATATCCTTCCTCACTGCCCCACCCCCCACTAACTTTCTAGTAGGGCAAGATGGATTTTTATACATGAGTGCCTATATATCTTATTTCCCAGTTGCATAAAAAAAGAAAAACATTTAAAAAAATTTGTTTTTGAAACTTTGTGTTTCAGACTTTTTCCCTACCTCCCTCCTCACCCACCCCCCACTGGGAAGATAAGCAATTCAATATAGGTTGTACCTGTGTAGTTCTACAAAAGATTTCCATAGTAGTTATATTGTGAAAGACTAACTATAATTCCATCTGTCCTATACCACCCCACATTATTCTATATTCCTTTGACTCTGTACCTTTTCAAAAGTGTTTGCTTCAAACTACCCCCTCTCCCAACCTGCCCTCCCTTCTATCATTCCCCCTCTTATTCCCTTTCCCCCTATTTTCCTGTAGGGTCAGATCCAATGTGCATGTTATTCCCTCCTTAAGACAAATTCAATTAGAGTAAATATATATACTTCAACTATTTTCTATATATACTTCAACTATCCTCATACTCAGAAAAATTTCATCAGTTACAATTATCATTTTTCCATGTAGGCACATAAATAGTTCAACTTTAATAAGTTCCTTAGGATTCCTTTCTCCTGTTTACCTTCACATGCTTCTCTTGCTTCTTGTGTTGAAAGTCAAATTTTCTGCTCAAATCTGTTTTTCCATCAATAATGCTTGAAAATCCTCTATTTCATTGAATGACTCTATTTTTCCCTGAAGCATTTTACTCAGTTATGCCGGGTAGGTTATTCTTGGTTTTAATCCTTACTCGTTTGACCTCTGGAATATTATATTCCTAGCCTTTTGATCCCTTCATGTTGTAGCTGCTAGATCTTTTGTTGTCCTGATTGTGTTTCCATAATACTCAAATTATTTATTCCTGCAAGCTCATGATATTTTCTGCTTGATATGGGAACTCTGGAATTTGGCTATTCTATATATATATATAATATATATAATTATATATAATATATATATATTATATATAATTTCATATTATATTACATATATACATATATATATATTAGCAATGCAATATTCACAATGCCTATGTCAGTTATAAATAGACTTGTGTGGTTATTAATCACAAAATATACCAGGCTCTCTACATGGGGGATAAAGCTAGAAAATTTATTGAAATACCAACAAAACCAGAAAGTCAAAGCAATCAGCGTAGTTATGAAATTGGCACATGTAGTTAATGTAGTAAACAACCACATTCTCAAGCCTTCAAAACAGAACAGCATACCTCAGGCAAAGGTCCTCCTCTCCCCACTCACAGCAACTGCTCAGTGTTCAGGAAGCATGCACCCAGCAGCTCTGGCCCCTTGCAGTTCTGGTCCCTAGCAATCCCCAACAAGAGTCCTTAGCAGAAATTCTGGCTGGCTGAAAAAAGGGGTTTGCACCTTTGCCTCTACCTCTGCCACTACCAATGCTGCTGCTGCTAGTCACCACAGGAACTCTAGCTTTGCTTTGGCTTTCTCTTGCCCCACCCCTTCCTGCTATGTCACCAAGTCCAAAGGGGCATGGAAGACCTTTAAATCCCATAAACCTTACAAATATCCTTAGGAGGTTTCTTTTGGTGATCTTTTTCAAGAAACAATTGCTGAATTCTATTTTGCCCTCTGGTTCTTGAATATCAGATCATTTTTCCTTGAGAATTATTTAAAGGATGATTTGTAGATTTTTTTTTTTTATCATGGCTTACAGGTAGGTCAATAATTTTTAAATTATAACTCCTGGATCTATATTTCCATGTCAGTGGTTTTTCCAATGAGTTATTTCACATGCTTTCTTTTTTTTTTCTTTTTTGTAACTATTTCATAGCATCTTGATTTCTCATGAAGTCATTAGCTTCCATTTGCTCCAATATAATTTTGAAGGAATTATTCTCTTCAGTGAGTTTTTGAAATTCTTTTTCCGTCTGGGCAAGTTGGGTTTTTAAGCCATTATTTTCTTCATTTGACTTTTGGGGCCTATTTTGAGATTTGAATAAGTCTATTTTTAAGGTTTCATTTTCTTCATTATTTTTGGGGTTTCCTTTTGTATGCTGTTACCTCACAATTCATGATTTTCTTTCATCCTTCTCATTTCTCATGCCAACTTTTCCTCCACTTCTCTTATTTAATTTTCAAAATGCTTCTTGAGCTCACCCATGGCCTGTAACCAGTTCATATTTTCTTGGAAGCTTTTGATGCAGGAGTTTTCTCTTTGCTGACTTATTCTGGTTCCATGCTTTAATCTTTTTTCTCCCCAAAAAAGGATTCTGTACTCTGATTGTGCTTCTTCTGCCTGCTAATCTTACTAGCCAATTACTTGATTTTTTAGCTCTTTGACACTGTAGGACTCTGCTTCTAGAGTGGAGAGCTTTGCCCCAAATTCCTGAGCTTTTCACAAATATTGTCAGTGGTCTGAGGAGGGTGCCCACAAACTGGCAAATTGACATTTCTCACCTGAGGCCCACCACACAAGACTGAGACCCAGAAACACACTGGTCAAAGCAGTTGTGTTTACCCTCTGTATGGTTGCTTGATCCCCCTCCAACATGCTCAGGAGGCAGTCATGTGGCAGCAGCTGCAGTGAACGTACCCTCACAACCTCTTGCCTGGGGGACAGGTGCTAGATGTGCTCTTCAGTCATCCAGTCCTAGCAGAGTTCCTCACTGACCTTTTACTTTCTCTTTGGCATTTATGGGTTGAGAAGTCAGGAAACTACCACAGCTACTGGTGATTCACTCTCCTGAAGTCTGCCCCAGCGGCTCTGGGCTGCTGGTCCAAGCCACCCCAGCCTTGGTGCCGTACACATGAGACTGTACTCAATAAAAATTTATATATATATATAGTAAACCCAAGATATTTTGCTTTCATTATCTTAAGTGTTTTGCCATTTACTTTCAACTGATTTTATTATTTGATGAATTTCCTATTAAAGTTAGGAGATTTTTGTTTGCATTTTCTTCCTTTTTAAATCAAATTCTTTATTAACTTCAAGTTTACATCCTTCATTTCCACAAGATTTTGATTTAAAAATTTTCTCCCCATTTATCCCCTACCCACCATTCTAAAATAGCAATCCCACTGGATATTCTCCCCTCCAATCTGCACTCTCCCATATCTTCTCCAATAATCCCTCCAACTTTCCAATAGGGCATGGTGGATCTCTATGCCCCAGTGACTGTATATCTTATTTCCCATTTACATGCAAAATAATATTGATAATAGTATATATGTAAAACACTTGATTTTAAAACTTTGAATTCCAGATTCATTCTCTTCATCACCTGTCACCCACACTTACTGGGAATATAAACCATTCAATATAGGCTGAAACTGTGTAGCTACGCAAAACATTTCCATAGTAGATATATTGTAAAAGACTGACTATATTTACCTCCCTCCTATCCAACATCCCACTTGTTCTGTAGCTCCAAAGTTTTTTTTAGAGTCTCCTTTTACATGAATTGGAGGTGGTGGGAGCCATTGCCCAGTGGAAGCCTTGTTTCTACTCCACCATCTTCAATCCCTCCCACCCATTTTCTTCCTCTTAAAAGTGTTCCTTGTTATTTTTTTAAATTCCCTTTCCACTTTTATGTCAATGTTTTGTTCTAGAAACTAATTTTGCTGAAATATTTAGTTACAGAGGTGAAGTAAAGGCAGGGAATCAATTTCTACTTCAACCAACATTACAATAATATCTCAAAATGAATTTAAGAATGGCAAAAGTTACAAAAGGAGAGAGTAAAACAATTTTTCAGTCCAAGACAATTTAGGAGCTTGACAGGAAATGTCTGTCTCACTCGGGTGAAAGAGAAAATTAGTACAGCATAGGAAGTTTTCCAGCAAGCCAGCACATAGTTGTGTTTGATTGAATCATAAAGAGTAACTCTAAAAACTTTCAGTTGACAGACAATAAGGGGCCTGGAGAAATGGTCAGAAGAAGATTTCTGGGGAAATTTTCCATGGACTTGTCATAGGCTTCTGTTGCATTCCCTGTATTGGGATTTGCTTCACAGTCTTAGAGTGAGGAGGAGTATTAGCATACTCCTCCATTAGCATACTCATACATTCAGAGTCTCAAAGGAGCAGGGACACTGGTCACAGTTCCACCATAAACAAAGAATGTTTTTGGTCCCTCATGAAACAGAAAACCAGACATAAGGGCAGTGGCCTCACATTTTCTTACAGCATACCATTTTAGAGGAACTGAAAAGTATCTGGTCTCCAGTGCTATCTGGGAAAACAAAAGAATTAAAAAAAAATAAGTTTAGGGTAATGAAACCTCCACTCTAAGATTAAAGTAGAACTTTGACATTAAAAGTCAAGAAATAACCTGGGAAATGTAAAAAAAAAAATCTGACCATAGAAAGTTACAATAGTGACAGGGGAGATAAAAATACATACGCAGAAATGGCTACATGTCAGAATGGCTACATGCAAAATCCCAAGGTAAAATATAAACTGTTCACAGGCCAAAAAGAAAACCTCATGAAAGTGATCAAAGTGATGGTAAAAGAGAGGATAGATTGGAGGAAGTGGCTTTCAGAAACAAAACACTTTAGAGTAGGGAAAGGGTGAAAGAAGAGAGACAAAATGGGAAAACTGAATGGAGAGAAACACATAATTAGCAATCATAACTGTGAATGCGAATGGGATTAATTTATCAAAAAAGAGGAGAGATGGGTAGAAGAGTGGATTAAAAAACAGAATTCTACAATATATTCTTTACAGGAAACATACTTGAAGCAGAGAGACATATAGTGAAACTAAGGGGCTAGAGTAGAATTTATTATGCTTCAACTAAGTAAAAAATAAAAAAGAAGCAAGGATAGCAATCATGATCTTAGAAAAAAGCAAAAACAAAAATAGATGTAATTAAAAGAGTAAGGAAACCACATCTTGGTAAAAGATAACATAGACAATGAAGTAATATCAATACTAAAGGTATATGCACCACATGGTAGACCATGCAAATTTTTAAGGGAAGCTTAAATGAGACACAGGAAGAAATAGATAGTAAAACTGTACTAATGGGGGAACCTAAACTTTTCCTCACAGATGCAGATAAATCTAAACATAAAATAGACAAGAAATAAAGTAAGGAGATGAATCTTAGAAAAATTATATGTGATTGACCTCTGGAGAAAATTGAATGATAATATAAAGTAGAATTTTATTTACTAAGCTTTACATTACAGTTTCACAAAATCTGACCATGTGTAAATTGAACAAGCCATTAATGAGCTGCTGAATAAAGTAAAACACCCTTAAAAAATCACCAGAACGACATGAAATCACAAGTGAATTCTTACAAATATTTTAAGAACAATGAATTCTAATTTGAAGGACTCATTCAATATTAAGAGAATTATCACCAAAATTGATCATATTGATAAAAAATACAAAAAAAAAACATCAAATAATCTTCTCAATAGGTGCAGAAAAATCTTTTGACAAAATACTAGAAGGCATAACATTAAATGGATCTTTCTTTAAAATTAATTATTAATATTTACCTACAATTATTGGAAACCTTATCTGTAATGTGGATAAGCTAAAATCCTTCTTACTAAGATCAAATGAGAAGCAAGAATGCTCCTTAACACCACTTTTTTTTCAATATTTTACTGGAAATAACAGTTATAGCAATAAGAGAAGAAAAGTAATTTGAATTAATTAGAATAGGCAATGAGTTTACAGATGAAATAATGGAATACAAAGAGAAACCTAAAGAATTAATTAAAAAAAAACTTGTTGAAAAATCTAGCAACTTTAACAAATTAACAGGATGTAAAATAAACTTATATCAATCATAAGCATTTCCATATATTACCAACAAGGTCTAGCAGCAAGAGACAGAAAGTGTAATTCTACTTAAAATCATTGTTGATGATATAAAATATTTGGGAGTCTATCTGCCAAGACAAACCCAGGAGCTGTTTGATTATCATTAAAAATACTTTTTAAAGAAATTAAGTCAAATCTAAGCAATTAGAAAAATACTAATTAGTTATGGGCAGGTTGAGCCAATATAATAAAAGCAACAATTATATTTAAATTAATTTACTTAATCAATGCCAAACCAATCAAACCAAATACTGAAAACAGTTTTAAAGAGCTAGAAAAAATAGTAACAATAGTTGTCTTGAAAGAAAAGTAAAAAAAATTCAAAGGAATGAATTTTTAATATATGAAGATAGATGGCCTAGCAGTACTAGATCTCAAGCTGTATTAATAAGCATTAGTCATCAAAACTATGTCATACTGCCTAAGATAGAGTGTTTTGGATCAGTAGGATATATTTGGTACATAGTACAAAGTAAGTAATGACCACAGTAATCTAGTACTTTCTGTTCATATACTTTCAAGATTTATCAATGAGTGAATGATTCATGCTCATAAATTTCACTCAATTTGCTATGTATTTGAAAAAAATGAGGCTTTTGTCAGGGACACTTGATGTAGCGCCCCCCCCTTAACTTTGTATTTTGCTTCTAATCTTGACTACATTGGTTTATGAAAATCCCTCTTAATTTAATATAATCATAATTATCCATTCAATACACTGTAAAACTTTCTATCTCTTGTTTCATCATAAATACTATCCTTTTACATAGATCTGACAAGTAAGATGTGTCATCTAGTACTTTATAAAGGCAAAGATCCAAACTTTTGAGTCAAGAGCTCACTATTTAATAAAACTCCTGGGAAAATTGGAAAGCAATCTGACAGAAACTAGGTATCGACTAACATTTCACACTGTGTAACAAAAAAAGAACAAACCAGACACAGGATTCAAACACATAAAAAGGCCTCATTTTTTCAAGTATATAGAGAATTGAGTCAAATTTTTAAGAACATGAATCATTCCCTCATTGATAAACATTGAAAGGATATGAACAGACAGTTTTCAGAAGAAGAAATTATAGTTCTCTACAGTCATATAAAATGCTATAAATCTCTATTTAGTAATAAAAATTAAAACAACACTGAGATTACCACCTCACACTTATCAGACTGTCTAATATGACAGAAAAGCAAAAGCATAAATGTTTGAAGGATTGAGGGAAAAAAATGAAACACTGATGTATTATCTTAGTCCTCTAATCAATAATTTTTCCATCTTAGGAGAAAGTCTCTGCTGTATTTTTGTTTTCTTTTTTTTCATAGTTTACTAACATCTTCTTTTAAAATTCTGTATTGAGACCTCTAATCTTTGACCTAGACTCATCACTACTTTTTCTTTTATTGGGTTCATTTTTCTTCTGAAGCATTCTGGACTTTCTTATGGTCATTCATTTTTTATTCTCTTAGTATTTGACGGAATCTGATTTATCAGACCTTGATTACCTTTCCTTTGTCTTATGATATTGATTTAGAGAGCTTTGTATTATCTTTGAGGATTTGCTTGCCATCATTCTTCTTTCAAACCCATCTTTGTTGATTTATTTGCTAGCAATCTTGGTTTTTGTTGATGATATTGATTGATATTCCCTTGATATTCTCAGGGTTTCATTTTTTTGAGTGTTTTTCTCATCACTGTCTCATTTTATTCCCTTGTTAGTGGGGATATTTCTGTATTTTAGAGTCTAGGCTGCCTCAGCTTCTACGCTTGGATATATAGGTTCATCAATCTGTGTTTCTACACAGAATACATTCTAGGGGACACAACTATTTCGGTTAGGTTTTATTTCCCTTTCCTCAAGGTATAGTCACTCATTGCTCATTATTCCACATTTCCCTAATCTGATTCTATATCCTGTTGTTATAATAAATTTTATGTATTTATGAGGATATCCATAATTTACAGAATTACTTGGTATTTTAATGCATGCCAGTCAGTATTTCTTAATCAGAGAGAATAATTTAACATTAATTTACATTTCTGATAGGAACACATACTTTTTACAGCCCAACTGAAATACAAAAATTAATCTCACCTTTTTTATAGACTAATACATTGCTAAATAAAATGAATTAAATGAGGTGTAAGTAAACTTGTATCTAAGTCAAAGGGAAAATTTTAAAAGAGGAAAAAAGAAAAAAATATATTCTAGTGAAGTTATCTGATTCAAAGAAGCATTTGATTTTTAAATTTCTATTTAAAGATATGAAGTGACAGACTAACACAAGCAGGACAACCTGTTCACATGCAGGGTTTGACACTATTCACCATTCAACTTATGACAAATGCTCATGTCTTCTGGAAAACACAGTTTTGGAGAAAAAAAAGATAAATGTGTATTTTTGTGCATGTATATTGTGATTTTTTTTTTTTTTTGCTTTTTTGGAGGGGTTGGGAAGGCAGAGGAATTGGGGCTTGGCTCTGCCCCCTAAATGCTAGTCTTTAAGGTCCCCTCCAGATATTAAATTCTATGATTGTATTTATTTGCTCATTTTTTCTTGCATTTGGTTGCATATTTTTTTAATTTTTTTATTTCATTATTTCCCAATTACAGTAAAATAATTTTAGGAAGACATTAAAAAAAATGAACTCTAAAGTTTCTCCCTCTCCTTCCTTAATCTGTAATTGAGAGGACAATTTGATATTCATTCTATATGTAAAGATATGTGGACTATATTTACATATTAGCCAGGTGAGAAAAGAAAAAAAATAACAAAAATAGCTTTTTAAAAAATGTTTTAATTTGTATGCATACTTCAATAGCCCCTCTCTGGAGGCCAATAGCATTTTTTCATCATGTGTCATTTGGCCTTGTCTTTGGTCACTGTACTTACCAGAGTAGCCAGGTCTCTTAGCATTGATCATCCTTGCTATCTTACATTTTCTTTGTCCAATATCATCCTTTTCTGATTATTTTACTTTCTTTTGTGTGTGTGTGTGTGTGTGTGGGTGGGTGGGTGGGTGGGTGTGTGTTAACTCAGGTCCTTCTAACTCCAAGGTGAGCTATCTACTCACTGAGACACTTATCCGCCCCTGCTTACTTTACTTTCAATAAGTTCATGTAAGTCTTCACATGTCTTTCTGGAAACTGATGACCATTTCTTATATTACAATAGTATTCCAACATAATCACATACCAAAAGTTGCTCAGTCATTCCTCAGTCAAAGGGCATTCCCTGGATTTCCAGTTCTTGGTCAGCACAAGAACAACTACTTTAAATATTTTGGTACTAAGAGGTCGTTTTAATTTTTAATTGACATCTTGGCATATGGAACCAGTAGCAGCATTTCTGGATAATTTTATAGCCCTTTGGCCAAATTTCCAAGTTGTTTTCTGGTATGGTTACATTAATGTCCTAATTTTTCTACATCTTCTCTAGCATTTGTCATTTCGTTTACTTTCCTGTTAGCCCATAGAGCATATAGGTGGTATAGTAGACAGAGTTCTGTGCTTGGAAGTAGGAAGACTTATCTTTGTGAGTTCATATATTACCTCATATACTAACTGTCTGATTCTGAGCAAGTCACATAACCCTGTTTCCTCATTTCCTCATTTGTAAAAATGATTAAAAAAAGTTGTATGATAACACATGTGTATATATATATATGTATGTATATATGTAGTCTAAAATGAATAAAATTGTATATTTGTACTTCATTGCAATCATCTGTTGTGTTTTCTATTCTACTATGTTATGAAAATATTGATTTTATTTCTTAAGTTCAGAATAAAACAAATTTTAAAAATGAGCTGGAAAAAAAATGGCAAACCACTACAATACCTTTGATAAGGAAGCTCCAAATTAGTGTCACGAAGAGTTGGACATGACTGAAACCTCTGAACAAAAACAACATGCTACCCAATCTGATAGATGTGAGGTGGTATTTCAGAGTTGTTTTAAGTTGCACTTTTCTAATTAGTAGTAATTTAGATCATTTTTCATGTAAATATTGATAACTTTGATTAATTCTTCTGAAAACTGTTCATAATCTTTGACTATTAACTGAATAAAGACTATTATTTGTAAAAATTTGGCTCAGTTACATATATATACACACACATATTTGTATGTGTAGGTATGTATATATTTGTATACATTTGGATACATTCAAATGTATACATTATACATTTGTATACATTCAAATGTATATATTTGAATGAATTAGAACAGGATTGTTTTGATGATTGCTACTTAGTAACTTAAACCAGAAGTAGAGAACATGTGGCCTGGAGGCCAGGTGTGGCTTTCTAGGCACTTGGATACCCCCTTTTACTAAGTCCAAGTTTTATAAAACAAATCTTTTTACTAAGGGTTTCTGAACTATGTAATTCCTCCCCTCCCCCCCCCCAAACCTAGATTGTCTTCCTTTACTTTTTTCATTCATTTTTTTCATTGCTTCTCTTTATACTTTCGATCTTTTATTTTACCATTTGTTTAGATCTGTCTTCAATTGGGTGAAATGGGGTTTTAACTGAGTTCACATAGTTCCTTTTTGTTGGCAAGCAGACAAATTATTCGTTTGTTTGTTTAGCTTTTTTGTTACTTTGTTTAGTTTTGTTTTGTTTTTATGTACTTTGATGTCATTTGAAATGGAATCTCTCTGTCTTTTGCCATTGGTTGTTGTTGGAAGTAAGTAGAATTGTTTATGATTTTTAAGCATTTATTTTATTTTCCAGAACTTTGCTGCAATTCTTCATTGTTTCAGTTAGTATTTTTAGTAGACTTTTCCAGCGTTTTCTAAATATGTTATAATATAATCTGAAAAGAGTGATATTTTGTTTCTTCAGTGCCCATTTTATGCTTTATATTTATTTTTTTCTTTTCTTATTGCTATATTGCATTTTTAGTGTAACATTGAATAATAATGATAATGATGAAAATGTTTGCTTCATTACTGATCTTACTTGGAAGGTTTCAAGTTTTATCAAATTTATTCAAGTTAATTTAATTACAAGTAATATTTGCTGTTTATTTTAGAGAAACACTCCATATCATTTTTTTTAAAAAGTTCCACTGAATGCTATGCATTTTAGTGTTTTGAATGGTAATGGGGGCTGTAGTTTGTCAAAAAAATTTTTCTGCACCAATTAATATAATTATATATTTTTTGTTCTTTTTGTTATTGAAATGGTCAAATATACTGAAAATTTTCCTAATATTTAAACACTCTCACATTTCTGATATGAATCTCCCCTTGTCATTCTAAAGATCTTTCTGATCTATTTCTGTAATCTTTTTTTTTTTTTTAAAGCAATTGGGCTTAAGTAACTTGCTCAAGGTTACACGGCTAGTCATTATTTATGCGTGGGTGCTCATTTTCTGAGGCCAGATCTGATCTCGGGTCATCCCAACTCCGAGGCCGGCGCTCTTACTCATTGCACTACCTAGCCGCCCCTTTAGGGCAATTGGGGTTAAGTAACTTGCCCAAGGTTACAGGGCTAGGTTTTTTTTGTGTGTGGATTAAGTGTTGGAGGCCGGCTCCGAACTCAGGTCCTTCTGACTCCAGGGCCGGTGCTATATTCGCTGCGCCACCTAGCCGCCCCTATTTCTGTAATCTTACTAAATTTTTTAAATTTTTTTTTCATGGATATTCATTACACAAACTGACCTATAGCTTTATTTCTCCACTTACGGGCTTTCTGGTTTAGGTATGAATACCATTTTTTTGTGTGTCATCAGCAATTCTCTTTAGTCCATCAAAATCTAAGGGCAAAAGATAGAGAAATTAAATTTTAAAATAACAAGAGATGATACACACACACACACACATAAACCTATGAATTTGTATGAACATATGTATATATGGGTATTTGTTTAAGTACATGTGAGTATGTATATATGCTTATGTGGGAAGAGATAGATAGATAGATAGATAGATAGATAGATAGATAGATAGATAGATATCAACTTGGAAGTCTACTTGCCAAGACAAACAAAGGAATTTGGTAAAAATCTTTCATTTATTCATTTATTTTTTGTTTGCTGGGTAATTCATTGACTCATTCATTCATTCATTCATTTGTGTGTTTATTTATTTATAGTTCATAAAGTATCGAGACTAATTGTTCCTTAAATTTTGGTAGAAATTGCTAGTAAATGCATATGGTTCTGGGGATTTTTTGCTAGGTAGCTCATTGATAACTTTTTCAATTTACTTTTTCTTAGCTAGCATTATTTAAGTATTCTCTTTTCTTTTCAGCAGATATAGGCAGTTTATATTTTCATAAATATACATCCATTTCATTGCAACTGTCAGTTATACTTGCATAAAATTTGCCAAAATAATTATAATTGTTTAATTTCATATTCATTGGTAATCCTTTCATTTCTTACAGTGATAATTTGATTTTCTAATTTTATTCAAGTTAATAAAGATAATATTTTTATTTTTTTTATAAAATCAACATTTAATTTCATTTATCATCATAATATATCTTTTACTTTCAATCATATTAATATTTACCCTTATTTTCAAAGTATCCAACTTGGAATTTAATTCAGAATTTTAAATTTGATCTTTTCCCCTCAGTTTTAGATACACGACCAATTCATTGATCATCCTATTCTGTCTTTTATTTTGAGGTTTAAACTTCTAAGTAAGTATTTGCATATGCCCCATGTATTTTGGAATGTTACATTATTGTTGTCAATCCTTTTTTTTTAAACAAATGCTTTATTAACTTCTGTTTTACATAATTCATTTCCACCAGATTTTGAGTTACAATCATTTTCCCCCCGTTATACCCCTACCCAACCTCCCAGAATAGCAGTCCCATAAGATATCGCTTCCTCCAATCTGCTCTCTCCCATACCCCCTTCGACTTTTCCATTAGAGGAAGGTGAATCTTTGTGTCCCAATGCCTGCACATCTTATCTCCCAATTATAAGCAAAGGAGTATTAATAATAATATTTATATATATTTGAAACTTTTAATGTTAAGACCTCGAATTTCAGATCCATTTCCTTCCTCCCTTGTCACCCATTCCCTCTGGGGAGATAAGTGATTCAGTATATGTTGTACATGTCTAGCTATGCAAAACATTATCATAGTAGATATATTGTACAAGGCTGCTTATAATTCCCTCCCTCTCATCCCACCCCCCACCTGGTCCATTCCATACATGATCCTGTCCCTCTTCTATAGTGGGTACTTCCAACCTCCCCTCCCCCCAAGGATGCCCTCCCATCCATCATCCCTCCTCTCATCCCCCTTCCCCTATTCTGCTGCAGGTTGAGATATCCCATTTAGTATGTATGTCATTCTCTCCCTGAACCTAATTCAATGAGAATGTGGTTTTGCCTATTTTGCCTTCCTATTCTCCCCCTCCCTTGTAACCACTTCTCCTTGCTTCTTCTACATGAGATAGTTTACCCTACCCTGACTCTCCCCATCTCCTCTTGACACTTTCCTCTCTCACCTCATAATTCATCCCTTGAGTATCTCCCTTCCCAACAAATTCAACCTATGCCCTCTATCCATATATAACTGTAACCATATAAACACACATTCACATATGTATTCATATGACCACACACCCTTCTTCCATTATTTTCACAGTGAGAAAGATATCCTCAGTCACATTATTGCTTTTCCATATAGGAATGTAAATAGTTCAACTTTGATAAGTTCCTTTTGATTTCTTTTACCTGATTACCTTCTCAGGCATCTCTTCCTTCTTGTGTCTGGATGTCAAATTTTATATTCAATTCTGGTTTGTTCCTCAAGAATGCTTGAAAGTCCTCTATTCCACTGAATGACCATATTTTCCCCTGAAACAAAATACTCAGTTTTGCTGGGTAGGTGACCCTTGGGTTCATTCCCAGCTCTTTTGCCCTCTGGAATATCATATTCCATGCCCTTCAGTCCCCCAGTGTAGAAGCTGCCAGGTCCTGGGCTATTCTGATTGTGTTTCCACAATATTGAAATTGTTTCTTCCTGGCTGCTTATAGTATTTTCTCCTTAATCTGGGGATTCTGGAACCTGGCTATAATATTCCTGGGAATTTTCTTTTTGAGATCTTTTTCAGGAGGTGATTGGTGGATTCTTTCAAGCTCTATTTTGCCCTCTGGATCTAAAACATCAGGGCAATTTTCCTTGAGAATTTCTTGAAGGGTGATTTCTAGGTTCTTTCTTTGATCATGGCTTTCAGGTAGTCCAATAATTTTTAAATTGTCTCTCCTGGATCTATTTTCCAGGTCAGTGGTTTTTCCCATGAGATATTTCACATTGCCTTCTAATCTTTCGTTTGTTTGTTCCTGCTTAACAGCATCTTGATTTCTCATAAAGTCATTAGCTTCCATTTGCTCCAGTCTAACTCTGAAGGAATGAATCTCCTCAGTAAACTTTTGAGATTCTTTTCCCATCTGGCAAATTCGACTTTTTAAGGCATTCTTTTCCTCATTGCCCTTTTGGGCCTTCTTTGCCATTTGAGTTAGTCTATTTTTTAAGGTGTTGTTTTCCTCAGTCAGGCTGTTGACCCTCATTTCATACTTTTCCTGCATCTTTCTCATTTCTCTTTGTTGTTAATCCTTTAAATGAAATTATTTATATTTTTTATTATTTGCTATTTGATATCTTCTTATTTTAGAATTATGTTGTTTAGTTTCCAATTAACTATTTTACAAGTCAGTTAATTTAATTTTATTTCTTAAAATTCATTTATTTTTGGTATTTCTTTATTAATTTGTTTGTTTACTTTTGCTTTACAAGACTCACTTCCACATTCCCTTGAGTTTCAAGTTTTCTCCCTCACCCTTTTCTTCCCCTAATCCTATGGTGGCATGCAATCAAGTATAGGATCTGCAAATGCTTTCACATTATAAATTAGTCAGTTTGTGAAGAAAGATAGTAATTGAAGGGATGAACAAAGGAGAAAAAGAAGTAAAACTAAGCAAGGAAAAGAAAAAGAGAAGGTGGTTTACTTCAGACTGCATTCAAACTCTGTTCTCTCTAGTTCTTTCTAGTTTCTTCTATGAAGTTAGACAAGTTTTTCCATCATGAGTCTTCTGGATTTGTCTTATAGCTTTGCATTGCTGAAAAGAATCCAGTCTATCAAAGTTGTTTGTTACATGTATGTTGTGTCTGTAACTGTGTACAAATTTCTCCTCTTCTGTTCTTCTCACTCAGCATCAGTTTGTATAAGTCTCTCCAGGTAAATATGAAGTCTGTTCCTTATTTCTTATACCATAATAATATGTAATTACATTTTTAAACCACCACTTGTTTAGCCATTCCCCAATTGATGGGCATCCCCTTAATTTCCAGTTCTTTGCCACTGAAAAATGAGCTGCTAAAATATTTTTGTGCATGCAGGTCTTCCTCCCACTTCTGTAATCTCTTTGGAATACAACCCTAGAAGTGGTATTGCTGGGTCAAAGTGTATGCAATTATTTATAACCCTTTGGGCATAGGTCCAGATTGCTCTCCAGAATGGTTGGATCATTTCACAACTCCACCAGGAATGAATTACTATTCCAATTTGTCCAAATCCTCTCCAGCATTAGTCATTTTCTTGTTTTGTCATCCTAGCCAATCTGACAAGTGAGATGTGTTACTTCAGAGTTATTTTGATTTTCATTTCTCTAATCACTAGTAATTTAGATAATTTTTTCTTTTCCTTTTTTTTTGTTTTAATGTCTCCTTTATTAAAAATAATGAATTTTTTTGAGGAGAAACTATTTGCATAATCATGTATCATTTACTGAAATTTATGGCTACTTCTTGACAATAGAAGCTCCTATTTCCATAACTCTGAAAATTTCATGAAGCACTTTCCTCTCACTAACCCTGTGAGGGAAGTAGTATAAGTATTATTTCTCTTTTTTTTTTTTGATGGGGAAACTGAGTGTTAGAGAACGGAAGCATCTAAGGTCACATAGCTAGTAAGTTTCAAAGACAGGATTTGATCAGAAGGCACTTGGACTGACCTGCCTGTACATTTGTAAAAGTTTAAAGGACTCAGTATGCTAAAGAAAAGTCACAGAACAGGGCTAGAACTGCTGATATTGTTGCTTTCGGGAAGTCTTTTGTAAGAAAACTCCTGTGGGTGGAGGTTGACATCTTCTCTGCCTCTTAGAGTCTTTTGTAAATTAAATTTTATGTTTTTTTTAGTTTACATCATTAACTTCCATAATATTTTGAATTAAAAATTGTATCCCTATCTTTCCCCTACCCACCATCCAAAAGAATAATTCCACTGTAAACCCCCTCCCCAAATCTGCTCTCTCCTATATTCTTCCCCACCCCTCCTCCAACTTTCTTGTTGGGCAACATGGATCACTATACCTCAGGTCCTGTATATCTTTTTTCCCCAGTCACATGTAAAATAAATAATAAAATAATGCTTTTTGTTAAACATTTGGTTTTAAAATTTTGAACTCCAGATTCTTTCTCTTCCTCCATCGTCACCCACCCTTACGGGGAAGATCAGAAATGCAATATAGGTTGTATATGTGTAGCTATGCAAAACATTTCCATAGTGGATGAATTGTGAAATACTATATTTTCTCCTTCATATCCTGACCCCAACTCGTTCTATTCTGATTTATACCCTGTAATTTTTCAAAAGTGTATACTTCTGAATTCCCTCCTCCCAACCTGCACTTCATTCAATCATCACCCCTTTCATCAATTTCCCCTGTACTGTTCTGTAGGACAAGACACCATATTTAGTGCATATGTCATTCCCTCCATAAGCCAAATTTAATAAGAGTATGGTGACACATCCCCTTTTGCCTCCCTGTTCTTCCCCTGCATTGTAACAGTTTTCCCTTGTCTCTTTTATATGCATTTTATATACATATACATAGATAATTTATAACATAGTTCTCCCCATATCTTCTCGTATTCTTCTCTCACCTTTCAATTTGACTTTTTAAGTAAAATTCCTTCCTATTCAATTGGTCCTATGCCCTCTGTCTATGTATACCTGGACACACATTTATACACACTCACATATGTATTCATATACCCATATACCCACATATATATATATATATATATATATATATATACACATATATCTGTGTATACACATATATGTGTGTATATGTATATGTATATTCCCTTCAACTATTCTCACACTGAGAAAAGATTTTTTCATTACAATTATTTTTTTTCCATGTTGGAATGTAAATAGTTCAACTTTGATAAGTTCCTTATGATTTCTTTACCCTGTTTACCTTCTCATGCTTCTCTTGCCTCTTGTATCTGAATGTCATATTTGCTATTCAGCTCTGGAACTTCCATCAAGAATGCTTGAAATTCTCTATTTCAGTGAATGAACATATTTCCCCTAAGACATGATATTCAGTTTTGCTGGGTAGGTGATTCTTGGTTTTAATACCAGCTCTTTTGATCTTTGGAATATCATATTCCAGGCCCTTTGATCACTCAAGGTTGAAACTGTGAGATCCTGTGTTATCCTTATTGTGTTTCCCCAATATTCAAATTATTTCTTCCTGGCTGCTTGTAATATTCTCTTCTTCAACCCAGAATCTTGGAACCTGGCTACAATATTCCTAGGATTTCTGTTTTTGTGATCTTTTTCAGGAAGTTTTTGGTGGATTCTTTCACACTCTATTTTGCCCTCTTGGTCTAAAACATTAGGGCAGTTTTCCTTGAGAATTTCTTGAAGGATGTCTTCTAGGTTCTTTCTTTGACCATGGCTTTCATGTAGTTCCAATAGTTTTTAAATTATCTCTCCTGGGTCTATTTTCCAGGTCAGTGGTTTTTCCCATGAGATATTTCATATTGCCTTCTATTATTTCTTTTTTTTTTTTTTTGCATCTGATTAACAGCATTGTGATTACTCATAACCTCATTAGCTTCCATTTGCTCCAATCTAATTCTGAAGGAATCAATCTCCTCAGTGAGCTTTTCAGGTTATTTTTCTGTTTGACCAATTCAGCTTTTTAAGGCATTCTCCTCATTGACTTTTTGAGCCTCTTTTGCCATTTGAGTTAGTCTATTTTTAAGGTGTTAATTTCCTCTGTCAGGCTGTTGATTCTCATTTATAATTTTCTTATATTGTTCTCATTTCTCTTCCCAATTTTTCCTCCACTTCTCTTATCTGGTTCTGAAGGTCCTCTTAGGCTATTAACCAGCTCATATGTCTTTTGAATCTTTTGGTGCAGGAGTTCTGACTTCACTATCTTCCTCCTGCTCCATGTTTTGATCCTTTTTGTCCCCCAAATAGGAATCCAATATTGGATTCTTCTGTTTGTTTTGCTTCCTTTGGTCATATTGCCACTCAATCACTTGCCTTTTGGGTTTTTTGCCACAGTAGGTCTCTACCACCAGACAGGGGAGCTTTGTGACAATTGATATGGCTTTATCAGCTGCCTGAGGTATTACTGGGAGCTCTCTCTGAAGCCTCAACACATTCTGGCAAGCTAGCCACACACTCCTGGTCCTCCTTCCTAGACTGCAATTCAGATCCAAGCAGGTTAAATCAAGAGTAATTAACCCTCAGACTGGTCACTTTTCCCCCTACAGTCTGCAGTCCAGGAGATGACACTGCAATATGGTGCTCCCTGTGTCAAGGTGTCTCAGCTTATTCTTGCCAAAGGGGGAAGAGGCTGATGCACTCCCAACTAGTGGTTCCCAAAGTCCACACTGCACTGACCCTTCACTTTGTCCTTAGCATCTATGTGTTTATAATTCTGGAAATGGCCATAGCTGCTGGTGTTCTGAAGAACCTCCAGCAGCTTGCTGGTCAGTCTCGCCCTGTGGCTAAAACTTCTGGCTCATGCTGGCCTGGGGTTGGCTCTCAGAGTGCTGTGCTAGCATGCTGGTATGTCCTCAGTGGGAGGTTAGCTTTTTTGTGTCATTTTCTGGGTTCTATAGCTCCAAAGTTTGTTCAGAGTCCCCTTTTACAAATTTTGAGGAAGGTGAGAGCCAGAGCTGCACAAAAGTCTAGTCTGTTAATTTTTAAATGATCTCTCCTGGATCTATTTTCCAGGTCAGTGGCTTTTCGGGTGAGATATTTCATATTGCCTTCTATTTTTTCATTTGTTTGGATGTTTCATAGTATCTTGATTTCTCATAAAGTCCCTATCTTCCATTTGCTCCAATCTAATTTTGAAGTAATGATTTTATTCAATGAGCTTTTGAGGTTCTTTTTCCATCTGCCAAATTTGGTTTTTTTAAGGCATTATTCTCCTCATTGCCTTTTTGAACCTGTTTTGACATTTGAGTTTATCTATTTTTAAGGTATTATTTTCTTCAGTAAGCTTTTTGACTCTCTTTTCATGAATTTCTGGCATCATTCTCAGTTATCTTCCCAATTTTTCTTACGCTTTTCTTATTTGGATTTCAAAAGAAATTTTAAGCTCCTCTATGGCTTGTAAACAGTTCCTATTTTTCTTTGAAGCTTTTACGGCAGAAGCTTTCATTTCGCTGTATTCCTCTTATTTTATGCTATCCTTTTTGTGCCCCCCCCCCAAAAAAAGGAGTCCAAATTTGGATTTTTTGCTTGATTTGCATCTTTTGCTTGATCATGTGGCCACTCAATTACTTGACTTTTGAGCTTTTGGTGATAGCAGATTTCTGCTACCAGAGAGGGGAGTTTTGCCCAAATATCTAGGGCTTTCTCAACTGCTGGAGCTTTTAGGTGGTTTCCCTCTCAGAAGACTCCACTGGCTCTAGCACACTGGTCACACAACCCCAGGACCTCCACCCTAGACAGCAATCAAGATCCAAGCAAGTTAAAGCAAGAACAGTTGCTCCTCAGACCGGTTGTTAGGTTCCCCTACATTCTGCATGCCAAGAGTTCTTTTTTTTTCTTTTTGCTTTTTTTGGAGGGCAATTGGGGTTAAGTAAGTTGCCCAAGGTCACACAGCTAGGTTTGAGTGTGTGTGTGTGTGTGTGTGTGTGTGTGTGTGTGTGTGTGTGTGTTAAGTGTCTGAGGCCGGTTCTGAACTCAGGTGCTTCTGACTCCAGGGCTGATGCTCTACTCACTGCTCCACCTAGCCACCCCTGCATGCCAGGAGTTCTGAAGCAGAAACAGATGCTTCACCTTTGTGGGTCAGGGTGGGACCACACTCCTGTACCCCCTATTACCAAAGTCCACTGTTCTCTTTCTTTATCTTTGCATTTATGGGTTAATAATTCTGGAATCTGATGACTTTTAATAGATGGTCCTTATTATTTTGAGTTAGATTCCATTTATTGCTACACTTTCTATGTTTTTAATAGGAATTGATGCTGTCTTTCATCAAGAGAGATTTATGCATCTATTAAGATAACCATATATTTTCTGGTAGTGTTATTATTGATATGATCTATTATACTGATGGTTTCTACTATAATGAACCATCATTGCATTCCTGGAATACATCCTACCTGATCAAAGTGTATTATGCTTGTGATCAGTTGCTTTAATCTTTTTGCTAAACTTTTATTTAGAATTTTTGCATCTATATTCATGAGGGAAATTTGTCTATGGTTTTCTTTCTCCATTTTGTCTCTTCCTGATTTTTGGTATCAGCACCATTTTTGTCTCATAAAAAGAATTTGGTAGTACTCCTTCACCAATTTTTCCAAATAATTTGTAGAGTATTGGAATCAATTATTCTTTAAATGTCTCATGGAATTCACTAGTAAATCCATCTGGCCCTGAAGATATTTTTTTTTTTCCTAGGGAGTACATTGATGTATTGTTTGATTTTATTTTCTGAAATGGGGCTATTTAAGTAATATATTTCCTCTTCAGTTCATCTGGGAAATTTATATTTTTGTACATATTCATCTATCTCACTATGTTTGTCAACTTTATGTGCATACAATAGGGCAAAATTATTCCTAATCATTGTTTTAATTTCCTCTTCATTGGAGGTAAATTTACCCTTTTCATTTTTTATACTCAAAATTTGTCTTCTCTCTTTCTTTTTTTATCATATTGATTAAATGTTTATCCACTTTTTTGTTTTTTATAAAAGCAGTTCTTACTTTTATTTGTTAGTTCAATAATTTTCTTAAGTTATTTTTTTTAATTTCTCCTGTGGTTTTCATTATTTCTTATGTATTATTTAATTAAGGATTTTCAACTTTTTCTTTTTCTACTTTTTCAATTTTATGCCCAAATCATTGACCTCCATTTTCTCTAATTTATTCATGTATGGTCTCAGGGATAAAAACTGTCCCCTAAGAACGGCTTTTACCATATCCTGAAAGTTTTGGAATGTTGTCTCATTGTTATCATTCTCTTGAATACATTTACTGATTGTTTCTATAATTTCTTGTTTGACCCACTCATTCTTTATGATTAAATTGCTTGCTTTCCAATCAATTTTAAGTCTATCTTTCCATGGCCTTTTATTACATAATGATTCGAGATGGATACATTTAATATTTCTGCCTTTCTGCACTGAATTGTGAGGTTTTTATGGTGTAGTACCTGGTCAATTTTTGAGTATGTGCCATGAACCACGGAGAAGAAAGTATATTCCTGTTTTTCCCC
This sequence comes from Gymnobelideus leadbeateri, assembly GCA_011680675.1. Taxonomy (NCBI): domain Eukaryota; kingdom Metazoa; phylum Chordata; class Mammalia; order Diprotodontia; family Petauridae; genus Gymnobelideus; species Gymnobelideus leadbeateri. The sequence goes on from WOXC01002020.1 coordinate 304,221, forward strand.
ATTCAATTTTCTCTGGAGATATATTATATCTAGCTTCTCTACAATTCTGTTCACCTCCTTCACTTCTTTCTTGTTTATTTTGAGGTTAGATTTATCAAGTTCAGAGAGAAGGAGTTTAAGCTCCCCCATCAGTATAGTTTTGCTATCTATTTCTTCCTCTAATTTCCTTAACTTCTCCTGTGGGTTTTTGGATGCTCTACAACTTGGTGCATATATGTTAAGTAATGATATTCCTTCATTCTCAATGGTGCCTTATAGCAGGATATAGTTTACTTCCTTATCTCTTTTAATTAAATCTATTTTTGCTTTTCCTTTATCTGATATAAGGATTGCTAGCTCTCCTTTTTTACATTAGCTGAAGTATAATATATTCTATTCTAAGTTTTTACCTTTACCCTGTGTATTCCTTTGTTTCAACTGTGCTTCTTGTAGGCACCATATTGTAGAATTATGTTTTTCAATCCACTCTGCTATCTGCCTCTGTTTATGGTAGAGTTCATCCCATTCACATTCATAGCAATGATTACAATCTGTCTCTTTCCATCCTATAACCTCCACTGCTTATATTTTTCTTTCTTTCCAATCCCCTCCCCTCCTTAGGGGTTTTCCTTTTGACCACCACCTCCCTCAGTGTTCCATCCCTGCGACCTCCCTTCTTTAACTACCTTCTTCCCTTACTGCTATTTTTCTCCCTTCTAATCCTCTCCTTCTTATGCCCTCCTTCCCCTCCTTCTGCCTATAGGACACAATAAATTTTTATACTTATCACTGTAGGATATTCCCCCTTTGACCCCAAACCAATGAGAGTAAATTTCATACAGTGCTAATCTCCCTCCTTCATTACTTTCTATTTAATGAGTTTTTGTGTCTTTTCACGTTAGAATCTTAAACTTAAGTGATTATGTTGATCCCTCTTTGAAGCAGAACTAGTGAGAATAATGTTCAAATGATGTTCCTCTACCTTTTTCTTTCCCCTCTACTATAGTTTGATTTTGCCTCTTTATATAAAGTAATTTCCCTTTTTCTGTCTCAACTTTTCCTTTTATCCCTTTAAAATCCCTTTGAACCCCTTAATAAGGTTTTTAAAAAAAATTTTTATCATCAAATTCATTTTATCATTTTTATCATCAAAGTTCATTTCTACCCACACCATCTTTCTATGTACAACCCTTTTAGAGGTCATGAAAATCATATAAATTTCAATATTGACATCTTCTCATATAGAGATGCAAAAAAGTTTGCTCTTATTGCATGCCAAGTTATAGGCATGTGTGCATTAGTGTGTGTGTACCTGTGTGTATGTGTGAGTGTGAGTTTTCGTTGTTTGCCTTTTTATTTCTTTCTTTTGTCTTCTAATTGGAGATCAAATTTTCCATTGAGCTCTGGCATTTTCATCAGGAAAGTCTGGAAGTCCCTTATTTCATTAAATGACCATCTCCTTGGCTGAAAGATCGTGCTCAATTTTGCCAGGTAGTTAATCCTTGGTTGCAGTCCTAGTTCTTTGCACAATTAAATTTGAAATTCCAATTGCTCTGATCTTTTAATGTAGAAGCTGCTAGGTCCTGTGTAATCCTGACCATAATTCCACGATATTTTAATGTATTTTTTTTCTTTTTGGCTGCATGCAATATTTTCTCTTAATCTTGTAATTCTGGAATTTGGCTACTATATTCCTTGGAGTTTTCAATTTGGGATCTCTTTCAGGAAGAGTCTGGTGAATTCTTTTGATAACTATTTTACCTTATGATTCCAGAATTTCAGGACAGTTTGCTTTGACAATCGCTTAGAGGATGTTGTCCAGGCTGGTTTTTCATTATGGATTTCCAGGAAACCAATAATTCTTAAGATATCTCTCCTGCATATGTTCTCCAGGTCAGTTCTTTGTCCAGTGAGATATTTCACATTTCTTCCAATTTTTCAATCTTCATGCTTTGTTTGATTGACTCTTGGTGCATCATAGAGCCCTGAGCTTGCATTTGACTGATTGAATTTTAGTTAATTATTCCCTTCAGTTAATTTTTGAAGGTCCTTTTTCTATGGAGGTATTTTCTCCAATCAGTTCACAAATTTTACTTTTTAAGTATTTGTTTTCTTCAGTGAGACTTTTTTTTTCCAATTTGGTCACCATAGATGTAAATTTATCTTCTACCTTCCTAATTTGGTTTTTAAAATCTTTCTTGAGTTCCTCCAAAAATGTTTTTTTTCTGTTTGAAACCAGTTCATATTTCCATCTCTGGTCTCAGGTCCTTCTGACTCCAGGGCCAGTGCTCTACTCACTGTGCCAGCCAGCCACCTCGATATTATTTCTTTTCCTATGGCTCTATTTTTTTGGTAGCTTGATTGTTTTGGCACTGAATAAGTAAATTAATTTAGGTAGAATTGTCATTTTTATTATGTCAATTCAGTCTACCCATGGACAATTGATAGATCTTAGTTTATTTGTATGAAGAAGTATTTTGTAATTGTACTCACATAGACTCTGGGTTTGTTTTGGAAGGTATACTCCCAAATATTTTATAACATCTAGAGTAAATTTAAGTGGAATTTCTATTTTTTCTATGGTTGTTGGACTTTCTAAGTAATATATAGAAACTCAGATGATTTATATGGGTTTATTTTTTATCCTGCAGCTTTTCAAAAGTTGTTTATTATTTCAAGTAGCTTTTTACTTGATTCTCTAGGATACTCTAAGCATATAATCATATTGTCTTCAAAGAATGATAATTCACTTTCTTTGCCTATTCCAATTACTTCAATTTATTTTTCTTCTCTTATTGTAAAAGCTAACATTTCTTGTACCATGTTAAACAACTATGGTGATAATGGACTTCCTTGTTTCACCACTGATCCTATTGGAAATGCATGTAGCTAAGAGGCATCCTAGCAAGCCAGAAGCAAGTCTTACCAAAGCAAACCATGAGGAGTTCCTTAGTCCTAGGGGTGATGGAATAGGCAAATGCCAACACCAGGAACCCCCTGAACACAGACAGGGGAACCAGTAGACACTAGCTCAAAAAAACACCATGTACACTGGCATTCTTCCACTGTTAAATCTCATAGTGATTCAACATAACCCCAGGAAGCTCAAATCCAGGCTAGCAGACTTCCTCTAGGGACCAAACATTTGAGTGCTTTAAAGAAGCCTGACTTAGTATGTGTTCCCCAGGGGCCAGACTCCCATTAAACACACCCAATCCAAGAGCTCCAGTATTGGTAAAGACAAGGCATCACCAGCTAAGCTTCCTAACTCTTACAGCCTCTAGCTGCAAGCACCTGAACTTCCAGGACTCAGAGTCAGTGATCACATCCCCAACTTTTAGTACAAGATGTTTGAGTCAGTGCCCCCTTGAACTCCAGCAGGACAGCCCAACTTTAAAAGCCAGGAAATAAGAAATGACCATGAGCAAAAAGCAGAAACAATGACCATAGATTCTTATTATGTGGTGAGGGAAGATCAAGGCATGAATTCAGAAGACAACCACATTGTCAATATTCTCATACCAAAAATCTCAAAGGTGATTATGAATTGGTCTCAAACCCAGAAGGCCTTCTTGGAAGACTGCAAGAAGAATTTCCAAATTCATATAAAAAACGTTAAACAAAACTTGGGATAATACATGATAGTTATGCAAGAGAGAATCAATTCCTTGGAAGAGGAAGCACAAAAATTGACTGTAGAAAACAAGTTCTTTAAAAATACAATTGACCAAAATGAAAAAAAATACACTGAGCATAAAACCTCCTTAAAAGTACAATTATGGGACTGCTGAGGGGTGCACTGAATAGATCCCCAAATCTGAAGTCAGGAGGACTTGAGTTCAAATCCAACCTACTAGCTGTGTGACCTTGGGCAAGTCATTTATCCCCAACTGCCTTACTTTCCCCCCAGAAAAAAGGAAAAAAAAAGTGCAATTAGCCAAGTAGAAAATGAGGCACAAATACTCACTGAAGAGAAGAACTCTTTAAAAAGTAACATGGGCCAAAGTGGAAGAGGATGTAAAGATCTAACAGAAGAAAACAATTATTGAAAAATTAGAATTGGGCAAGTAGAAACTAATGATTATATTAGATAGCAAGAATCAGTCAAATAAAAACAAAAGAATGAAAAAAGGACAAAATGTAAAATACCTTATTGGTAAAACAACTTACCTGGAAAATAGATGCAGGAGAGTCAATTTAAAAATCAAGGGTCATTCTAAAAACAATAATGAAAAAAAGCTTGGATAACATCTTTCAGAAATTCATCAAGGAAAACTTCCTGAGGTCCTAGAATCACAAAGTAAAATAGTCAACAAAAGAATTCACCTAGCACCTGCTGAAAGAAATTTCAAAATTTTTCAAGTAGTCAGAAAAATTTTAAATACTGTGAAAACACATTCAGAATTCTAGAGGACATTTTAGACGGTACATTAAAAGATCAGAAAGCATGAAATTTAATAATCCATAGGACAAAGGGGTCTGGAATAAAACCAAGGATCATATACCCAGTGGGAAAAAATCTAATTAAATTGTGAAAAGAATTGTACTGGGAGAAGTTGAAAGGAGGAGGCAGCTAATCATAAATTAAACCACATGCCAAGGCAGAAAAACCTAATACAATTGAAGGAAAGAAGACAGGGGCATAAGAATTGTTGGAACCTTACTTTCATGAGATTTTGTTTAAAGAAGAAATATCAGAGTGAGGTATAGAAATATATCTTACCATATAAGAAATAGGAGGGCAAAGGGGAAAGAAAAATGATGGGTCAATAAAAGTGAGGAAAGAAAGAGTAAGGGTAAAGGGGGAAAAGGGAAGAAGGTTAATAGAAAGGAGGGTAGATTGAAGAGGTCATGGTTGAAAGCAAAATCTGAGGGATACACTCAGACTAAAGGTAAGAGGCTAGAGTAGAATATATTATGTTTCAGGTGAAGTAAAAAAAAAACACAAAAAAGTAGTAAACTTCCTGATCTAAGCAAAGCAAAAGCAAAAATAGATCTCGTTTGAAGACATAAGAAAGGACAATATGTCCAACTAAAAGTCACCAGAGAAAATTATGTAATAGCTTTACTAACCATATACACACTAAGTTGTATAGCATACAAATTCTAGGAGGAGAAGTTAAAAGATTTAAAAAAAGAAATAGACAGCAAAACAATACTATTGAGGAACATTAACCTCCCCCTCTCAGAACTAGATAAATCTAAGAAAAAAAATAAAACGACAGAGAGGGATAAGGAAATACTTTTAAAAAGTGAGCAATCCAAGAAAAACAAGAAGTTTATGAAAGGAAAAACACCCAATTATAGAAGGTGATCCAAAATCTCAAGGAAGTAAATGACATCTTGAAAAGTATATTTCAGCAAGATAAAGCCTGTGAAATTATAAGACATCACAAAATAATTAAACAAAATATGAATAATGAAAAAAAGAAGAGAAAGTGAAAAATCTTATAAGAAAAAAAAAGATTTGGAAAATAAATCAAGGTGAGAATAAAAATCATTGGACTAATTGAAAGTTATTATCAAAAGAAGAATGTAGATACAATAATACAAAAAAAATAAATAAAGGGAATTGTCCTGAAGCATTAGAACATAAAGGAAAAAGTAGAAATAGGTAAAAAATCAATTAATCACATAAAAGAGATCCTCTGATGAAAACTTATAGAAATGTCTTAGTCATATTCTGAAACCACAAGTTCAAGGTTAACAGCAACAGGAATAAATGAGTTAAATATGATGGTGCCACAATTAGTATCACACAAGACTTTGTTGGGCAGAGCATAAAGAAACACAGGTCTTGGAACATTATATATTAAAAAGTAAAAGAACTGTTACTCTGGCCAAAAATATACTTAGCAAATTTATGGATAATCCTGAATGAAAAAAAAAAAGGACATCTGATTAACTTTCACAGTTTCAAGACTCTGTTAAAAAATTCTGAACTTAATAGAAGATTTGACATTCAAGAGTCAAGAGAAATATAAGGCAGATATCAAAGACTTATTATAAGGGATTCAATAAGGACAGACCATTTACTTTTTATATATGTAAAATTATATATATATATATATATATATATATATATATATATATATATATATATATATATGTCTCAGATTTTTTTTTAAAGCAATTGGGGTTAAGTAACTTGCTCAAGGTTACACGGCTAGTCATTATTATTTATGCGTGGGTGCTCATTTTCTGAGACCGGATCTGATCTCGGGTCATCCCAACTCCGAGGCCGACGCTCTTACTCACTGCGCCACCTAGCCGCCCCTTTAGGGCAATTGGGGTTAAGTAACTTGCCCAAGGTTACACGGCTAGGTTTTTGTTTGCGTGGATTAAGTGTCGGAGGCCGGCTCCGACCTCAGGTCCTTCTGATTCCAGGGCCGGCGCTCTATTCACTGCGCCACCTAGCCACCCCTCAGATTTTTATTAATAATGCAGTAACTCCTAAGAAAAACTGGGGTAAACATGAGTATTATATTAATTTAAAAAGTAAAACCATTTAGGGTTAGCTAAGAAGAGTAATTATTATTATTAGTATTAGTATTATTTACAAATGAGGTACAAGAGAAAGCACTGATAGAGAGGAATTATATGGGGTGGAAGAGCTGCTACTTCTCATAACCTACTTTCACTGGTAATAGATTAAAGAGGCAACAATACATACATATTTTTAAAAAGTATAAAAGTCATCTAAATTCAAAAGGAATCAAATGGTAGAAGTAAAGGGAATTGGGAGAGGACCAAGAAGGAATCCTCAGAGGGAGGGGTGAGGGAATAGGTCAAAGGAGGATATAGAAGGCTGTTTAGATTTAGGGGAAGGTATGTTTGGAGGAATGTAGGAAAGTAATAAGAGAGCAGAATAAGGGGTAGAAGAAAATTAGAGGGAGCAGCAGTGATACGAAAGAAGAGATATGCACAAACATGAAAAAAAAAGGTGAGGGGGGCAGTGCCAAGATGGCGGAGTAGAAACAGCACTTCCAAGGTGCTCTCCCCCACACCACACACCATATAAAAGATGGACTCTGAACAACTTGTAAAGTTCCAGCACCCACAGAATAACACAGAGAAGCTAATCTCCCACTTAAGACAGCCCAGCAGTCTGGCAGGGAATGGCCAATGCAGTGCTCTGGCAGCAGGGAGCACAGTGTTCTGGGAGCAGCCAGCACAGTGATCTGGGAGCTGAGTCCAAGTCCATGTAAGCCATTGTTTAACCACAGGGTGGCCTGGACAGCAGCAGGCTGGAGGGACACCGGAACATCAGGAGCTGTGCCGATTCCAGAATTATCAACACAATTTTGCCTAGGAAAAAGTGAGAGGTTAGTGCCCTATATATTTGGGGAACACTATTTGGGGAACACATCAAGCTTCTTCTCTTGGGGGCAAGAAGTGGCTGAGGAGACTGGGCACAGACACCATTTTGCAACTTCAGTGGCAGCTTCAGATCCTGGCCTGTGAACTGTCAGGAGATTCAGCAATCAGTCTTGGGGGGGTAATTGCTATTGCTTTAACATCCGTGGATCTGGATTGCAGTCTGGGGTGGAGGTCTTGGGGTGGGTATACAGCTTGCCAGAGTGTGATGAGGCTTCACAGAAGCCACCCAGTTAATACCTCCAGAAGTTGTGAAGATCCCAATGTTTGGGAAGGAAGCTACACTGTCTGGTGGCAGAGTACCACTGTGGCAACAAGCCCAAAAGTCAAGTATTTAATTGGCAACATGCCTAAGCAAAGGAAACAAAATAAAGAGAAAAATGCTAAATTAGACTCCTATTTTGGGGGCAAAAAGGATTGAAGCACTGGACAGGAAGAAAACTGTGAGATCAGAAATCCTGCACCAAAAGCCCCAAATGAAAATATGAGCGGGTTACAGTCCATAAAGGACGTTAAGAAGGATTTTAAAAACCAAATGAGGAGATTCATTCCTTCAGAGTTAGACTGGAGCAAATGGAAGCTAATGACTATGAGAAATCAATATGATGTTAAACAGATCCAAACAAATGAAAGAATAGAAGGCAATGTGAAATAACTCATAGGAAAAACCACTGACCTGGAAAATAGATCCAGGAGAAATAATTTAAAAATTATTGGACTACCTGAAAGCCATAATCAAAGAAAGAACCTAGAAATCATCCTTCAAGAAATTATCAAGAAAAATTAACTTGATGTTTTAGACCAAGGCGGGGAAATAGAGTTTGAAAGAATCCATTAACCACCTCCTGAAAAGGATTCCAAAAATAAAATTCATAATAATATTATAGGGGCGGCTAGGTGGCGCAGTGAATAGAGCGCCGGCCCTGGAATCAGAAGGACCTGAGTTCGGAGCCGGCCTCCAACACTTAATCCGCACAAACAAAAACCTAGCCGTGTAACCTTGGGCAAGTTACTTAACCCCAATTGCCCTAAAGGGGCAACTAGGTGGAGCAGTGAGTAAGAGCGCCGGCCTCGGAGTTTGGATGACCCGAGATCAGATCCAGCCTCAGAAAATGAGCACCCACGCATAAATAATGACTAGCCCTGTAACCTTGAGCAAGTTACTTAACCCCAATTGCTTTAAAAAAAAAAAAAAAGAATATTATAGCCAGGATCCAGAATTCCCAGATCTAGGAGAAAATACTACAAGCAGCCAGGAAGAAACAATTTCAATATTGTGGAAACACAATCACAATACCACAGGAACTGGCAGCTTCTTCACTGAGGGATCAAAGGGCATAGAATATGATATTGCAGAAGTCAAAGGAGCTGGGATTAAAACCAAGAATCACATATCCAGCAAAACTGAGTATCTTCCCTCAGGGGAAAATATGGTCATTCAGTGGTATAGTGCACTTGGAAGCATTCTTTTTTTTAAACGAATGCTTTATTAACTTCTGGTTTACATCATCCATTTCCACCAGATTTTGAGTTACAATTTTCCCCCCATTTTTCCCTACCCACCACCCCAGAATAGCAGTCCCACTAGTTATCCACTCTTCCAATCTGCTCTCTCCCATATCTTCTCCCTTACCCCCTTTGACTTTGCCATTATAGCAGGGTGAATCTCTGAGCCCTAATGCCTGGACATCTTATGAAACATTTAATTTTATACCTTCGATTTTCAGGTCCATTCCCTTCCTCCCTTGTCACACACTCCCTCTGAAAAGATAAGCAATTCAGTATGTTTTATACATGTATAGCTATGCAAATCATTACCATAGTAGATATATTGTAAAAGACTGCTTATATTTCAATCCCACCCATCTCATCTCCCACCTGTTCCATTCACTACTTTGATCCTGTCCCTCCTCGAAAGTGGGTAGTTCCAACCTCCCCTCCCCTCAGAATGTCCTCCCCTCCATCATGCCTCCTTTCATACCCCATGTCCCTACTCTCCTGCAGGGTGAGATATCCCATTTAGTATTATGTGATTCTCTCCTTGAGCCAACTTCAATGAGAATATGGCTTTGCCTTTTTGCCTTCCTGTTCTTCCCCTCCCCTGCAACTACTTCCCCTTGCATCTTCTACATGAGATAGTTTGCCCTACCCTGTTTCTTCCCATCTCCTCTTGCCAGTTTCCTCTCTCACCTCATAACTTCACCCCTTAAGTATCATCCCTTCACATCAAATTCAACCTGTGCCCTCTATCCATGTATAATTGTAAACATATATATATATATATGTATATATATACATATATATATATATACATACACACATTCACATATGTTTTCATATGACCATATACCCTTCCTCAATTATTTTCATATGAGAAAGGTTTCATCAGACACAGTTATTGTTTTTCCATGTTGGTATGTAAATAGTTCAACTTTGATAAGTTCCTTTTGATTTCTTTTCCTTGATTACCTTTTCAAGCATCTCTTGTTTCAAGTGTCTGAATGTCAAATTTTCTATTGAACTCTGTTTTTTTCCTCAAGAATGCTTGAAAGTCCTCTATTCCACTGAATGATCAAATTTTCCCCTGAAACAAGATATGCAGTTTTGCTGGGTAGGTGACCCTTGGCTTCAATCCCAGCTCTTTTGTCCTCTGGAATATCATATTCCATCCCCTTTGATGCCTCAGGGTAGAAGCTGCAAGGTCCTGTGCTATTCTGACTGTGTTTCCACAATATTGAAATTGTTTCTTCCTGGCTGCTTGTAGTATTTTCTCCTTGATCTGGGGATTCTGGAACCTGGCTATAATATTCCTAGCAGTTTTCTTTTTGGGAACTTTTTCAGGAGTCTATCAGCGAATTCTTTCAAACTCTATTTCCCACACTGGGTGAAAAACATCAGGGCAATTTTCCTTGAGAACTTCTTGAAGGATGACTTCTAGTTCTTTCTTTGATTGTGGCCTTCAGGTAGTCCAATAATTTTAAATTATCTCTCCTGGATCTATTTTCCAGGTCAGTGGTTTTTCCCATGAGATATTTCACATTGACTTCTATTGTTTCATTTGTTTGGATCTGTTTAACAGCATCTTGATTTCTCATAAAGTCAATAGCTTCCATTTGTTCCAGTCTAACTCTGAAGGAATGAATCTCCTCAGTGAGCTTTTGAGATTCTTTTTCTATCTGGCAAATTCGACTTTTTAAGGCATTCTTCTCCTCATTGCCTTTCTGAGCCTCTTTTGCCATTTGAGTTAGTCGATTTTTTAAGGTTTTATTTTCCTCATTCAGGCTGTTGCCTGTTATTTCATACTTTTCTTGCAGCTTTCTCATTTATCTTCCCCATTATTCCCACACTTCTCTTATCTCCTGCTTAATGTCCACTACGGCATGTAGCCAGCTTGTATTTTCATTTGGGGCTTTTGGTGCAGGAGTTCTGACCTCACAATCCTCATCCATGCTTTGATCCTCTTTGCCCCTAAAATAGGAGTCCAATGTTGAATGTTTCTGTTTATTTTGTTTCTTTTGCCTAGGCATGTTGCCACTTAATTACTTGATTTTTTGAGCTTGTTGCCAAAGTAGGACTCTGCCACCAGACAGGAAAGCTTCTGTCGCAAACATGGGGTCTTCACAACTTCCACCAGTTTGGTGGCATCTGTGAAGCCTCCACCAGCTCTGGCAAATTGGATACCCACCCCAAACCTCCCCCCCCAGACTAAAATCCAGATCCACTCAGTTTAAAGCAAGAGCGATTAACCCTCAGACTGATTGCTGGATCTCTCTACAGTTCACAGACAAGGATCTAGATCTGCCACTGACGCTGCAAAATTGCTTCTGTGCTGTGATTCTTCAGCAGCTTTCTGCCTCCAGGGCAGGAAGACGTGTTCCCCAAATACTGGTCCAAAAATCCATAGGGCACTAACCTCTCACTTTGTCCTAGGCATAGCTGCTGGTGTTCTGGGTCCCTCCAGCTGGCTGCTGGCCCAGCTGCCCTAGGGCTAAAACCGAGGCTCATGCGGGCCTGGGCTCAGCTACCAAAGTGCTGCACTGTCAGTTCCCATCAGGCTGTGCTGTCTGCTCCCAGTGTGCTGTGCTCGCTGCTCCCTGCAAGGCTGTTGGGCTGTCCTCAGTGGGAGGTTAGCTTCTCTTTGTAGTTCTGTGGGTGCTGGGCCTCCAGAAGTTGTTCAGAGTCCCCTTTTACATTTTTTGGAAGTTGTGTGGGGCAGAGCACCTTGGAAGTGCTGTTTCTACTCCACCATCTTGGCTCTGCCCCCCGACTTTCAAACATTCTTGAGGAAAAAAACAAGATTTGAATAGAAAATTTGACATTCAGACCCAAGAAGCAAGAGATGCTTGAGAAGGTAATCAGGGAAAAGAAATCAAAAGGAACTTTTCTAAGTTAACCTAGTTCAAAGTTGAACTATATACATTCCTACATGGAAAAACAATAACTGTGACTAATGAAACTTTGTCATTATGAAAATAATTGAAGAAGTGTATTTGGGCATATGAATACATATGTGAATGTGTATATATGTTTACAGGTATACATGCAGAGAGGGCACATGTCAAATTTGGTGGGAAGGGAAGATACTTAAGGGTAGAAGTTAAGAGGTGAGAGAGGAATGTGGCAAGATGAGATGGGCAGAGACAAGGTAGGATAAACTATGTCATGTAGAAGAGGCAAGGGGAAGTGGTTGCAGGGGAGGGGAAGAACAGGAAGGCAAAAAGGCAAAACCATATTCTCATTGAATTTGGCTCACGGAGCGAATGACATACATACTAAATGGAATAGCTCACCTTGCAGGAGAGTAGGAGGAAGGGGGATGAGAGGGGTTATGATGGAGGGGAGGGCATTCTGGGGAGAGTGGAGGTTGGAAGTAACCACTATTGAAGAGGGATAGGATAAAAGTAGGGATTGGACCACGTAGGTGTGGGATTGGTGGGGGGGAAATATAAGCAGTCTTTTACAATATAGCTACTATGATAATGTTTTGGTAGCTATACATGTACAACACATACTGAATTGTTTATCTTCCCAGTGGCAGTGGGTGACAAGGGAAGGGAATGGATCTGAAATTTGAAGTTTTAAAATTAAATGTTCCAAGCACACACACACACACACACACACACACACACACACACACACACATATAATATATATATATATATATATATATATATATATATCCTATTATTAATACTATTTTCCATATAATTGGGAGATAAGATGTGCAGGCATTAGGGCACAGAGATTCACATTGCCGTAATAATGGTAAAGTCAAAGGGGCTATGGGAGAAGATATGGGAGAGAGCATACCAGATGAGGGGATATCTTTTGGCACTGCTATTCTGGGTTGGTGTGTAGGGGAAAAATGAGGAAAAATTGTAACTCACAATCTGGAGGAAATGAATGATGTAAACCAGAAGTTAATAAAGCATTTGTTTAATTAAAAAAAAAAAAACAACACAAATATGAGGAATAAAATTTGCTCATGAAAATATGTCTACATATGTATGAAAATGTTTATGTGTATATTTATACTTTTAGAGAAACATCAAAACTTAATTATATTCCTCTCATGTCCAGGTGGGGAACAAATCAAAAATGTGAAAAACAGAAAATGAAAGAAAACTTACAAGGAAGCAAAGATGGAAAGTTCTCAGTATTACATGATTTACTTATCATAAAGCTTTCTTGAAATAAAAAAATTATTGTTATGTATTTTCATCTCATATTCTGTTGTGCACATGACATGTTTTTTTTCCCTTTTTTTGCATTTAAGGTCAATATTTAAATTTATAATTTGCTTTTGTTTCCTTTCTATATTCAGTATTTGTTCTGGCTTTTCCATCTAATAAAAAATTAAAAAAAGAAAAAAAGGAAAGAAAACATAAGCCAAAATAAAAATGGAAAAAATAAGGAAAAATAATTACATGAAATAAAGGGTCATGGAAACATAGGATAATTATAGACTAAACATTAATTGTAAACTAAACAATGGAATTCTAAGGAATGAGTGGATTAAAGAACAAATTTTGAAACTTGTAGGATGTAGCCAAAGTGTTTCTTAGGGAAAATTTTATATCTCTCAATATTTACATGAATAAAAAGTAGAAAGAAGAGGTCAATGAGCTGGGCAATTAACTAATAAAAAAGCTAGTAAAAGAACAAATGAAAAATCTCCAATTCAGTATCAAAATTAGATGTTCTGAAAACCAAACAATTATTTAATAAAATTGAAATGAAGATTACTATTGAACTAATGGATAAAATGAAGAGCTGGTAGTATGAAAAAAAAAAGATGAAACTTTGGTTAATTTTCTCAAAAAAGAAAGAAGAAAACCAAATTACTAGTTTCAATTTAAAAAGGTTGAATTAACAACCAATTATGACACCAATGTGATACCCATGACAGCTACAACAAATATGCAGAATTATTTCCAGGGATGAATTGCAAATTATAGCAAACTCTTCCTCAAAGATGAAAACAAGATATTTATTCAAATACCAGAAACCTAATTCCTCCATGGTAACAAAAACAAGTTCACAGATATCAGCAATGAAGACAGCACCACCATCCCCAAACATTCCCTACATTAGGCCTACACAAACAAGCTACTTGAGGCAAAACTTCTCTCTGTCTCACTCACGCTTATATTCAGCCTCAGCTCTATCCTCAGCTCTGCCTTGTTCTCTCTTCCTGTTCCATTTTTCCAGCTTTATCCCTGCAGTAAGCTTCTCCCACTAGGGGCTCCATGTGACTCAAACTGTGGGGAGGGTGAAAGCTCAAAGTAGGTGACATGGGCCTATCAAGAGGCAGAGAATATCTTCAAATTCCCTTAACATTACACCAATGAAGAGGAAATTAAAAAAAAAAAACTAAAATTAAAAATTATGTATGCCAATAAATTGACATTGAAATGGATGAATATTTACACATGCACATTTCCTAGATTAACGAAATATGAAATAAAATACTTATATATGCTCACATTAGAAATATAAATTGAGCAAGTCATCAATGAATGACCTAAGGGAAAAAAAAAACACCCAGGACCATATGAATTCACAAGTGAATTCTACCTATCCCAAACAATTAATTCCAATACTATATAAACTGTTTGGAGAAATAGGTGAAGAAGAAGTCCTACCATTTTTTATGGTAAAAATATGATACTGGTACCTAAACTGAGAAGAGTCAGAAGATCAAGAAAAAGTTACAAATCAATGTCCTTAATGAATACAAATGGAAATAAATTTAAATAAAGTATTAGCAAAGAGATTTCAGCTCCTTATAATAAGGATAATATACTTTGACTAGGTAAAATTTATACCAGAAATGTTTGACTGGTTAATAATTACAAAATGTATCAGCATAAATAACCATATCAACAATAAACATAACAAAAATCAGATGAACATTTCAATAGAGACAGAAAAAGTATTTGACAATATACAACACCCATTCCTATTAAAACACTAGAAATCATAGGAATAAATTCAGTCTTCCTTGAAATGATAGGTAGCATCAATCTAAAATAATCAAGCAAGCATTAAATACAATGGGAATAAGCTAGAAGCATTTCCAGTAAGATTGGGGATGAAACACGGATGTCCATTTTCACTATTATTACTGAACAATGTACTAGAAATGCAAAATTTCGTAATAAGAAAAAAAATTAAAGGAATTAGAATACACAATGAAAATAAAGCTTTCACTCCTTGTAGATGATGTGATGGTGCACTTAAAGAATACTAGAGAATCAAGTAAAAATTTACTTTAAATAATAACTTTAACAAAGTTACAAGATATAAAATAAGCCCACCTAAATCATATATATGAATATATCTATATCTATATGTATGTATGTATATATATATACATACATACATGCACACATTAAACACACACATATATGTATATTCTCATATATATATATATATATATATATATATATATATATGAGAAAGAGACATTCCATTTAAATTTACTGTAGACATCATAAATACTTCCAAAAGAGACCCAGGATCTACATAAACATAATTGCAAAATACTTTTCCCACAAATAAATTCAGATCTCACTAACTGGAAAAATTCAGTTTCTCCTAGGTAAGCTGTGTTAATAAAATAAAATGACAGTTCTTCCTAAATTAATTTGCTTATTCAGTGCCACACCAAACGAATACCCAATAATTATTTTATAGAATTAGAAAAATAAATTTAAAAATGGTCTGGATTTACAAAAGGTTCAGAATATCAAGAGAATTAATGAAAAGTCTTGCAAGTGAAGGTGACCTAGCTATACTACATCTTAAAATATATTATAAAAGCAACAATCATCAAAACTCCTTGCTATTGGCTAAGAAATTACAGGGAATCAGTGGAATAGGTTAGATAAACAAGATCCAATAGTCAATGACTATAGTAATTTACTCTTTGATAAATCCAAAAATTCCAGCTCCTGATATAAGAACTCACTATTTAAGAAAAAAAAAAAACTACTTGGAAAACTAGAAAATAATATGGCAAAAACTAAGCATAGACTAACATGTCACATGTTAAACCAAGTTATACTCAAAGTGGGTACATGATTGAGACATAGAAGCTGATACTAAAAGCAACCTAGGAGAGTAAGGAATAACTTACCTGTCACATCTATGGAGAAAGGATGAGTTTATGATCAAACAGGGGATACATTATGAAATCTAAAGCTTATGATACTGATAATGTCAATTTGAAAAGTTTATGCACAAAAGCCAACACAATTAAGATTCAAATGGAGCAATTTTGGGGAAACAATTTTTACAATCATTATCTCTGGTGCATTCCCCATTTCTAAATTATATTGACAACTGAGTGGAATTTATAGAAATATGATATATTCCCCAGTTGACAAATGATCGTAAGATATGGAAAAGCAATTTTCTTTTTTTTTTCTTTTTCTTTTTGTTGCCACAGTAGGACTCTGCCACCAGACAGGAGAGCTTCCATCCCAAACGTGGGGTCTTCACAATGTCCAGGTGTTGGGTGGCCTCTGTAAAGCCTCCACCCCCTCTGGCAAATTGGATACCCACCCCAGACCTTCCCCCAAGACCACAATCCAGATCCAAGAAGGTTAAAGCAAGAGCGATTAACCCCCAGGCTGATTGCTGGGTCTCTCTACAGTTCGAGGACCAGGAGCTGGAGCTGCCACTGATGCTGCAAAATGGCCTCTGTGCCGTGTTTCCTCACCAGCTTTTCACCCCCAGGGGACAAAGCTGACTCATTCCCCAAATACTGGTCCCAAAGTCCATGGGGCACTAACCTCTCACTTTGTCCTAGCCATATCTATGCTGATAGTTCTGGAATCACCACAGCTGCTGGTGTTCTGGGGTTCCTCTAGCCCACTGCTGGCCTGGCCACCTTGGGGCTAAAACTGCAACTCACACATGCCTGGGCTTGCCTCCCAGAGTGCTGCACTGTCAGCTCCCAGTTCACTGTGCTGTTGGCTCCCAGTACACTGCGCTGGCAGCTCCCTGCAGTGCTGCTTGGTTATCCTCAGCAGGAGGTTAGCTTCTCTGTGTCGTTCTGTGGGTGCTAGGGCTCCAGAAGTTGTTCAGATACCCCTTTCACATTGTTTGGAGGTGGAGTGGGGCAGAGCACCTTGGAAGTGCTGTTTCTACTCTGCCTTCTTGACTCCGCCCACCAAGAAAAACAGAAAAACAATTTTCAGAGGAAAAAGTAAAGCTCTCTATAGTCATATGAAAAAATATTCTAAAGAACTATTTATTAGAGCAATGCAAATCAAAACCTCTCAGGGGTACCACATTACACCTATCAAATTTGTGACTATGACAAAACAGGAAAATGGAAAATGTTGGAGAAGATGTGAGAAAATTAGAACACTAATGCATTGTTCTTGGAGTTGTGAACTGATCCAACAATTTTTGAAAGCTAGTTGTAACTATTGCCAAAGTACTATAAAACTTTGCATATACTTTGTCCCCGGAATACCACATCTGTATTCCAAAGAGACCATAAAAATGGGAAATGGACCCACAAAATTAAAAAAAATATATTTATGATAGTCCTTTTAATGGTCACAACAAAATAGAAATTGAATGGGATGTCTGTCAATTGGGGAGTGGCTGGACAAATTCTGACATATAAACATAATGCAATATTATTGTACTATAAGAAATGATGAGCAGGCAGACTTCAGAAAATCCTGGAAAAAACACATATGAACTGATACTGAGTGAAATGTACAGAACCAGGGCGGTATTGTACAATGTAAGAACCACATTTTGCAATGACTGACTTTAATACACTTAGTTTTTCTCAGCAATAAAAGGATCTAAGACGACTCCAAAACCCTAATGATGGAAAATGCTATCCAGAGAAAGAACACTTCAATCTGAATGCATATACTATTTGCTCTCCTTTGCCTTTGTTTTGTTGTTGTTGTTACCGTTGTTCATTTCTTCTTATGATTTATTCTATTAGTACTAATTTTACTATACATTATGACTAATTTGAAAATGTTTAATATGAATATATGAGTAGAGCCTATATCAGATTGCACACCATCTTTGGGAGAGGGGAGATAGAAGGGGAGAAAATTCAAAACTCAAAATCTTATAGAATCCAATGTTAAAAACTAAAAATAAGTAAATAAAGTATAAAAAATAAAAAAAAAACCTCAAGTTGACACCCAATCCAAAATTACAGAAACAGTCAGAGATGGGAGAAATTGTATGTCGGCCCTTTCTTTGGATACTTCAGTGGCATGCCAAAGATTTAGAATTCACAAGAGAATGGCACATTAAAATGAAAACAATAACTATGTGCTCATTCACTGGAGATGTTTAAAGTAATTCTGTTTCAAATTAAAGTATTCTTGGAGAGCTCAACAACTAAATCAAGAGTGATTCCAGAGGAAAATTCTATTCTTGTTTTAATTTATATTATTCCTTCTCCGGGGAGCATTTGCATCTTAATTGATAATTGTGTGATGTATTATTCTTTATCCTATTAAAGGGATGTCACTAATTAGGTGGAAGGAGCTGCTGTGGGTACAGTGGGGTTTTACAAAAAGTCACTATGCAGGCATACCTGATTTTATTGCACTTCACTTTATTTTATTTCATAGATATCATGGGTGTTTTTTGTTTGTTTGTTTTGTTTTGTTTTAAAGTTGAAGGTTTGGAGGACAGAGACAAGATGGAGGAGTAATATCAGAGTCTTGATTCAGCATTCCACCAACCCTTTGAAACACCTGTAAAACATGACACTAAACACATTTGCAAGCAGCAGAATCCACAAAATGACAGAGTGAAACAAATTTCCAGTTCAAGAAACCTGAAATGTTGACAGAAAAGGTGTGTTGCACCAGTATTAAAAAAAAAAAAAGTATAGTCCCATGTGGGTTTTGTTGGCACAGAAGGGCATAGAACAAGCCACAGGGGACTGAATCACTGGCAGCTGTGGTAGTTTCCAGACTTCTTAACCCATAAGACCAAAGACAACTTAGAATATCAGTAGGAAAGGTCTTTTGCACCTGGGTGAGAGAGGAGCAAGGTCCAGTTCCAGTTCTAGCCCCAGGGTATCTGTGGTGGTGGCAGTGGAAGTGGCTGCTTCCTGTGCTCTTGGCCCACAGAAAGTGGGGGAATGAGCAGCTGATTAGAGGTATATGGCAGGGACCTCTTTGGTTGCACTGAAAGAGGATTCTCTTCCTTTGCCCATGCTTAAATCTGCATCAAAGCCTGGGTGCTGGTCCTGGGGTGAGAAGTGGTGCTGGCATGTCAGAGTTTCTTGTGGCACTTGAGAGTGAATTCTCCTCTTAGTTCCAAGGCAGAAAAGAATGATTATGGTCATTCACAGATGAGGACACAGACCAGAAGAGGAGTAAACAGCTCTCTTTGATCATAAAAATTTGGGAGAACTGAAAATTTATAGGTCCCTAGAAATATCTCTGAAAACAGCTGCACAGAATCCTTGAAGCTGGAAGCAGAGCTTTTAAAACAGAACAAATAACTAAAAAGTCAAGTAATTGGCTTGGGTAATGAGTAAACAGCACAAAAAGCCCCTGAAGAATCTTACCACAGTCACAAGGATAATCAAAATATACAATCAGAAAGAGACAACAAAGGCAAAGCTCCTAAATCTAAAACCTCCAAGAAAAAAAATATGCAATGGTTGCATACCATGGAGAACTCAAAAAGGATTTTGAAAATCAAGTAAGAGAAGTAGAGGAAAAGTTGGGAAGAGAAATGAGAGTGATACAAGAAAATCATGAAAAATGAGTCAATAGCTTGCTAGAGTAGACCCAAAAATACAAAGAAAATAACAGCTTACAAATTAGACTAACCAAAATGACAAAAGAGATTCAAAGAGCCGATGAGGAAAAGAATATTTTAAAAAGGGGACTTGGCCAAATGGACAAGCAAGTCCAAAAGCTCATTGAAAAGAATTCCTTCAAAATTAGAATGGAGCAAATGAAAGCTAATTACTTTATGAGAAATCATGAATTTATAAAACAGATAGTGGAGTAGAAACAGCACTTCCAAGGCACTCTGCCCCACACCACTTCCAAACTATGTAAAAAGGGGAATCTGAACAACTTCTGGAGCCCCAGCACCCACAGAAGTACACAGAGAAGCTAACCTCCTGCTGAGGACAGCCCAGCAGCCCTGCAGGGAGCAGCCAGCACAGCGCTCTAAGACCAGGCAGCACAGCCCACTGGGATCAGATGGCGCAACACTCTGGGAGCTAAGCCCAGGCCTGCGTGAGCAGGGGTTTTAGCCCTAGGGCGGCTGGGCCAGCAGCTGGCTGGAGGGACCCCAGAACACCAGCAGCTGTGGCGACTCCAGAATTATCAGCACAGATATGCCTAGGACAAAGTGAGGGGTTAATGCCCTATGGATTTGGGGACCAGTATTTGGGGAATGAGTTGGCTTCCTCCCCTGGGGGCGAAAAGAGGCCATTTTGCAGTGTCACTGGCAGCTCCAGCCCCTGGTTTGCGAACTGTAGAGAGATCCAGCAATCAGCCTGGGGGTTAATCCCTCTTGCTTTAACCTTCTTGGATCTGGATTGTGGTCTTGGGGGAAGGTCTGGGGTGGGTATCCAATTTGCTAGAGTAGGTGGAGGCTTTGCAGAGGCCACCCAACCTCCAGAAGATGTAAAGACCCCATATTTGGGATGGAAGCTCTCCTCTCTGGTGGCAGAGTCCTACTGTGCCAACAAATACGAAAAGCAAGAAATTAAATGGCAATATTCCTAGGCAAAGGAAACAAAATAAACAGAAAAATGCAACTTTAGACTCCTATTTTGGGGGCAAAGAGGATCAAAGCATGGAGGAGGACTGTGAGGTCAGAACTCCTGCACCAAAAGCCCCAAATGAAAATACAAGCTGGCTACAGGCCATAGAGGACCTTAAGAAGGAGATAAGAGAAGTGGGGGAAAATTTGGGAAAAGAAATGAGAAAGATGCAAGAAAAGTATGAAATGACAGTCAGCAGCCTGACTGAGGAAAATAACATCTTAAAAATAGACTAACTCAAATGGCAAAAGAGGCCCAGAAAGGCAATGAGGAGAAGAATGCCTTAAAAAGTCGAATTTGCCAGATAGAAAAAGAATCTCAGAAGTTCACTGAGGAGAATAATTCCTTCAGAATTAGACTGTAGAAAATGGAAGCTATTGACTTTATGAGAAATCAAAATGCTGTTAAACAGATCCAAACAAATGAAATCATAGAAGACAATGTGAAATATCTCATGGGAAAAATCACTAACCTGGAAAATATATCCAGGAGAGATAATTTAAAAAATTTCGGACTACCTGAAAACCATGATTAAAAAATGTCCAAGACATCATCTTTTAATAAATTTTAAACTGCCCTGTTATTTGAGAATCAGAGGGAAAGTAGATATCTAAAGGATCCACCAATAACCTGGCTGCCCAAAATGAAAACTCCTAGGAATACTATATTCACGTACTAGAGTTCCCAGGCCAGGGAGAAATATCACAAGCAACCAGAGGGAAACAAACAATTCAAGTGTCGTGGAAATGTAATCAGGATAACACAACATTTAGCAGCTTCTATATTAGGGGATCAGAGGGCCTGGAATATGATATTCCAGAGCTGAAAGGAGCTATGATTAAAACCAAGAATCCCCTACCCAATAAAAATGAGTGTAATACCTAAGGGGAGAAATGGATAGTAAATGAGATAGAGAGCTTTTGGGGGATCACTTTGAGAAGTTTCGTGTGATTTGACCAGATGAGATTCTGCGCAGCCATTGAGAGCCTCCTGGCTTTGAAAACTCAGGTGTTGATATTTCCCTCTCTGGTAACTGTAAATTGGTATGGATGTAATGGTTGGACAGTTTGGAGGCCTGTATGCTTGATCTGTTTCTCTGTCTTGTAATTTCTTTCTGTATGCTCTGAAGTTCGGGTGCTGAACTTTCTCCCCTGAACTAGGTAACAATATATGTTTGATTGATTAAAGTAAGCTTGTTCACCTATTTTGAGGTGCTTTCTTTTAGAAAAGCACATCTAAGAACCTGTTTTGGCAGCCACCTTAGGGATGTTGGAGTGCTTGCTGTTAGAAATGGTGAGGAAGATGGGATCTGCAGAGTAGAAGGAAAATATGGTGTCTGGAATATTTTTTTTTTCATTTCCCAGTTGTGGTAGCTGTGACTCTGTGGAGCCATGGAGCAGGAGAAAAGAACACCCTGCATGCTGACTTCATTGAGCTGAGAGCAGGAATGGTGAGCTGCATACATGAAGACCTGTGGAGAAGCTAGGAGCTGGCTTTTGAAGGAGGAGAAGGAACCCAGGAGTTTGGAATTCAGTCACATGAAAAGATAAGGACTGTGAGGCAATGCAAGGCCACTGAATGAGTTTTCTTGCTGCATTTCACAGTTTGGGACCCAGGAGGAGGCTGGACTTGTGACTATGGTAGGTGGGGTGAAGCCATAGACCCCCAAGAACCCCATCCTCTTGGTTTTGCTGCCCAGCCACACCTCTGGACTTGGAAGCAGGGGCTGAAGCACTGTGAGGGGAAGGACAGCCCCCTCAGCCCAAGAGAACTTTATTTGGACTCTTGTTTTTAATTGGTGTGATAATGCAATGTACTTTGTTTGTTTAAGGTCCAGTGGCCACTTTGGTAACTTTAATTATGTATCTTGAAAATGTGACCTAAGAGATATTTAGTGCCAATTCAAAAGTAAATTTTCTATGCTATGGGCATGAAAGATTTTGCGGCAGAATGTAATCGAAATTCAAATTTAAAGATCTTCCCTGCCCCTAGGCCCTTTGGTAGGCTTAAGAGACTCTGAGAACATTCCTTGATTTGAAAATATACTCTGCCCCCTAATAGGCTGAATGTGGTTACATGGAGCCTGTGGCAGGAGACTTGGTTTTCAGGAATACCCACACCTAGATGCTGTGTGATTGGGTAGTGGGTCAAGAGGGTTGTTACACTCTCTGAGCCTGGAGAAACTATATAATCCCTGATATTAGGCTTTGGTTTGGGGCTCACTTTGAGAAGTGTTGTGTGACTTGACCAGATGAGACTCTGGGCAGCCATTGAGAGCCCCCTGGCTTTGAAAACCCAGATGTTGGTGCTTCCCTCTCTGGTAACTGTGATTTGGTATGGATGTAAAGTTTGGAAGGCTCTCTGCTTGATCTGCTTCTCTGTCTTTTAACTTCTTTCTGTATGCTCTGAAGTTCAGGGTACTGACCTTTTCCCCCTGAACTAGATAAACAATATATATTTGATTGACTAAATTAAGTTTGTTAACCCATTTTGAGTTGCTTTCTTTTAGAAAAGCATATCTAAGAACCTGTTTTGGCAGCCACCTTGGGGATTTTGGGGTGCTTCCTGCTATACTCACACCCAATTCAGTGTGTGAGCAAAATAATTACTTTTTCCCAAATTTGGACTTTAGGTTAGGTTTTTCTAATGGCTTCTTATTTTATCTTCCTGCCTCAAGTATCTCCCTGATCCAATCCATCTACACATACAGCCATCAAAGTAATGTTGTATATATAAGTGTATATCTGACCTGACACCTTCCTACCCACCAAACTTTAGTGATTCCCTATTACCTCTAGGATTGAAAATAAAATCCTCTGTTTGACATTGAAAGTCCAATACCACCTGGTCCCCATCTTACCTTTCCAGTCTTATTGCATATTACACCCCACCCCCATCCACCCCCACATAGTATACAGTCCAGCCAAACTTTCTTTCCATTTCTCCTATGCAATTCTACATTTCCAACCTCTGTACCTTTGAACTAATTGTCTCACTCTCTGAAATGTGAGCTCATCTCACCTCATCTCTGCTTTTCTTGTTGATGTTATTTATCCTTTGTTTTTGAAAAGGACCAATGACATCATGAGGGTGAGGTCTTGACTTACATGTAAATTGGAATTGAGTAAGGCAGAGTTGTGCAAAGTTGTCAGTTTTACTCTCTCTTCTAAAGTCATTGGTGTCCAGTGGCAAGACCTAGGTCAAGATTGACTGGCAGTGTCCCAGGATGCAGTAGGGGACCTTGGCCTTTCTCAGTTCTGGTTTGCTTTAAGCCTCAGCTCAAGCATCATCTTCCACATGGAGCCTTTCCTGATTCCTTCACTTACTAGAATCTTCCCCACAAAGGTTATCTTGTATCTGGTTTGTATTTATCTTGTAGATAACAGATAGACAGACAGGTAAGACAGACAGACAGAGATTCACGCTGTTTTCTGTTTAGAACGTAAGTTCCTTAAAGGTAGGGCTGGGATTCTTCTTCCTTCCTTCTTTCATTTTT
The DNA here is from genome assembly GCA_011680675.1 of Gymnobelideus leadbeateri. NCBI lineage: Eukaryota > Metazoa > Chordata > Mammalia > Diprotodontia > Petauridae > Gymnobelideus > Gymnobelideus leadbeateri. The sequence goes on from WOXC01002020.1 coordinate 328,367, forward strand.
TTCTTTCCTTCTTTCCTTCCTTCCTTCCCTTTCTTCCTTCCCTTCTGCCCTCCTTCCTCCCTCCCTAGAGCTTACCACAGTGACTGACATTGAAGATTTTTAAATTAAATCTTTCCTAATTGACTTATCAAAAATCGAGTAATATGCCAAGCTCTCCATTATTTATTTATTTGTTTGATGTTTGTTTGTTTGTTTGTTTTGCCTTTTGGAGGGCAATTGGGGTTAAGCAACTTGCCCAAGGTCAAATGGCTAGGTTTTTGCTAGTGTGTGCATTAAGTGTCTGAGGCCGGATCCAAACTCAGGCCCTTCTGACTCCAGGGCTGACGCTCTACTCACTGCACCACCTAGCTGCCCCTTCCATTATTGTTTATGCAATGCCAAGATAATGCAAAGCATTTCCTCTAACATGTTGGGTGCACCTCTTGTTGTAGATTTAAAAGAAGAGATGAATATGAGTAAGCTTCTGAAGGCAAGGTACTTTCATCTCTGTCTTTCTATCCCTACTGCTTTGGCCCAAAGTAGATGATTAATAAATGCTTGTTGATGAATAAAAAAAAAAAAAAAAGAAATGGAGAGCTTTCAAGCATTCTTGATGAAAAGAGCAGAGCTGAATACAAAAAAAAAGATTTTCAAATACAAGACTTAAGAGAACCATGAGAAGGTAAACGAGAGATAGAAATCATGAGGCACTGATTAAAGCTGAATGGAAAGATATTTGTAACTCATGAGACCTTTCTCAATATTAGGGTAGTTGGAGGCAACATAAACATACATACATACACACATACATACATATGCCCATACTTATTAATATATATGTATATACATACATATATATGTGTATATATATACATATATATGAACAAACACATATATGAGTCAACCTTACTCCCATCATATCTTATTGAAAAAGGGAATAACACAGATTATTTTCCCTGCTACCTCGTTCTTTTACTCCATTATTTCAGTCCCGTCTTTTGTCATTTATCTCAATCCAACTGACTAAGTCTGAGCTTTCCAATATAAGCCTCTATTAAGAAAGTTTACTTCATTTGTGAACTATTACTATTATACTTCTTTTATCTTCTCATATTAAAGGAAATATTTTCTTACTCTTGCCAGCCTGTCCAAAGTTATATTCTCTTTTCCTCCCCTCCATTCTACCTTTCAAAAATGACAGGGTTAGTAAAAGAGTATGTATGTTCTTGCCTTTTTGTTGTCACCCCAGACCCTTGCTAAGCTGTTATCCCTCAGCGACTTTGTTGTTCTTGTCATCTATCAATATTCGATTCTCCCTCTTTCTCTACTTAAATAACTTGCATATTTGGCTTCCATTCATTCTCCCAGTTGAAACTTTTCTTCTAATCCTCCAACAATGCAATTAGTTAGAAATAATCTTTCTTGAACAATAGTATTGTGTAAAACAAAGTTATTTTTCTTCACTTAATTGAATTCATGGAATTATTGGTCTACTAGATACAGCAATAGTTATCAAAATCAACAAAACTAAATAATCAATCCATCTACACCTTACCAAATCATCCATATCATCTTTGTGAGCAATTCCTATGTTGGTCAGTTTTCTAATCGGGAATGCTTTTTGCATAACCTCTCTGAATCTCTTCTATAAACAATGATCACTATGGAGATAGATTGTTGATACAAAGGAATGTGACGACACCTAAGGGGAAAAAAGAGATGGATAAAAATCACGTATATAAATTCTATGCAATAGATGTCAGTTTAAAACTAGATTTGTTTTTGGAAGTTCACTGCATCCAAACTACTTTGTTTAGACAATAACTATATATAGAAAACTTTATGATGTACAGCTTTTGGAAACTATTTTTTTATTTTTCTTGACTGCACTAGGGTTATTGGCCTGAGTAACTAGATGCTATTATTAGATACTAATGCTGATTCTATTTTTAAAAATGCTGCACATGAAATTTGCATCCAATTTCAACTTAAGCAGAGGAATGTTTGTGTTTATGTGCATAATTCCCCTCCCAGTAATTAAAGGCTACAATATCAGTCTTTGATCCTTTAAGGGAAAATTCAATAAGTAGTCTTCATATATATCCTGTCAGTGACTTGCTTCTAAACTTACAATGCCACTGGGGAGTTTAGAACTTGATTACTAGGCTTCATTTTTTCTCAGGGCCAAAACACACACAGATACAGACACACACACACACACACACACACACACACACACACATAAAAACACACACACACACACACACACACACACATATATATATATATATATATATATATATATACACCCAGTCATAAACACACACATAAGACATATATGTATATGCAGATATATGCTGGCATATATGTATATATACCATCATGGTGATAAATTTCTGTATTTGTTTAAAAGCCTCCAAAGGAAGAAAGACAGGAAGGAAGGAAAGCAGAAAGGAAGAATGGAAGGAAGGAAAGCAAAATCAAGAATGGAAGGAAGGAAAGAAGGAAGGAAGGAAGGAAAGAAGAAAGGAAGGAAGGAAAGAAGGAAGGAGGGAAGGAAGGAAGGAAGGAAGGAAGGAAGGAAGGAAGGAAGGGAGGAAGGAAGGAAGGAAGGGAGGGAGGAAGGAAGGAAGGAAGACACCAATTAACATCTTTAGTATGAAGTAATAAGTCATTTCTTCTGTGCAGTGCTATTATAAATACACTTTATTGGAGAACTTAAGATTCCATTACAAATCCTCACCAAAATTTATGAAATCTGAATCTTAGAGTATCAAAGATAAACTTTTTACGAATAGCCTGCTCTGTAAGATGGATTGGTGTCTCTCTTAGCCCTACATCTACTTGACAATCAATTTTGTTCCTTATTCTCAAATATAGCACTTTTTGCAGAATGTTGTTTGCCATTTATCTTATGAATTCTAATAAAATGGTTCATATTTTCTCTCATTTCTACATGAGAGGGTTTCAAACGTCCCCATTTACATAGGCCACTTTTTCACCCTGCTCTATCATGAAGCACTCCTCCTGAATCATCTACTTTTTATTTTCCTTATGTTTTCTTGAGAATGGGAAATTAAAAAGAAATAAGTGGATTCATCATGCAGAGGTGAAACATGGACAGATAAAACCTAATAAAGTAATGTTATGATATTTTGAAGTCCTAAGGCATTTTGGAGTTTGCTTTACTTAACTCCAAATTCATTTTCCTAGCACTGTTAAGTTAGTAAGCATTTTATTTCCCTATTTCTGTCAACTGTTTGACCTAAAAATAGCCAACATAAACATTTACCTTGAGTTGTTCATAAATATATTTCTCTCTTATTTCATATTATTTAGGCATTTGACATTAAATGCAGTAGGTGGCTCAACAGATTTCTCCACAGTGGCAAAGGAAATGTGGAATGTTGTGAGTTTTCTACTTCTTATAAACTATGAACTATATAAATAAATGTTATTTGATTCAATTGTGATAATTTTTCATAAGAAAGGAATTTTAAAAACTGGCTAGCATCTTTGGACAAATTAAGAATTTGACATGATATTTTCATATTACCAATAAGCATTTATTAAACACTTCTTATTGCCAGCACTGTGGTAAGCAATGAAGATACAAATAAAGTAAAAAAAACATATTTGTGGCGCTGAGCCAAGATGGCAGAGTAAAAGCAGGAACGTGCTTGAGCTCCTGCTCCAACCACCTACGATACCTATAAAATATGACTCTAAACAAATTTTAGAGTTACAGTACACAAAAAAGTGACAGAGTGAAACAAATCTAGCAGTCTAGCAGGCTAACTGAAAGGGTCTATCTCACCAAATTAGGAACAGAGCACAGTCCCATGTGAGCTGTGGGCCCAGATCAGGGGCTGCACAGACCAGTGGCATAGACCAACTGGAGCAGACTTCAGGAAAGTTAAATCACTGGCAACTCTTGCAATTTCCACACTTATCAACCCAAAAACACCAAAGAAAAAGTAACAGGTCAGTGTGGAACCCTGCTGATCCAGAGTGAGAGAAGAGCATGGTCCAGCCTCTAACCCTGGGGCAGTAGAGGTGATGGCAGCTATAACTGCTGCTGCTCTTTCTTCTGCTTTCAGCTACTGGCCTACAGATTATAGGGTAACTAACTGACTGTCTGGAGAGCATTTGCAGGAATCTCTCTGCTGGCACTGAGTCAGGATTTTCCTGCTTTTCTGTTCTTGGATCTAGGTCACAGTCTTAGGTGGTGGTGCTGGGGTGAGGAACACTGGTATGGGAGAGTTTGCTGAAGCTGTTGAGTGAAAGTTCTCTTCACAGTTTAGAGGCAGGTACCTGGAAGAAACTCTGATGATACCTGCTCAAGAGCCTAGCAACTTGGGACAGAGCACTCTCTATACTCTCTACATTCTCTTCTACCATAGCAAAGAGCTCACAAGTCAAGTAACTGACTGGCAAGATGAGCAAACAGAGAATGCACAATCAGACTATACAATCTTTTTTGGGGGAGAAAGAGGATCAAACCATATAACCAGAATGAGAAAAAAAGTCAAAATTCCTACATAAAAAAACTCCAAGAAAAATATGAACTTCTCACAGGCCATGGACGAGCTCAAGAAGAAATTTGAAAATCTAGTAAGAAAAGTACAGGAAAAATTGGGAAAGTAAATGAGGATGATGGGAAAAAAAAAAAACAACATGAAAAGAATCAACAGCCTGACTAAAGAAAATAATACCTTAAAAAATAAACTAACTCACATGGCAAAAGAGGTCATCCCAGCCAATATGACTGGTGAGACATGATACCCCAGAGCTGTCTTGATTTGTATTTCTCTAATAAATAGTGATTTAGGTCGTTTTTTCATATGCTTATAGATATCTTTAATTTCATCCTCTGAAAACTGCCTGTTCATATACTTTGACCATTTATTAATTGGGAAATGACTCATATCATAATAGATTTGACTAAATTTTCTTCATATTTTAGAAATGAGGCCTTTATCAGAGACATTGGCTGTAAAAATGCTTTCCCAATTTTCCACTTCCCTCTTAATCTTGGTTACATTGGCTTTGCTTGTACAGAAGCTTTTCAACTTCATGTAATCAAAATTATCCATTTTGCATTCTGTAATGCTCTCTAATTCTTGTTTGGTCATAAAGTCTTCCATAAATCTGAGAGGCAAACTATTCCTTGCTTTCCCAGTTTGCTTACAATATCAGCCTTTATACCTAGATCATGCACCCATTTAGACTTGATTTTGTTATTTGGTGTTAGGTAATGGTCTATACCAAGTTTCTGCCATGCTATATTCCAGGTTTCCTAGCAGTTTTTGTCAAATAGAGAGTTCTTATTCCAAAAACTGAGGTCTTTAGGTTCATCAAATAGAAAATTACTATAATCATTAACTGCTGAGTTTCATGTTCACAGCCTATTCCATTGATCCACTGTTCTATTCCTCAGCCAATATTAGGTGGTTTTGATGACTGCTGCTTTATAATACAGATGAAATCTGGTATAGCTAGGCCCCCTTCCCTAGAATTTTTTTTTGTTACTTCCCTTGATATTCTAGAGCTTTTGTTGTTCCAAATGAACTTTGTTACTATTTTTTCTCGTTATATAAGGTAAATTTATGGTAAATTGATTGGTATGGCAGTAAATATGTAAATCAATATAGGCAAAATTGTTACTTTTATTTTATTAGCTCAACCCAGTAACGAGCAAATGATGTTCTTCCAGTTATTTAGATCTAACTTTATTTGTTTGAAAAAATTTTAGTAGATGTGTTCATAAAAGTCCTGTCTATGTTTTGGAAGGTAGATTCCAAATATTTTATAATGTCTACAGAACTTTAAATAAGATGTCTCTTTCTATCTCTCTCTTTTTTAAACTTTCATTAGCAATATACAGGTATGCCAAGGTTTATGTGGGTTTACTTTATATCCTACAGCTTTCCCAAATTTATTTATTGTCTCAAGCAGATTTTTACTTGATTCTCTATTATTCTCTAAGTATAATATCATACCATCTGCAAAGAATGATAGCTTGGTCTCTTCTTTGCCTAATTTGATTCCTTTGATTTATTTTTCTTCTCTAATTGCTATTGCTAACATTTCTAGTACCTGACTGAATAAGAGAGGTAATAGTGGACACGCTTGTTTCACCTGTGATCTTATTGAAAATGCTTCTAGCTATCCCCATTGCGTATAATATCTGCTGATTGCATTAAAGAGATGATACATATTATTTGAAAGAAGGCTCCATTTATTCTTTTGCTTTCTAGTGTTTTTAATTGGAATTAATGTTCTATTTTGTCAAAAGACTTTTATGCATGTATTGAGATACTCACGTGGTTTCTGCTAGCTTTATTGTTAATATTATCAATTATACTGATTGCTTTCCTAATATTAAACCACCCTTGCATTGCTGGAATAAATTTTACATGATCAAAGTGTATTATTCTTGTGATAAGTTGTTTTAGTTTTTTTTTGCTAATATTTTATTTAAAATTTTTGCATCTATATTCATGAGGGAAATTGGTCTATAATTTTCTTTCTCTGTTTGTCTCTTCCTGATTTCGGTATCAGTAACATATTTGTGTCATAAAAAGAATTAGGTAGGACTCCCTCTTTACTAATTTTCCCAAATAGTTTGTGGAGTAGTGGAATCAATTGTTCTTTAAATGTTTGATAGAATTCACTAGTAAATCTATCTGGCCATGTTTTTTTTTTTTGTTTGTTTGTTTGTTTTTTCCATAGGGTGTTCACTGATGGCTTGTTTAATTTCTTTTTCTGAGATGGGGTTATTTAAGTAATTTAATTCCTCTTCAGTTAATGTGGACAACTTGTATTTTTGTAAATATTCATCCATTTCACTAAGATTTTCAAATTTATGTGCATAAAATTTGGCAAAATAATTCCTAAGTATTGATTTAATTTCCTCTTTATTTAAGGTAAATTCATGCTTTTCATTTTTGATACTCATAAATTGTTTTTCTTCTTTCCTTTTTTATACTATTTATTAAGGATATATCAATTTTATTGGCTTTTTTTCATAAAGCTATGTATTTGATTTTTTCATTAATACAAAAGTTTTCTTAATTTCAATTTTATTAATCTCTCCTTTGATTTTCATTATTTCTAATTCAGTATTTAATTGTGGATTTTCAATTTGTACTTTTTCTAGCTTTTTCAAGTGCATGCCCAATTTATTGACCTCCCTTTTCTATAATTTATTCATGTATGCACTCAGGAATACAAAACTTCCCCTAAGAACTGCCTTTAATGCATCCTACATATTTTGGTATGTTGTCTCATTATTGTCATTCTCTTGGATCAAATTATTGATTATTTCTAAATTTCTTGCTTGACCTTGCTTGCATTCTTTAGGATTAAATTGTTTACTTTACAATTAGTTTTTATTCTATCTTTTCACGGCAGTTTATTGCATATTACTTTTATTGCATCATGATCTGAGAATTATGCATTCAATATTTCTGGCTTTCTGCACTGAATTGTGAGGTTTTTATGCCCTAATATGTGGTTGATTTTTGTATATGTGTTGTGTACCGCTGAGAAGAAAATATACTCCTTTTTAACCCCATTCAGTTTTCTCCAGAGATCTATCATATCTAGACTCTCTAAAATTCTATTCACTTCTTTAACTTCTTTCTCATTTATTTTGAGGTTAGATTTATCAAGTTAAGAGAGGGTGACATTAAGGTTCCCCACTAGTACAGTTTTGCTTTCTATTTTTTCCTCTAATGTCCTTAACTTCTCACCTAGGATTTTGGACCCTATATCACTGGATGCATGTAAGTTAAGAAATGATATTGCTTTGTTCTCAATGCTACCTTTTAGCAGGATATAGTTTCCTTCCTTATCTCTTTTAATTAGATCTATTTTTGCTTTTGTTTTACCTGAGATAAGGATTGCTACCCAGTTGTTTTTGTTTTTATTTTTTGTTTTTTTTAGCTGAAACATAATGTATTCTACTCCAGCCTTTTACCTTTAGCCTGTGTGTATCCCCTTGTTTCACATGTGCTCCTTCTAGACGGCATATTGCAGGATTTCAGTTTTTAATCCATTCTGCTATCCACTTCTATTTTATGGGAGAGTTCATACCATTCACATCCATAGTAACAATTTCTGTTTCTTTTCCTCTGTCTTATTCCCTCCCCTGCCTATGTTTTTTTTTTCTTTTTTCTCCCTTCCCCTTTTAAGGGTTTTACTTTTGACCACTGCCTCCCTCAGTATCCCCCCTTCTTTACCTAACCTTTCCCTTTGCTACTATGTCCTCCCTTTGAACACCCCCCTTTTTATCTTCCCATTACCCCCCCTACAGCCTATAGGGCACAATGGATTTTTACACTTATCATATATGGTATTCCCTCTTTGACCCCAAAACAATGAGGCTAAATTGCATACAGTGCTCCTCTCCCTCCCTCCTTTACCTCTATCATAAGGAGTTTTTGTATCTTTTCACTTTAGAATCTTAACCTTAATATACTATGTTGATCCCTCTTTGCACCAGAGACAATGATAATAATGTTCAAATGGTGTTCATCTCATTCTCTCTTTCCCCTCTACTATAGTATGTCTTTATGCCTCTTCATATGGCATAATTTACCTTTTTCTGCCTCATACTTTCCTTTTATCTTATCACCATCCCTTAATTATATATATTTTATCATCATATTAGTTTATTTATACCCACACCCTCTATCTATGTATATCCCTTTTAAAGATCTTTATAATCAAATAAATTTCAATATTGACAGATATCAGCTTCACATATAGGGATGGAAAAAGTTTGTTCTTATTGCCCAAGTTATGTGCATGTGTGCGTGAGTGTGCTTGTGTGTGTGTGAGAGTGTGTGTTTACTTTGCTTAACTTTTTATGTGTTTCTTGAATCTTCTAATTGGAGATTAAATTTTCCAGCGAGCTCTGGCTTTTTCATCAGGAAAATCTGGAAGTCCCTCATTTCATAAATGATCTTCTCCTTGCCTGAAAGATTATGCTCAGTTTTGCCAGGTAATTGGTCTTTGATTGCAGTCCTAGTTCTTCTGCCTTATGAAATATCAAATTCCAATCCCTCTGATCTTTTAATGCAGAAGCTGCTAGGTCCTGTGTAACCCTGATTGTAGTTCCACAATATTTGAATTGTTTCTTTTTGGCTGCTTGAAGCATTTTTTTTCCTTAAACCTGTAATTCTGGAATTTGGCTGTTACATTTCTTGGAGTTTTCAATTTGGGATCTCTTTCAGGAGGAGACTAGTGATTTCTTTTGATTAACTATTTTACCTTCTGATTCTAGGACTTCAGGACAATTCTCTTTGACAATCTCTTGGAAGATGTTGTCCAGGCTGCTTTTTTCATCATAGCTTTCTGGTAGTCCAGTAATTCTTAAATTATCTCTCCTGGATCTTTTCTCCAGGTCAGTTGTTTTTCCAGTGAGATATTTTATACTTTCTTTGAGTTTTTCTTTTTTTTTTCTTCTCTTTTTTTTTGCCTTTTGGAGGGCAATTGGGGTTAAGTAACTTGCCCAAGGTCACACGGTTAGGTTTTTGTTTGTGTGGGTTGTCTGAGGCCGGATCTGAACTTAGGTCCTTCTGACTCCAGGGCCGGCGCTCTATTCACTGCGTCACCTAGCTGCCCCTCTTTGAGTTTTTCAATCTCCATATTTTGCTTGATTGACTCTTGGTGCATCATGGAGTCCTGAGCATTCATTTCACTGATTCTAATTTTTAGTGAATAATTTTCTTCAGTTAGTTTTTGATGGCCCATTTTAGGGAGGTATTTTCCCCAGTTAGATTTTGGACATCCTGTCCAACTTCAAAAATTTTACTTTTTAAGGATTTGTGTTCTTCTGTGAGACTTTTTTTTTCCCAGTTTGGTCAAGGTAGATTTAAATTTATCTTCTACCTCTCTGATTTGGGTTTTTAAATCTTTCTTGAGCTCCTTCAAGAATGTTTTTTGGTATTGAGAGCAGTTCCTATTTCCTTCTGTGGTTTCAGGTGTGAATACAGAGTCCATGTTTTCCTCTGTATTTGGTTGTTCTTGCTCACTATAATAAGCTCAGGATTTATTTTCTTGCCTTCCCCCTCTCCTTCTCAGCTTTCTTCCTTTCCATTGTAATTTTCTATTTCATAATTTCTCAGGCTGGGAGCTAAAGTCCTGGTTTTTGACTTTGTGTGCTGTAGCCTCTGGGTGTCTAGACTGAGGCCAAGGCCGGGATTCTCAGTGTTTCCCTTGAGTTAACCTGAGGGTCATAGAGTAACCTGTGAAGGATGGCTGATCTGGCCACTTCAGATTTCAGCCTCTGTCCTCCTGGGCTACAGCTCAGGCATGCTCAGCAGCTGGTGGCTGGCAGCTGGCATGCGTGGTATCTGCAGATTCCCCTGGTAGTTCTGAGGTATACCTGTGCTTCTGTTGTTAACACTTGCTAGCTCTAACCCCTGGCCTTTGGGGGCTCTTGATCTTCAGATGAGGTGGAGCTTGTTGGGGCCTCTCCCACCCTTCAAATCAGACTCCTTACTGCCTTAGTTACACCCTTTCTCCTGGACACCTAAACCTGAGTCTTTTTATGCTACTTCAGGATTTTACTTTCTTTTACCCAGATCTAATGGATCCCTCTCCTTCAGTGTTGAAATACTGGTGAGAGGGCTACGAATTGCCCTTGGTGTAGGTGAGTCTGCTGGCTGGGGCTCCTTCTCACACCACTATAGTCACAGCATCCTTTCTTGTCTTGGCTGGTGCAACCCCTGTGTGCTTCATGCTCCCCCTGCCCAGACCCAAGTGTGCACATTCCTAGGCTGGATACTGCCACCCTCTGTCTGCCAGTGGATTCTGACACTCTAAAATCCATTCAGATTCACTTTTTAAAGTTTAGTGATGGGATTTTCAGAGGAAATCAGAAAAGTTACTGCTTCAGTTCTGACATCTTGGCTCCACACCCCCTTCTGAGGATTATTTTCAACATGTCTCAGCTTTGTAGAACATTTAAGCACTAGAATTACAATGGCAAAGCCTTTGAGAAGTTAAAAGTCACCTTGATGTGGTCCCAGAAATGTTGAGGGGGAAACCTCCAGGGAAAAAGGGATCCTTAGACTAGAGCTCTCATGGCAAGGTTGCATGGAATGAATTAGTGGACTAAAGCATTCTTTAAGTCAAGGTGACAAAGGTTTATTGATATGCTTTACAGTCAGCAAGAGTTCTTAGGGAAGCTGAAACCTTGGGGGAGTACAATTAAAGTTTATATAGGATAAACTATTGTGAAACATGTGCCAAATGTGCTAAGTAGGTGAGTCAGGGAGGGATTAGGAAATGGTTAAGGAGTAGTCAGTTCTGAAAGGAACATGTGCTTTTAGTATCTACTGCGTAGGTATTTTACCTAGAGTTCACTGAGAAATGCCCAAGTGGTGGTTACAGGTAGGTGTGGTTTTTTACTTGAACCATCACTTTGTTTTGACTTCAAGGAATGGTCAGGGCTAACTGAGAAATACCCAGGCTGCCCCATTGTTAGACAACATAACCTTAATGGAGTATACATATGGCTAAGTATAGGACACACACTTTATGTCAGTGAGTAGTAAATATCTTTATGACCCTGTGTTGAAAGCCAGTTCAGCTATTACACAATTGGTTCAAACTAACCATTTCTATATTTGCAGCTGGTTACTGTATCAGGAAGAGAGATAAGTATTTTGCTATGGCATGATGCCTTTGAGTTGATGAGAAACTGTGTGAGACAATGGTTTGAGGTTAGGGATATTTGAGGTTTCAGAGAAATGTGATTTTGGACCTAGATGTGATTTTGGAACTGGGGTTCAAGCACAGGCACCAAGCATCCCATCAACCTCCATTCCAAGACAAAGCAAAGTGTATATCTCTAGAGGAGGTTTGAGAAACTCACTACTATAACATTTTAAAATGAATATACTTTATTTATCTTAACATGTATTTATCAAAATTTAAAGTTCCCAAATTCTCTTCTTCCCTCTAGCCCCTCTCTAAAGGTTAATAATATATCAAGTATACATATAAAATCATTTCATAACAATTCAATTAGTTAATAAAATCCAGATTCAGGATATGAAAGGAGAAAGGAACATGTACTATTTTTTTCATATGATAGTGGAGATGTTGTGATGATACATTAAAAATTAACAGAAAGTTAAGGTTTTGTAAAGAGCATTGGGGAAAAAGATATCAATATTAAATGCTATTTATTTAATCTGAAATTAAAAATAACAAATCATACATCAAAATATTTGGAACTTAAAATAACCTATTGATATTATCCCACTTAATCACTATTAGAAAAAAGATTTGAACTCATTTTTCTCTTGCTTTTAAGTCAAGAAATCTTTCTACTTCACTGTACCAATTTTGCCTGAAGTTAATTAAGACAGACAGAGAGATGATGGAGAAGGAAACTTTAAGGGAAAGATGAGCATGGGAAATAAAGAGCATGGCTCACATAAAATTATGAAGAGCAATGCTGACAGAGGGGAAATGGCCTCCCAGAGGAGGTAGCAATCTATTATCCAAGATGAGCTGAAGATGCCTTAGTTTGGGAAATCCTGTTCTAAAAAAGTTCCTGAAGAAGTAGTTCTGAAGTTGTAACTCTGAATGTACTTCTAATGCTTTCTGAAGTTCTGAAGAAGAAATCCTTAAAGAGTCAAACTCTTCTTTTTTTGGCATTCTTCTCCTCATTGCTCTCCTGAGCCTCTTTTTCCATTTGAGTTTGTCTACTTTTTAAGGCATTATTCCTTCATGGATAACATAAAGAGTTAAGGTGTAATTCCTTCATGAATAGGGCAAGATAAGAAAGTCCAATTATTGCATACTCTTATGGTATGCCAAGATTTCCCTGATTGAGGAAAGATCCTATTATGAAAAGAGCAGGAGGTTGGGCTCTGCAATCTTACAGCTTATATTCAGTTAAAGAGAAATCATAGGGAGATCTAGCAATGAAATTTAACACCCTCTTGCAGAGAAAAGCAGACCAAAAGATCAAGAAAACTGTACTCCAGAGATATATCAGAGAGGAGACGTAATTTTCATGTCTGTCTGATTAGGTAGGGAACCTCATTTAGAGTAATTAACACCATGGTAAGTAGAGAGCAATGACTGCAGGAATTATTTTAGGAAGCCTCTCTGTGGTGTAAGGATAGTTATAGCAAAACGCAATAAAAAAGAAAGGATAGATTCAATCTAGTGACAACCACTTTAGGTTAAAAAGAGTGGATAATATGAAGAAAGCATTAGAAGTACATATACACAGTACCAAAGAAATGGATTTGTTTTGAATTGGTATCTCATTACTCATGAGCCTTCTCCATAGTTTATTTATTTGTACTTATGCTGATGTAAAAATCATTTATTTAGATTAGAATAAATAAAAAAGCCTTTACTGAGTAGATATAGTAGGGTTCCAAAATTTTTAGATTACTAAAACATTTTAAAGTGTTTATGAATATGAGATATAGGATACAAAATCAGATGATATCACCATCGAGGAATTACTGACCTAGAATTACAAATGAAAAAGCCTAGAACCAAATTATTAGTCTTCTAGGAGAGAAGACTATAGAATTAATTCTCTACATCCAAATCTATATGGCCTTGGTTTTCAATAGCTAACATAAATTCTTTCATGTTAGAATCATAAGGCCTTTGGTAAAGATGTACAAAGGGAACTCTCACTTTGGGTGTGTTCACACAAGGAAATACTGACAAGTGTGTGGCCATTATTTGCTGAGCAGTGCCTAGCATGTTCAAAGTGTTTCCACTGTGGTAGATGAAACCTGTACCAGCTCCCAGATGTTACTTTTCTTTTTTTTTTCTTTTTTTTTTTTTAAAGCAATTGGGGTTAAGTAACTTGCTCAAGGTTACACGGCTAGTCATTATTTGTGCGTGGGTGCTCATTTTAGATGTTACTTTTCTTAACAAATACAAAGAGACACATGCATGTAGAGTACAAGTTTTGGACTGAGTGTGACGGATTCAAGTATTTACTAGCTGTATGGCATTAGACCAAGTCATTTAAATAAAATATTTGCAAAGTACTTTTCACAATATCTGGCAGGTAATAAGCTTTCTATTAGTGCCTATTTCTTTCTTCCCACTGCTCTTAGTCTCACTTTACTCATCTGCATAATGGTGATTATTATAGTTATTAACTTATAGAGCTGTTATAAGAATATCAAAATAACTGGATAAAAATTTTTGACTCTGACATAGACTATTGCCACAGGCAATGCTCTCTGATTATAAGTTACTAATGTCTTACTGATCAGCATCAGCAGAGGAAATTTCCACATCAAGAATATCCTGCAATGATGAAATCACTGGTGTTGATCACATATGTCTATGTAGATATAGAGAACAATATCAAAGACAAGATACAACTTTGTATTAGATAGTGACTACTCTAGTTCCATCAGAAGAAGGGAAAAAGGTCAATAAGATATATCTAGTTTGATATAAAGTCTATATAGCTGACAGATACAGATAACCAACTTTGCTAAAACAAATGGGTCTTGGCTTGAGAAAGCTTATTGATTCTGACTTGCATGACAGACATCAATTAACCAGGATAGTACAATTTAGATACAAAGCTGTTAGGCTGCTGGATGATTGGCTACAGGCCAACATGTAAGGAGTTGTTGCCATCTAAATAGCAACATAAAGAAAATTAGAGATGTTCTTAAAATGCATCTACATATATATATATACACACACATACATATGCACACATATTTATACATATATACATATGTAAATATGCATATATATGCAGATACAAACATACTTATGCATTTGGATATATGCAAGTCATTAAACAGACAAATATCGTATAATATCGTATATCTATATGTGCCACTTTCTAGGTATATTGAAGCTTTAATTTATTATTTAAATTACTATTATGGACAAATGTATATAGGTAATAAAATATTAAAACAGTTACAAAATGTTAGGTCTGCAGCTTGAATTTCAGTAAAGATTTAGCGTTTTTTTGTTGCTCTTTTTCAGTTGTGTCTGACTGTTCATGACCCCATTTGACGTTTTCTTGGCAGAGACATTAGGATGGTTTGCCAATTCTTTTTCCAATTATAATTTTCCAATTATAGGCAATGCAACTGAGGTAAACAGGGTTAAATGACTTGCCCAGAGTCACACAGCCATCAAGTATCTGAGGCCATATCTGAACTGACAAAAAAGAATCTTCCTTACTGTAAACCTGACACTCTATGCATTGGGCCACCTAGCTGGTAACCACTATATGTGACGCCTTCTGAGTATGTATCCAGTGCACTTTTTAATATACCATGGAAGTAGATTTATATTGTTTTGTAAGAGGTTTAAAAATTGTACCCAAATAATATTTGTGGACTGATGTCGAGCATTAGGATATCTTTAGCAGTGTGCCACAGACTTATCAATGATTTGAATAAAGTCATAGATGATATTCTTATCAAAAATGAAGGTCAGACAAAGGGTGGTATTAATACTACATTGTAGCTGTATATACTACTAGTGTAATTGATCACCTGAAGATTCAAACAAATAAACCCTTATACAAAAAAGACTTCTCAAGGAAATGAAAAAAACATCTCAGGAAGATAAAAGTAAATCAAAGCCCTAGTAAAAGATGAAAACCTGTCAGCAAAGAGGTTCTCTGAGGTCTCAAGAACTTTCTGATAAAGCTTTTAAAAATTAATTGTATACCTTTTTTTTTTGCCAAAAGGCCCATGGATGCTTCTCAGATCAATCAACAGGGGAAAAGGTTAACCCAAAATCACCCATATCTGTCCCACAGAGTCTTTGCTCATAATAATCCTGGATGCTATGAGGGAAGCAAGGCCCCTTTCTTCCATCAGTATCCTGGCCCATAATATTTTGGAATACTGAATCAATAATAAAAAATAGTAGCAACAAAATGGAACTATTGGTATGAAACCAAGGAACTAAAATAGAAGCACAATTAATATACTGTATTTAGGTGGCAAAAAATTAAGAGCAAAAATTTTGGAGATACAGAAAGCTAAAGTATAACATCAAAGTTAAGAATAATAAAAATTGAAATAATAAAAAAGTAGAAAAGAGGTCAAAACATAACAATAAAGTAGGCCAAGCTTTTTATTATATAAATAATAAAATGAGAGATAAAAAAGCACTCATTCAAGGTTTTCAAGGAGTAAAATGCAAACTTATAATGTCTGATTCCAAATACAGTGAGAAGAACTTACGCTAAAAAATATTTGATATTTTAGTTGACCCTGAATTCATCGTGTAATTGCCATTTTAATTATTTTCCAAAGGAAAAAAAATAAGTAGAGGATACAAGTATAGAAGTATAATATCCCCAAAAACTGAGATAATATTCCTACTGAAGAAAACCAAGTGGATGAACCATAATGACTGTCAGGGAATCAGAGGAATTGAAAACTTAATAAATGCTTGGAGATCATCTTATCTAAACCCTTCCTGTTACAGAGAGGAAATAAATTCTGAGAGATTAAATTATGTTTTTAATTCCTAGAAATCAAGACTATAACTCTGGTCTTAGGACACTAAGAAAATAATCTTTCTGTTACACTCGCAAAACCACATTAGGAGGCTTACAATCCAGGGACCTGACATGAAAGAAGATTTTGCCTTAATAAAAGAACTCTCTCAAAATCAGACCCATAAAGGGAATGAGCTACCTCACCTAGTTGTAAACTCTTGGACACTGAAAATAAGCAAGCAGAGGCTTTAAAACTGTGTGCCAAGTATTTTGTTGATTGGAGGCTTGCTTTGGGTGAGAAGTTGGACTTAATGACACCCCAATGTTTTTTTTTTATAAACTAAGATTCTAATTTTATCACTTCAATATCACCCCTGAGTGATTTAGTTCTTTTACAGGTAAGGACTACTTTCCTGACAGTGAAGTTTTTAAAACACTGACACAAGCTGCCAAGAGAAATGGTGACATTTTCCACTATATTAATCTTTTAAAATAGGATTGGTTCTTTATATATTGGAATGCAGTGCTTAAGGCAGGAGGATTGACTAAATGACCTCTCAAGGATCATTTTTGTCCTATGATTCTATGATTAAATGTTTCACTCCAATGCCTTTTGAAGTGCATGTGGACTTCTTTCTTTCTGTAATTTTTGAACTGATGGCATTATTTGTCATAGATGAAGAGGAGAAATTGATTTTTAAACTTTTTTTTTACCACCTCTGTCTTGTTTTATTAAAAGGTATAGTACAAAGACGGTGTCTTATGAATGATCTATGCAGTAAATGGAAGATGGTTGGTATTCAATAATTATTAAAGCAATCAATCAAACCGATATTTGAGTTAGGGATCTTGTGACTTAGAGATAATTCTTTATTACTTTTATCTAACTCAGTACAAAACAAGTCATTCATGTTCAGTCATTTTGTTATGAAATGCTCTTTGGGTATGTAGCAAATTTCTTGAAATGTGTGAATTTTATTGCTGTCAGAATTTGTTTGTTTGACTGTTTTTGCATAAGGGAGTATGAAAATCTGTGTAAAATCTAATGTCAAAGTTTTCATTAATTCATTTGTCCAAGCAAATCCAAAGTGAAAGATAGAAGAGCCCTTATGTCTTGAATCAGTTTTTAAAATGCTCTATTATAAACAATGCAGTATGCTCATTCAAATGTTTTGCAATTTTACATTTTGCAGCACAAATACATAAATAAAATAGTGAAGGTGAAACCTTCTATTAGCAAATGATATTTTGTATAAGCTGAAGACTGTGAAATTCAAAAAAACAACTTAAATGGAATGGCCTAATGAAACAAAGATTGTCAGATTTTATCTTGGGAGATAGATCAAGTAGGGAATGGACCAGGTGGGAGGTGGGATGGGTAGGAGGGAATTATAAGCAGCCTTGTACAATATATCTACTATGGTAATGTTTTGCATAGCTAGACATGTACAACATATACTGAATTACTTATCTTCCCAGAGGGAATGGGTGACAAGGGAAGGCGGGAATGGATCTGAAATTCAAGGTCTTAAAATTAAGTGTTTCAAATATATATAAATACTATTATTAATACTCTTTTGCTTGTAATTGGGAGATAAGATGTGCAGGCATTGGGGCATAGAGATTCACCTTGCTCTAATGGAAAAGTCAAGGGGGTATGGGAGAAGATATGGGAGAGAGCAGATTGGAGGAAGCGATATCTTTTGGGACTGCTATTCTGGGAAGTTGGGTAGGAGAAAAACGGGGGAAAAATTGTAACTCAATTCTGGGGAGCCATCTGGAATTATACACAATGGGCTATAAATAATTTCATACCTTTTGACCCTGAAGTACTACTTCTAGTGTTTTATCCCAAAGAGATCACAGAAGTGGGAGGAAGACCCATATGTATAAAAATTTTTATAGCAGCTCTTTTTGTGGTTGCCAAGAACTGGAAAGTAAAGGGGTGCCCATGTATTGGGGAATGGCTGAAGAAGTTATGGTATATGCATGTGATGGAATGTGATATACGAAATGAGGAGCAGATGCACTTCATAGTTACCTGGAGAAGCTTATAGTAACTGATACTGAGTGAGAAGAGTAGAACCAGGAGAAATTTGTACACAATCACAGACACAATATATGCATGGTGACAAATGCCATAATGGACTGGACTCTTCTCAGCAATGCAGTGATCTAAGCCATTCCCAAAAGACTCCATGATGAATAGAGACATCTACATGCAGAGAAAGAACTAGAAAGAACTGAGTTTGAATCCTGATTTAAGCAAACTACTTGACCTCTTTCTTTTTATTGTTTGGTTTTATTTCCTCTTTACCATTTTCCTTTCCGTGTAGTACAACTAGCCTTTGTAACCTGACTAATGTCTAATATGAAAGGATTTGCAGGGAGGCAAAGCCAAGATGGCGGAGTAGAAGCAGCACTTCCAAGATGCTCACCCCCACACCACTTCCAAACAATGTAAAAGGTGGACTCTGAACAAATTCTGGAGTTCCAACACCCACAGAACAACACAGAGAAGCTAACCTCCTGCTGAGGACAGCCCAGCAGCCCAGCAGGGAGCGGCAAGCACAGCACTGTGCAGTGCTCTGGGAACCAAGGGCAAAGCTCTGGGAGTCAAGGCAAAGCTCTGGGAGCTAAGCATAGGCCCATGTGAGCCAGGGTTTTAGTCCCAGGGAGACCTGGCCAGCAGCCAGATGGAGGGACCCCAGAACACCAGCAACTGTGGCTATTCCAGAACTCTCAATACAGATATGCCTGGGACAAAGTGAGAGTTTAATGCCCTATCGACTTTGGAACCAGTATTTGGGGAACATGTCAGCTTCTTCCCCTGGGGGTAAGAAGTGGCTGATGAGTTGCAACACAGAAGTCATTTTTCAGCTTCAGTGGCAGCTTCAGCTCCTGGTCTGCAAACTGTAGGGAGATACAGCAAATAGTCTTGGGGTTAATTGCTCTTGCTTTAACCTGCTTGCATCTGGATTGTGGTCTAGGGGGAGGTCTGGGGTGGGTATCCAATTTACAAGAGCCTGTGGAGGCTTTACAGAGGCCACACAACTCCGGAAGTTGTGAAGACCCCAAGGTTTGGGAAGGAAGCTCCCCTGTCTGGTGGCAGAGTCCTACTGTGGCAAGAAGCCCAAAAATCAAGTAATTAAGTAGCAAGATGCCTAGGCAAAGGAAACAAAATAAACAGAAAAATGCAACATTAGACTCCTATTTTGGGAGCAAAGAGGATGGAAGCATGGAACAGGAGGAGGTTTGTGTGGTCAGAACTCCTGCACCAAAAGCCCCAAATGAAAATATGAGTGGGTTACAGGCTATAGAGGACTTTACGAAGGATTTTAACAACCAAATAAAAGAAGTGGGGGAAAAATTGGGAAGAGAAATGAGAAAGATGCAGAAAAAGTATGAAATGAGAGTCAACAGCCTGACTGAGGAAAATAACACCTTAAAAATAGACTAAGTCAAATGTCAAAGTAGGCTCTAAGGGGCAATGAGGAGAAGAATGCCTCAAAAAGCCAAATTTGCCAGATGGAAAAAGAATCTCAAAAGCTCACTGAGGAGATTCATTCCTTCAGAATTAGACTGGAGCAAATGGAAGTTAATGACTTTATGAGAAATCAAGATGAGAAAATACCAGCACTTAGTACTAAGCTCCCGTTTCTGATAGCAGAGTCCTACTGTGGCATAAAAACCAAAAGTCAAGTAATTAAGATGGGAACATGAGCAAAAAAGTGACGAAAAGTAAAGAGAGCAATGCAACTTTACTCTCCTATTTTGGGGAAAAAAAAGGATGAAAGAACGGAACTTAAGGAAAAGAGTGAAGTCAAAACTCCTGTACCAAAAGCTTCCAAGGACAATATGAGCTGGTAACAGGCCATAGAGAACCTTAAGAAGGATTATGAAAATCAAATAAGAGTAGTGGAGGCAAAATTGGGAAAAGAAACAAGAACAATGCAAGAAAATTATGAAATGGGAGTCAAGAACCTGACTGAAAAAAATAACACATTAAAAAATAGACTAACTCAAATGGCAAAATAGGCTCAAAAAGGCAATGAGAAGAATGCTTCAAAAAGCTGAATTTGCCAGATGGAAAAAAGAATCGCAAAAGCTCACTGAAGAGGATCATTCCTTAAGAATTAGATTAGATAAAAACAACTACCAGGGTAGAGTCAAGATGGCAGAGTAGAAACAGCTATTCCTCAGAGCTCCAGCTACTACAACCTCCAAATTTATGTAAAAGGGGACTCTGAACAAACTCTGGAAGTACAGAACTCACAAAATGACACAGAGAAGGTAACCTCTCACTGAGGAGAGTTCTACACCCCAGCAGGCAGGCAGGTTTTGGCCAGTGCAACTTTATGAGCCAAACCCAGGACCAAACAAAAGAATCTCAAAAGCTCACTGAGGAGAATCATTCCTCCAGAATTAGACTGGAAAAAATGGAAGCTAGTGACTTTATGAGAAATCAAGATGCTGTTAAGCAGATCCAAACAAATGAAAGAGTAGAAGGCAATGTGAAATATCTCATGGGAAAAACACTGACCTGTAAAATATATCCAGGACTGATAATTTAAAAATAATTGGACTACTTGAAAACTACCTAGAAAACATCCTCTAAGAAATTCTCAGGGAACATTGCCCTGATGTTTTAGAAGCAGAAGGCAAAATAGAGGTTGAAAGAATCTACCCATCACCTCCTGAAAAAGATGCCAAAAAGAAAACCCATAGGAATATTATAGCCAGGTTCCAGAATTCCCAGATCAAGGAGAAAATATTACAAGCAACCAGGAAGAAACAATTTGAAAAATGTGCAAATGCAGTCAGGATCATGCAGGATCTGGCAGTTTTTCTACACTGAGAGATCAAAGAGCTTGGAATATGATATTCCAGAAGGCAAAGGAGCTGGGATTAAAATTGCCTACCCAGCAAAACTGAATATCAGAGAGGAAAATGTGGTCATTCAGTAGAATCGAGGACTTTCAAGCATTTTAAATGAAAAAACCAGAGTTGAATAGAAAATTTGACATTCAGATACAAGAAGCAAGAGATGCTTGAGAAGGTAAACAGAGAAAAGAAATCACCATGAACTTACCAAAGTTGAACTATTTACATTCCTACATGGAAATAACAATAACTTCAAATGATGAAATATTTTTCAATATGAAAATAGTTGAAGAAGGGTATATGGTCATATGAATACATATGTAAATGTACATATATATATATATATGTATGTATATATATATATATATACACACACACATACACACTATATATGTATACATATTTATCTATATCTATATCTATATCTATCTATCTATCCATCTATCTATATGTTTACAGGTATACATAGATAGAGGTCACAGGACCAATTCAATAGGAAGGGATCATACTTAAAAAGTGTAATTAAGAGGTGAGAAACAAATATAACAAGAGGAGATGGGGAGAGAAAGAATCGGGGGAAAGTATTTCAAATAGAAGAAGCAAGAGAAAATGGTTACAAGGAAGGGGAAGAACAGGAAGGCAAAAAGGCCAAACCTTATTCTCATTGAATTTGGAACAGGGAGAGAATGACATACATACTAAATAGGATATCTCACCCTACAGGAGATTAGGGTGGCAGGGCATGAGAGGGGGGATGATGGAATGTAGGTTAAGAGGGAAGAGGGGAGTAAAGTTGGGTGCACCCACTTTTGAAAAGAACAGGATCAAGGTAAGGAATAGACCAAGTGGAAGCTGGGATAGGAGGGAGGTCAATATAATCAGTCTTTTAAAACATACCTAGTATGGTAATGTTTTTCATATCTACACATGTACAACATATACTGAATTGTTTATCTTCCCAGTAAGTGTGGGTGACAAGGGAGGAAGGGAATGAATCTGGAATTCAAAGTTTTAAAATAAACTGTTTAAAAATATAGCAATACTATTATTAACACTATTTTATATATGATTTGGAAATATGATATACAGGCATTGTTGCAAAGAGATTTTCCTTGCTCTACTGAAAAACTCAAAGCGGGTATGGGAGAAGAAATGGGAGAGAGCAGATGGGGTGAGGGGATATCCTATGGGACTGCTATTCTGGGTGTGGCAGGGTAGGGACAAAATGGGGAAAAAAACTGTAACTCAAAATCTGATGGAAATGAATGATGTAAACCAGAAGTTAATAAAGCATTTGCAAAATAAAAAAAAAGAATTTGATTGGAGATTTATGAGAAATCAATATACTTTTGAACAGAGAGAAACAAATTTTAAAAATACAAGACAATATGAAATATTTCATGGGAAAAAGAAAACACTGACCTGGTAAATAGATACAGGAGAGATTATTTAAAAGTTCTTAGACTACCAGAAAGCTGTTATCAAAAAAAAAAAAAGAATCTAGAAATTCTCCTTCAAGAAATTCCCAAGGAAAATTATTTTAGAAGCATAGGAGCAAAAGAGAGATTGAAAAAATCCAAAAATTACTTCCTAACAAACATCACCAAAAGAGAACTATTAGTAATATTATAGCCAGGTTCCGGGAATTCCCAGATCAAGAGGAAAATATTACAAGGAGCAAGAAAGAGACAATTTAAATATTGTGGAAATACAATCAAGATAATACAGAATATGGAAGCTTTTACCCTGAGGGATTGAAGGGCTTGGAATATGATATTCCAGAGCTCAAAGGTGCTGTGATGAAAACCACGAATCCCTTACCCTGCAAAATGGAGTATCATGTAAATCAGAAAATTTTCTTTCATCTCAATTGGAGACTAACTTCCATTCATCCTTAGCTCAATCATCTATAAAGAGTACAATGTATGGAGGGCGGAGCCAAGATGGCGGAGTAGAAACAGTTCTTCCAAGCCACTCTGCCCCCAGATTCCCCCCAAACTATGTAAAAGGGGACTCTGAACAACTTCTGGAGCCCCAGCACCCACAGAACGACACAGAGAAGGTAACCTCCCACTGAGGACAGCCCAGCAGCCCTGCAGGAAGGACCAGAGCAGCTGTCTGGGACCTGGCAGCGCACAGCGCGAAGAGCGCGGGAAGCCGAGCCGAGCGGAGGCCAGGTCCGCGTGAGCCGAGGTTTTAGCCCCAGGGCAGCAGGGCCAGCAGACGGCTGGAGGAACCCCAGAACACGAGGAGCTGTGGCGACTCCAGAATTATCAACATAGACATGCCTAGGACAAAGTAAGAGGTTAGTGTCCTATGGACTTTGGGACCTGTTTTTGGGGGAATGCTTCGGCTCCCTCCCCTGGGGGTTAGAAGCCGCTGAGGAGACACGCCATTTTGTAGTTTTCAGAGGCAGCTACAGCTCTTGGCCTGCAATTAATTGTAGGGAGAACCAGCAATCAGTCTTGGGGGGTAATCGCTCTTGCTTTAACCTCCCTGGATCTGGATTGTGATCTAGGGCGGAAGTCGTGGGTGAGTTTATAGCTTGCCAGAAATGGAAGTTGCCCCCCACACATTCGGGATGAAAATTCCTCTATTTGGCCTTAAAGCCATAGTGTGGCAACAAGCCCAAAAGTCAAGTAATTAAGTGGAAACATGCCAAGGCAAAGGAAACAGAAAAATGAAACCCTAGACTCCTATTTGGGGGGCATAGAGCAGGAAAAGGACTGTGAGGTCAGAAGTCCTGCTCCAAAAGCCCCAGGGGAAAACATGAGTGTGTTGCAGGCCATAGAGGACCTTAAGAAGGACTTTAAAAATCAAATAAGAGAAGTGGAGGAAAAATTAGAAAGAGAAATGAGAAGGATGCAGGAAAAGTATGAAATGAGGGTCAACAGCCTGACTGAGGAAAACAACACCTTAAAAAATAGACTAGCTCAAATGGCAAAGGAGGCCCAAAAGGGCAATGAGGAGAAGAATGCCTTAAAAAGTCGAATTTGCCAGATGGAAAAAGAATCTCAAAAGTTCACTGAGGAGATTCATTCCTTCAGAGTTAGACTGGAGCAAATGGAAGCTAATGACTTTATGAGAAATCAAGATGCTGTTAAGCAGATCCAAACAAATGAAAGATTAGAAGGCAATGTGAAATATCTCATGGGAAAAACCACTGACCTGGAAAATAGATCCAGGAGAGACAATTTAAAAATTATTGGACTACCTGAATGCCATGATCAAGGAAAGAACCTAGAAATCACCCTTCAAGAAATTCTCAAGGAAAACTGCCCTGATGTTTTAGATCCAGAGGGCAAAATAGAGGTTGAAAGAATCCACCGATCACCTCCTGAAAAAGATCCCAAAAAGAAAACTCCCAGGAATATTATAGCCAGGTTCCAGAATCCCCAGATCAAGGAGAAAATACTACAGGCAGCCAGGAAGAAACAATTTCAATATTGTGGAAACACAATCAGAATAGCCCAGGACCTGGCAGCTTCTACACTGAGGGATCGAAGGGCATGGAATATGATATTCCAGAGGGCAAAAGAACTGGGAATGAACCCAAGGGTCACCTACCCAGCAAAACTGAGTATTTTGTTTCAGGGGAAAATATGGTCATTCAGTGCAATAGAGGACTTTCAAGCATTCTTGAGGAAAAAAACAGAATTGAATAGAAAATTTGACACCCAGACACAAGAAGGAAGAGATGCCTGAGAAGGTAATCAGGGAAAAGAAATCAAAAGGAACTTATCAAAGTTGAACTATTTACATTCCTATATGGAAAAGCAATAACTGTGACTGATGATATCTTTCTCACTATGAAAATAATGGAAGAAGGGGGTGTGGTCATATGAATACATATGTGAATGCATGTGTATATGGTTACAGTTATATATGGATAGAGGGCATAGGTTGAATTTGTTGGGAAGGGAGAATACTCAAGGGATGAAAGTATGAGGTGAGAGAGGAAAGTGGCAAGAGGAGATGGGGAGAAACTATCCCATGTAGAAGAAGCAAGGGAAGTGGTTGCAAAGGAGGGGGAGAATAAGGAAGGCTAAAAAGGCAAAACCACATTCCCATTGAATTTGGTTCAGGGAGAAAATGACATACATACTAAATGGGATATCTCAACCTGCAGCAGGATATGGGGTAGGGGGATGAGAGGAGGGATGATGGATGGGAGGGCATCCTTGGGGGGAGGGGAGGTTGGAAGTACCCACTATAGTAGAGGGACAGGATCATGTAGGGAATGGACCAGGTGGGGGGTGGAATGAGTGGGAGGGAATTATAAGCAGCCTTGTACAATATATCTACTATGATAATGTTTTGCATAGCTAGACATGTACAACATATACCGAATTACTTATCTCCCAAAAGGGAATGGGTGACAAGCGAGGAAGGAAATGGATCTGAAATTCGAGGTCGTGACATTAAATGTTTCAAATATATATAAATACTATTATTAATACTCTTTTGCTTGTAATAGGGAGATAAGATGTGCAGGCATTGGGACACAAAGACTCACCTTCCTCTGATGGAAAAGTCGATGGGAGTATGGGAGAAGGTATGGGAGAGAGCAGATTGGAGGAAGCGATATCTTGTGCGACTGCTATTCTGGGAGGTTGGGTAGGGGAATAATTGGGGGAAAATGATTGTAACTCAAAATCTGGCAGAAATGAATGATGTAAAACAGAAGTTAATAAAGCATTTGTTTAATAAAAAATAAAAAAAAATAAAAATAAATTTAAAAAAAAGAGTACAATATACAAAATGCCCCCACCCCTAGGTCACAGTAACTCATGATCTTGTTATTCAGCACTATGTAACCAAGAAAAAGCCCTTTCCTCTTGATTCAAGGCTAACTGCCAATCCCCGTGGTTCTTCTTCCATGGTCCTGGCTCTTGCCTGAATTCACCCAACCATCACCTGTATCCATAAGTATGCATTTTCCATCTCCTGTTCCAGTTCCTGTTCATGTTCCAGTTCCAGTTTCTGTTCTTGTTCCAGTTTCTGCTCCAGCTAAAAGCTCACAGTGATGAGTCTAGCTCAAACCCTTTGAAAGTCTCTGTTTCTTGGAAAAGAAAATTTAACAGTCACAATAATATCTACATAGTTCAAGCTTAGCAGAGTTACAACAAAATTCACACACATTGTCAGCAATATCATCTCAATTCACTTTCTGCCAGTGAAGGCCTTGAAGCAGCATTTTGTATAAGGACTATGGTGCAAGTGTGCACAGAGATCATGGGGTAAGTCTATCCCATGCAAGAGACCACCCTGTTCTGGGATGCTGATCAAGCAATGATCTCCTCCCAGGATGCTGACCCAGAAAGGACCTCTACCCAGAATGCTGACCACCCTTCACCAGAACATGACCTCTTCCATGACCCCAGCCTGTTTGGGGAATTCCACTGCCCTTGTACCCTCCACCCTGTCCTAGGAGGGACCCTTGTCACATGTTGTGCCATGCTTCAAGCCAAAATAGCCCCGAGCTGAAGATCCAACCAATGGTTGTTCTTGGCTTCTGTAAGTCATTACTTATGCTAGCTCCCCTTCCCAATTCTGTTTTTGTGGTTTTTGCCTTTATAAGCTTTGCCTTTATTTCAATTCAGGGCTGCCTGATTTGAGTGTATGCTCCAGCCAATCAAGTGCTTGATCAATAAATCCACAACTAAATTTATCTAAAACCCAGATCTCGGTATCACACTTATTCTTTTCACAACACGTGCATTTATATGACAAAGTAACACAACTCAATAGACAGAATGCTTCTGTCTGACAACATAACACCATCACAAGTCAAGAGAGTGCTTCTATCTTACAAAGTACACAATTCAACAGTGAAAATGTTACTTTCTGAGAAATTAACACAAATACAAATCAACATAGAACAGAAAAAGCAGAGTACTGGACACCACAAGTTTCCTCCCTCTCAGTTATGCTCAGTCCCAACTCTGCTCAAGCTTTTATATCATCAGTTCCTTCCTGTTCCTTCCCTTCCTGTTGCATCAACAATTTCCTCCCACCCCTAAATCATATGCAGAACTCAAACACACTTGAATAGCTGAAACAAGGTGCTAAATACTGAAACAAGGAGCTAAGTATTCCTTTGCTTGCCATTGCAAGATCCTAGAAGCAGAGGCAATTTTAGTCATTGAAAGAATCCACTAGTAACCTCCTGAAAGAGATGGCAAATTGAAAACATCACAGAATATTGTAGCCAAATCCCAGAATTGCTGGGTCAAGGATAAAATACTACAAGTAGCCAGAAAGTAACAATTCAAAAATCATGGAATGACAGGGAGGATCTCATAGGACGTTGCAGCTTCTACATTAAAATATCAGAGGATTTGCAATATCATATTGCTTGAGGTAAAAGAGCTTGGATCAACTACTCAGTAAAATTGAGTATAATCATTCAGGCAAGGAGACCGACATTCTGTGAAATAGGGGTTTCCAAATATTCCTGATGAAAACAGCAGAGCTTAGTGGAAAAATTTGATATTCAAACACGAGATTCAAGAAAGACATAAAAAGGTAAACAGGAAAGAAAAAAAAAACATATTCAACAATGGCAAACATTTTACATTCCTACATGGGAAGATGACACTCATATGTATATTATATATACTATTATATGTATATTCTGACATATAAAAGGAATATATATTGACTGAGGGTGTGATATAAAGTAATGGATGTAATGATATAAAAACCTAATTAGAGGGTGCAAAGGGATTGTAATTAGAGAAAAGGTAATTTTCCAATCAGAATATATAGTAATACATACATTCTCACTTGCCCCATTGTGATGTTTTTAGATGTTAAACAAGCTAAAACGCATCAAATGAGAGCATCATGTATAGAATATTTTGCTCTTCAGAGTTTTCACATTTCAACACATTATAAAGTGTCTAAAGTATCAGTACACAAATAACAACACCCTGCAGAAAGGACACCATTTGTTTAGTCTGGTTGTATTATTCACTATTTAGAAAGTCTCTGCACTGACCTTTGGAATTTGTTGCTGATTTGTAAAGCCCTTGTATTTTCATGCCAAAAAAGTAGCAAATATTTTCTTTGCATTCACAAAAATTCCTTTTTCATGTTCTTGCAAAAATCATTATCTGGACTGCAGAAACACTTCTTTGTGGGATAAAATAAATCAGTTACCCAAAGAAAGAAAGTCTGAAGCAGGCTTGTGATGAACAGGGAAATTTAATTGATTAAAAAAAGCAAAAAAAAAAATAAACAACAACAACAAAATCCCTAGAAGGATGTCCTTCAGGAACGAAAATCTGAAGGAAGCTTCTGAGGTGGCTGAGGAATGGAGGGAATGGGTTTTTAAACCCGGATCAGGTTTCTCTCTCTATCTCTCCCCTCTCTCTTTCTGTTGTATGAGGGGTGGGCTTAAAATCTTAAAACATGAGTAGTGCAGGGGCAGAGCGGGAGGGGGTGTGGACAGTACTGCCTCCTATTGTTGACGGGGCAGGATCCTCCGCCTTGCAGGGCCATTTCTCATCCACATTGTTGAGGAATTTTGGCTAGCAGTTCCAGCATAAGTTGAGGAGGCTGCTAACATGTGTTCTTTTTTTTTTTTTTTTTTAAAGCAATTGGGGTTAAGTAACTTGCACAAGGTTACAGGGCTAGTCATTATTTATGCGTGGGTGCTCATTTTCTGAGGCCGGATCTGATCTCAGGTCATCTCAACTCCAAGGCCGGAGCTCTTACTCACTGTGCCACCTAGCCGCCCCTTTAGGACAATTGGGGTTAAGTAACTTGCCCAAGGTTACAGGGCTAGGTTTTTGTTTGTATGGATTAAGTGTCGGAGGCCGGCTCCGAACTCAGGTCCTTCTGACTCCAGGGCCAGCGCTCTATTCACTGCGCCACCTAGCCGCCCTGCTAGCATGTTTTCTATAGACATTATTCTCTTCTCTCTTTGTCAGAGAGATAAGTTCACACTGCCTAGTCTCCCATGTCTTGCTCTCAGTCACCTAGGAGCCTCTTGTTGCTAGGATTCTAGTTTCCTGTCTTGAGACAACTGGTAGGCGGAGCAAAAGGCTAGAACGTTTCTCATTGAAAGAGAAGGGATTTTACAGAGAGTATTTCTTAAGGAGAGAGATGACAGGGGAAAAGGAGGACAAAGAAGGAAGGGGAGAGGGGGGTGGGTCTCAGGATTTTGTATTCTTATAGAGAAGCCAGGATATTATTTCAGGGAAGTCTTCCCCAGACACATTTTATTCACTTCCAAATGTAATATGCTACCTTATGCAGGTACTATCTGCAATAATTTACAATACAAAATATAAATGGAAATTTATTCAAAAATGTTTCCTGCTTACATTAAAAAAATCTGAAGTTGAGTATACTCTAAATCAACACTTTAAAATGAAAAAAGAATGATTTTCCTAATGATTCATCTTTTACTTTAATTAAACCAATCTCTTTAACAAACATCTTTTATTAATACCAGCATTGACTAACTGGAAGGCATGACATTAAACACAGAACAGCTAAAACTCTTAGGTTGGATTACTGAAGTAGTTATAAGGCCAAATATGCCAGATTTTACTGAAAAATGGAGGAAGGCAATTTACCCTGACTCTGCAGAATTTCTATTTCATTTCTGGATGTTTGAATAACCTTTCACCAGGATTATTATAATAGATTATTACTTGTTTTTCTTGGCTCCCATTTCTCTTTCTCTGTAATGTTTCTTACCAAAAAGATACTGCAGAGATGCTTCTAATGTAAAGATCTGCCCATTTTACTCCTTCAATTAATAAAATCCAGTGGTTGAGTATTGCTTTTGGGATCAAATATAAGCAACCTTTGTTTGACAATTAAATAACCTTGGAATCTGGACCCAATGTTCCTTTCCAAGCATTTTGTGTGCTTACTACCTTCCTTTGAAATTGTGTTCAATCAGTTTGGAATGCCTATTGTTCTTCACACTGGATGCTCTTTTCTGATTCCAAACATTAGCATTGTTTCTCCTATATGAAAAGCCCTGCCTCTCTTCCCCTACCTCTAAAATTCCTATATTTCCTTCAAGTCTCAGATTAGGCAATACTTTCTAGATGAAACTTTTCATAATGCTTCCAGCTCCTACAAGGAATTACATTTTATTTATTTTTATATGCTCCATATATACTCATTTATGTGCACATGCTATTAGACTATAAGAATTTAAGCTTATTTAACCAATGGATAGTTTCATTTCTGATGTTTTAATACCCAGAACATAGTAGGTATTTAATAAATGCTTATTTATTTATTGAAAAGATTTAATAGAAAGTTAGTGGGATGAAAATTTTCAGAGTCTGAGTTAGAGATCATAAAAGATCTTCATTCTTTCTTATGAGAAAGGGTACAACCCACGGAGTGCAAATTGTGGAAGGTCTCAGGCTTCTGTTATCCTAATCCTAACGCAGCCCACTCCCCTGTCTGGTCGCACCATTGGTCAGTGAGGTAGGCTAACAATCTCTTCATGAGTAGCTAGCTAATCTCTGCAAAGCAACCTCAATTACCATAATTATTACTAATGATGCTCTAATTCTGTTAGATAACATACATTATACACGAGGTTGCCTCAGCAAGCACAGTAACAGTGCCAGAACACTGAACCCCAACCAGTACAGCCTAGATGTGTCTTCATCTGGGTCTGAGTACCCGAGGGCCACAGTCTGCTTTCTAAATAGTCAAATCCACCTACTACTGCTAGCTCTTTTTTATTCTGCATTATTTTACTTTTAGTATTATCTAGGAGGTCTCTCGTAACTGGGAACCCAACTTCTTCCCAAGGCTACTGTACTGTATTCTGGTAGTCTTGTTTCAGCAAATCTTGTAGTTCTGTAGAAACATAACCCTTTTCTACCTCTTACACAAAAATATTAAAAGGTGTCTTTTATTTTTTTTTACTTTATCAAAAGCTTTATTTTTTTTAAACAAATGCTTTATTAACTTCTGTTTTACATCATTCATTTCCGCCAGATTTTGAGTTACAATCATTTTCCCTCCATTATTCCCCTACCCAACCTCCCAGAATAGTAGTCCCACAAGATATCGCTTCCTCCAATCTGCTCTCTCCCATACCTTCTCCCATACCCCCATCGACTTTTCCATTAGAGGAAGGTGAAACTTTGTGTCCCAATGACTGCACATCTTATCTCCCAATTATAGGCAAAAGAGTATTAATAATAGTATTTATATATATTTGAAACATTTAATGTTATGACCTCACATTTCAGATCCATTTCCTTCCTCCCTTGTCACCCATTCCCTCTTGGGAGATAAGTAATTCAGTATATGTTGTACATGTCTAGCTATGCAAAACATTATCATAGTAGATATATTGTACAAGGCTGCTTATAATTCCCTCCCACTCATCCCACCCCCCACCTGGTCCATTCCCTACATGATCCTGTCCCTCTTCTATAGTGGGTACTTCCAACCTCCCCTCACCCCAAGGATGCCCTCCCATCCATCATCCCTCCTCTCATCCCCTTTCCCCCTATCCTGCTGCAGGTTGAGATATCCCATTTAGTATGTATGTCATTTTCTCCCTGAACCAAATTCAATGTGAATGTGGTTTTGCCTTTTTAGCCTTCCTTATTCTCCCCCTCCTTTGCAACCACTTCCCCTTGCTTCTTCTACATGGGATAGTTTACCCTACCCTGTCTCTCCCCATCTCCTCTTGCCACTTTCCTCTCTCACCTCATAATTTCATCCCTTGAGTATTCTCCCTTCCCAACAAATTCAACCTATGCCCTCTATCCATATATAACTGTAACCATACACACACACATTCACATATGTATTCATATGACCACACACCCTTCTTCCATTATTTTCATAGTGAGAAAGATATCATCTGTCACAGTTATTGCTTTTCCATATAGGAATGTAAATAGTTCAACTTTGATAAGTTCCTTTTGATTTCTTTTCCCTGATTACCTTCTCAGGCATCTCTTACTTCTTGCGTCTGGATGTCAAATTTTCTATTCAACTCTGGTTTTTTCCTCAAGAATGCTTGAAAGTCCTCTATTCCACTGAATGACCATATTTTCCCCTGAAACAAAATACTCAGTTTTGCTGGGTAGGTGACCCTTGGGTTCATTCCCAGTTCTTTTGCCCTCTGGAATATCATATTCCATGCCCTTCGATCCCTCAGTGTAGAAGTTGCCAGGTCCTGGGCTATTCTGATTGTGTTTCCACAATATTGAAATTGTTTCTTCCTGGCTGCTTGTAGTATTTTCTCCTTGATCTGGGGATTCTGGAACCTGGCTATAATATTTCTGGGAGTTTTCTTTTTGGGATCTTTTTCAGGAGGTGATCGGTGGATTCTTTCAACCTCTATTTTGCCCTCTGGATCTAAAACATCAGGGCAGTTTTCCTGGAGAATTTCTTGAAGGGTGATTTCTAGGTTCTTTCCTTGATCATGGCTTTCAGGTAGTCCAATAATTTTTAAATTGTCTCTCCTGGATCTATTTTCCAGGTCAGTGGTTTCCCATGAGATATTTCACATTGCCTTCTAATCTTTCATTTGTTTGGATCTGCTTAACAGCATCTTGATTTCTCATAAAGTCATTAGCTTCCATTTGCTCCAGTCTAACTCTGAAGGAATGAATCTCCTCAGTGAACTTTTGAGATTCTTTTTCCATCTGGCAAATTCGACTTTTTAAGGCATTCTTCTCCTCATTGCCCTTTTGGGCCTCCTATGCCATTTGAGCTAGTCTATTTTTTAAGGTGTTGTTTTCCTCAGTCAGGCTGTTGACCCTCATTTCATACTTTTCCTGCATCCTTCTCATTTCTCTTTCCAATTTTTCCTCCACTTCTCTTATTTGATTTTTAAAGTCCTTCTTAAGGTCCTCTATGGCCTGCAACCCGCTCATGTTTTCCCCTGGGGCTTTTGGAGCAGGACTTCTGACCTCACAGTCCTTTTCCCGCTCTATGCCCCCAAAATAGGAGTCTAGGGTTGCATTTTTCTGTTTCCTTTGCCTTGGCATGTTGCCACTTAATTGCTTGACTTTTGGGCTTGTTGCCACACTATGGCTTTAAGGCCAGATAGAGGAATTTTCGTCCCGAACGTGTGGGGGCAACTTCCGTTTCTGGCAAGCTGTAAACCCACCCACAACTTCCACCCTAGGTCACAATCCAGATCCAGGGAGGTTAAAGCAAGAGCGATTACCCCCCAAGACTGATCGCTGGATCTCCCCACGATTTGTAGGCTGGGAGCCGGATCTGCCTCTGAAAACTACAAAATGGCTTGTCTCCTCAGCAGCTTCTAGCCCCCAGGGGAGGGAACTGACGCATTCCCCAAATACAGGTCCCAAAGTCCATAGGACACTAACCTCTTACTTAGTCCTAGGCATGTCTATATTGATAATTCTGGCGTTTCCACAGTTCCTGGTGTTCTGGGGTTCCTCCAGCCGGCTGCTGGCCCTGCCGCCCTGGGGCTAAAACCTCGGCTCACGCGGACCTGGGCTCGGCTCCTTCGCTCTGCGCTCTGCGAGTTGCCAGGTCCCAGACCACTGTCCTGGTCCTTCCTGCAGGGCTGCTGAGCTGTCCTCAGCGGGAGGTTAGCTTCTCTGTGTCGTTCTGTGGGTGCTGGGGCTCCACAAGTTGTTCAGAGTCCCCTTTTACATAGTTTGAGGGGAATCTGGGGGCAGAGAGGCTTGGAAGAGCTGTTTCTACTCTGCCATCTTGGCTCCGCCCCAGCAAATGCTTTATTTTTTATTTCTATTCCCTTCAAGTACTCTCATACTGAGAAAAGGTTCATAAGTTACAATTATCATTTTTCTATGGAGGAATTTAAATAGTTCAACTTTAAAAGTGCCTTACAATTTCTTTTGCTTATTTACCTTCTCATGCTTCTCTTGCTTCTTGTATCTGAATGTCAAATTTTCTGTTCAACTCTAGTTTTAGTTTTTTCATCAAGAATGCTTGAAATTCCTCTGTCCCATTGAATGACCATATTTTCCCCTGAAACACGATACTCAGTTTTACTGTGCATGTTATTCTTGTTTTTAATCCCAGCTCCTTTGACCTCTGGAATATCATATTCCAAGCCCTTAAAACCCTCAATGTAGAAGCTGCCAGATCCTGTGTTATCCTCATTGTGTTTCCCTAATATTCAAATTGTTTCTTCCTGGCTTCTTGTAATATTTCCTTCTTGATCTGGGAATTCCAGAACCTGGCTATACTATTCCTAGGGGTTTTCTTTTTGGGATCTTTTGCAGGATGTGATAGGTGGATTTCACCTATCAGCAGCAGCTACTTCTAGAGATCTGGGCTGACAGACAGTGGAAGGATCAAGTGGCTGATCAGAAGATGATTTCAGGGATTATTTTGCTAATATTGAGGCAGAATTCTCTTCATTTGCTTGTTGGAGGGGGTGGAATCAAGATAGCAGAGTGACAGTTGGGACTGTCCTATAAATTCCGTCAGTTACCACCAAGAAGTGAATCTGAATAAAGTTTGGAGTGGCAGAATACACTAGGAAACAAAGTGTGACAGATATCCAACCCAGTACAACATGGAAAGTCGACAAATAGGTTTTGTCACACTAGGCAGGGGGACTGTAGAATGCATAGTGCATGAGCTTCACCACCACAGACCTGACCACTGCAGAATGCAAGCAAGGCCTGGCAACTAAATCACCCAAGGCAGCTGTGACTCCCAAACCTCTCAGTGCAGGACATGGGTCTGTTGGAGTTTGGAGAGAAACATGCTCAAGGCATGCAGCAGTGGCATCAGCTACCCCTGGGCCCATCTGCCCACAGACTGGATGTTTGAAAGTCACCTAGCTAAATTTTCAGGAGCCAAGATGGTGGAGAAAACCATAAATTTTCTCAATCCACACTTGTTGAGCTTGAAAATTTTAGAGAATATAGATAATTTCTAGAGGAAATACTGGAAACAGCAGAAAGGGTATAGCAGTCCTTTAATTCTGGAGGCTAGGACTATTGATGGGAAGGGTCGCTTTTGCTATGGATGAAGGGGACCTCTGCAGGAAAGAAGGTGTCCCAGCTAATCCAGCCTTAGTAAACCAGTGGGACACCACTGAGCCCCAGGGGAGAGGAGCCACCTAGTGTCAACACCACGACATCGGGAATGCCTTCACACACACACAGTGGAATTGGCAGACATTAGCATGGATGAGCGTCCACCAGAAGCTAAGCCATCCTGAGCTCTAACCCAGGGTTGGGGAGGTAGAGACCTGAAGCAGCCAGACCACCCCTCCCCCACACCTGACACTGTGAGCTTCAGTGTAACTCCAGGAAAGTACAGAAATATTTGGCCTGCATCTCAGTCTCTGGCACATACCAACCAGCTTCAGCTCAGCACCCGTTGAGCTTCAGCATTATGTAGCCTCTAACTGACAGAGCTTGACACCAAAGTACACAAAACCAGTAATCAGGAACCTAGCTGCCAGCACAAGAAGTATGGGTCAAAGTCACCTGTGCTCCAGAACAGAGATTCACTTTAAAAGCCAGGAAATAGGCAATAACAATGGGCAAAAATCAAATTGGAAAAGAAAAGCTAAGCCCATAGAATCCTACTATGGAGACTGGGAAGAACAATATATATATATATATATATATATATATATATATATATATATATATATATATATATATATATATATATATATATATATATATATATATATACAGAAGAGGACAGCGACACTAAACTCACACTTGAAACCTCAAAAGGGAATATAAATATTCTCAAGCCCAAAATGCATTCTTTGAAGAGATTA
The DNA here is from genome assembly GCA_011680675.1 of Gymnobelideus leadbeateri. NCBI lineage: Eukaryota > Metazoa > Chordata > Mammalia > Diprotodontia > Petauridae > Gymnobelideus > Gymnobelideus leadbeateri. The sequence goes on from WOXC01002020.1 coordinate 364,483, forward strand.
AGCAGGATTTTTCTTTTTTTTTTAATTTTTTAAAGCAATTGGGGTTAAGTAACTTGCTCAAAGTTACACGGCTAGTCATTATTTGTGTGTGGGTGCTCATTTTCTGAGGCCATATTCGATCTTGGGTCATCCCAACTCCGAGGCCGGCACTCTTATTCACTGCACCACCTAGCCGCCCCAAGAAGGATTTTTAAAAGCAAAATTATAAAGGTGGAAGAAAAATTTAACAATTATGTTAAAGATACAATAGAGATAGAGAGCATTACAAAATTCAAAATGGATAGTTTCCATTAAATTAAATTGAAAAGGTTTTGCACAAAGTCAGATGCAACCAGGATTAGGAGGGAAACAGAAAATTGGTAAAGAATTTTTGCTACTAGTGTATCTGATAATTTTCTTATTTAATATATATATATATATATATATATATATAAATGAGTCAAATTTATAAGAAAACAAGTCATTCCCCAATTGATAAATGATCAAAAATATGAATAATTTTCAGAGCAAGAAATTAAGGGTATCACATTAAAAATGCTCTAAATCACTATTGATTTGAGAAATGAAAATCAAAACAACTCTGAGGTACAACATCTCCCCTGTCAGATTGGCAACCATTACAAAACAGGAAAATTATAAATGTTGGAGAAGAGGTGGAAAAATTGGAATACTTGCAATTTTGTTTGAGTTGTAAATTGATCCAACTATTCTGGAGAGCAATTTAGACCTATATGCAAAGGGCTATAAACATGTATATACCCTTTGACCCATCAATGCTACTTGTAGGGCTGTATCCTAAAGAGATCATACAAGTGGGAGGAGGACTCATATTTACAAAAAGAAATATTTATAGCTGCTCTTTTTGTGGTGGAAAAGATTTGGAAATCAAGATGATGCACATCACTTATGAAGTGGCTAAACAAGTTATGGTATATGAATGTAATGGAATACTATTTTGTTTTAAGAAATGAGGAGCAGACAGACTTTATAATAACCTGGAGAGCCTTATATAAACTGATGCTGAGTGAGGGGAGCAGAATCAGGAGAATATTGTACACAATTACAGACATATATCTGTGATGACTAATTTTAATAGACTTGTCTCTTCTCAGCAATTCAAGGTTCTAAGACAACTCTAAAAAAATCATGATGGAAAAAAAAAAAAAAACTATCCACATCCAGAGAAAGAAATATGGACTCTGAACTCACATTCAAGCAAACTATTTGCTCTTTCTTTTTGTGTGTTTTGTTTGTTTTGGTTTTGTTTCATCTTTCTTGTGGTTCATTCCATTGGTTATAATTCTTTACAACTTGAGTATTGTGAAAATCTGTTGATTGTGTAGGTATATGCAGAAATCATATCAGATTGCATGCAATCTTGGGAAGTAAAGGGGGGAGGAGAGAGAGGAGGAGTAAAGCGGGGAGTAAAAAGGGGGAGAGAGAGGGAGAGTCAAAAAAGCTGTGAATTGTATGTTGTAAACTAAAAATAAATAAAATTCAAAGAAAAGAAAATACAATTGTGCTTGTGGTCACTGAGAAACCAGAGCATGAGCCAGGAAAGCAGTAGACAACTCTCCTTTGATCATACCACCCTGGAAAAATTGAAAATTTACAAATCCTTAGAAGTATCTCTGAAAACAGCTACACAAAATCCTTGAAGCTTGGGACAGTACATGAACAACTACTCACACTGCCACTAGAAGCAAAGATCTCCTTTGAGAAAGAGATAGAAAGTCAATTATTTGGCTGGGAAAATGAGCAAACAGCATAAACAGACTATAGAATCTTATTTTGGTGACAAAGATCAAAACATACAAAGAGAAGACAGCAAAGGCAAATCTCCTATATCAAAAATCTCTAAGAAAAATATGAATTGGTTCCAGGCCATAGAGACCTACAAAAGGATTTTGAAAATCAAGTAAGAGAAGTAGAGGAAAAATTGAGAAAAGAAATGAGAGTGGTATAAAAAAATCATGAAAATCAAAGTAAGTGTTTGCTAAAGGAGATCCCAAAAATACTGAAGAAAATATTACCTTAAAAATAGACTAACTTGAGTGTCAAAAGATATCCAAAAAGCCAGTGTGGAAAAGAATGTCTTGAAAAGAATAATTGACCAAATGGAAACGGACATTCAAAAGCTCACTAAAGAAAACCATTCTTAAATATTACAATGGTGTAAATGGAAGCTAATGACTTTATGAGAAGTCAAGAAATTATGAAAGAGAACCAAAAGAATGAAAAAATATATAAGACAATGTAAAATGTCTCACTGGAAAAACAACTGACCTAGAAAATAAATCCAGAAGCAATAATTTAAAAATTATTGGACTACCTGCATGTCAGGATCAAAAAAAGAGCTTGGATATCATATTTCAAAAATTGTTTAATATTTTAGAACCAGAGCAAAATAAAGAAATGTAAAGAATTCACCAACTCACCCCCTGAAAGAGATCCCAAAGGAAAACTACTAGGAATATTGTAGTTTAATTCCAGAGTTCCAGGTCAAGGAGAAAATATTGCAAGCACCCGGAAAGAAACGATTCTAGTATTGTGGAAATACAATTAGGATAACACAAGGTCTAGCAGCTTCTACATTAAGGGACCAAAGGGCATGACATATGATATTCTGGAGGTCAAAGGAGCTAGGATTAAAACCAAGAATCACCTATCTAGGAAAACTCCATGCAACATTTCAGACAAAAAAAAAAGGACATTCAATAAAATAGAGGACTTTCAAGCTCTCTTGATTAGAAGACTAGAGCAGAATAGAAAATATGACTTTCAAATACCAGACTGAAGAGAAGCATGAAAACGTAATCAAGGAAGAGAAATCATAAGGGACTTATTAAAGCTAAACTGTTTACATACCTACAAGGTAAGATGATATTTGTAAGTCATGAGATCTTGATCAGTTTATACACACATATACACATATGTACATATATACACATGTGGATTTGTATGTATATATAAATATGCATATATACATATGTGCACATGTGTATATGTATAAATGCATATATTACATATAAATTGACAGAGGGCACAGAGTGAGTTGAATATAAAGGAATGCTATATAAAAATAAAACTTATCTAAAATTATCTAAAACATCTAAAAAATATTAAGGGGTGAAAGAGAAATATACTGGGAGAAGGAGAAAGGGATAGGTAGAATGGGGGTAAATTGTCTTATTTTAAAAAAGGCAAATAAAAGCTTTTACAATGGAGGCAAAGAGGGGGGAAGTGAGAGGGAAAAAGTGAACCTTATTTTCACTGGACCTGGCTTGAGGAGGGAATAATATGCCACAAAGTTGAGCTTCTTATACTATGGGATAGTAGAGAGTAAGTGGATAAAGAGGGGGTTTATAAAAGGGAGGGCAGAATGGGGGAGGATGTAGTCAGAAGCAAACAATTTTGAAAAGGACAGGATCAAAGGAATAAATAGAATAAATTAGGGAGTGGGATAGGATGGAGGGAAATATGGTTAGTCTTTCAAAACATGAATACTATGTATTTTGTGCAACTACACACATATAACCTATATTGAATTGCTTGTCTTCTCAGTGAGGGTAGGCAGGGAAGAAAAAAAAGAAATAATCTGGAAGTCAAAGTTTTAAAAACAAATGTTTAAAATTGTTTTTACACGAAACATGGAAATAAGATATACAGGCTATAGGGTATAGAAATCTCCCTTGCTCTACAAGAAAATAAGGGGGAAGAGGAAAAGAGAGGGAGGATGGGGTAATCGAAGGTTGGGCAGACTATGGGAAGGGGTAATCAGAATGCATGCCATCTTGGAGTCAGGGGGTGGGGAGAGATGGTGAGAAAATTTGGAACTCAAAAATTTGTGGAAATGAATGTTGAAAACTAAAATTAAATAAATTATAAAACACTAAAAAAAAATGGAGTTGAAATACCATTATAAGAAATCCCCAAATGTTCCTTTTGTTTTTCTTTGGTCACTTTCAGTCCTGTAGAACTTTCTGTGACCCCATTTGGGGCTTTCTTGGCATTGATACTGGACATGTTTGCCATTTCTCCAGGTCATGTCATAAATAAGAAAACTAAGGCAAACAGGGTTAAGGTGACCTTCATAGGTTTATATAGCTAGTAAGTGTCTGAGGTCAGATTTGAATTTAGGAATATGAGTCTTCCTGAATCCAAACCCAGCACTCTAGCTGCCATAAAAAGTTGTTTAAGATAACTAAAACAACAAACAAACAAAATATTTACTCTGGGGAAGTAGGTGATACAGTGGATTGAAGGCTACACCTGTATTCAGGAGAACCTCATTTTATATCCCGAGACAAGTCACTTAACCCTCAATTACCTCAAAAAAAAAAAAAGAATGGAAAGAAGTACAAAGAAAATTTAAAAACATGTTTACTCCTAACATTTACATAGAGAGACGGAAATAAAGTATTTGAGGATATTGAAATAATAATCCATTAGGATTAGGAAATGGAACTGTGGTTGCTTGGAATAGTGGAATGGAAGGAAAAACAAAACGAAACTCTCCAACAACACAGGTTGAATTATAGTTTCCAATAGTTCCTTAGAAAGTAGTAGTGAGTTATTAAAATAGTCAAGGGTCACAATGTTTTTATATTTCAGAGATAGGACTTGAACACAGGTTTTCTGGGGCTCAAGACCAGCTATCTATCCCCACACCACACTGCTTCTCCAATGTTAGGTTTTATTTAATTTCCTTGATATCCAGAAGAATCTCAGTATTCAGCTTTCTTTCTCAGATTCTTTCATTAACTGGGATATAGCGTGTATAATGAAAAAAAATGTTTTGTTCTCAAAATTAAGACATGGTCATGGTATGAACTTGGCCAAGACATACTAACTCTACCTTTTGCTTGTAATAAAAATCTTTTTCAAGGGGGAATGGGGAGTATAAATGCTTTAGAGCAAAGAGATTTCTTCAAAAGATGTGGTCAGTATGTTCTTTGTAATACATTTCATGACCTTAATAACAGGATTGTATTATTTTGTTAAGTCTAAACCCAAATTTGTCTGCTCTCATATTTTAAGTCTATTTTCTTTATCAAGTCTAAAAATGGGGAATAAATAAAACAAAAACAAGAGCTAAAAATTAATCTATGTGTAAAGAAAATTTCTTTACCTTGAAAAGGTTTTATACATATACACATACATACCCAAATTCACACACACACACACACACACACACACACACACACACATATAATACACTCATACACAAGGTAGAGCTCCTCCATAAAAGAAAAAACAAACATGTCCAGAAATAGGACCTGTGCCATGAGCTGATTAGTTAAAACCCCCCAGTAGACAGCAGAGCTAGAAAACCAAAGCAGTCAACACAATTTAGAAATCTGTGGATTCAACAACCATTTTTCAAATATACACTGGTCTTTGTGGTAGGTGCTGGGTAAAGGAGCACAAAGAATGAGCTTACATTTTAATGCGGGGAGGGGGAGAGAAAACAAATATCTATTATAAATATAAATAGTTAAGTGCAAGATTAATTGCAAGAGAGGGCACTATCACTTAAGGAATCAGAAAATTTCCATTTAGATGACTTTGCCTGAACTACGGATTGAAGAGATGGACTCTATGATGTAAGGAAGTAATGATAAAGTAAACTAAAGTAGGGTGAGATAAAGTAGGGCAGAGGAAAGGAGGAAACAATTTCCAGTCATAGGGGATGAACAATGCAAAGGCATTAAAATGGGAGATGAATTGTAATGAATGTGAAATAGAGAGAAGACCATTTTTACTGGTTTATAGCATGTGATAGACAGTGTAATGACCAGTGAGGCTGGAAAGAAAGGTTGGGACCAGGTTTTGTTGGGATTTAAAAGTTAAACAGAGGAGTTTATATTTTATTTTGGGAACAATGACTATTGGATTTGGTTGGCTCACATGGACAGATCTTAAGAGAAAGCATTTTGGTAGCCTCATATAGGGTGGACAGGAATGTTGTGAGACTTAAGGAAGGGAGAGTAATTTGGAGGCTGATACAAAAATCTAGATGAGAGGTAATGAATGCCTTAATTGGGGTGCACATTTGGTAAGTCAGATGTGAGGAATGTTGTGGAGATAAAAAAACTTCCTTCAAGGCTCAGTTCTAATGCTAACTTCTGTCTTTGCTGACCCTGTCCAGCTATTACTGACATGTTTTCTACGTTTACCTCACAGTTACTCTGTATATATGGTTTTATCTTTGGGGTCTGGATCTCTCTCTCTCTCTCTCTTTCTCTCTCTCTCTCTCTCTCTCTCTCTCTCTCTCTCTCTCTCTCTCTCTCTCTCTCTCTCTCTTTCTTCTTTAGCCAAGTGTCTTGCTTGAAGTACTGCAGGACTGATTGATTGAATGAATGAACGATTCAGATGGATGAAGCCAGGAGGAACTTAAAGATGTCATTGTCTAGCAAACTACATCAAAATAAACCTATTCAGGATTCAATTGAAATATTTTAGGAAAAACAGACAAAGAAAGAAACACTATTAACCTGATCCCATGTTTTACAAGTATATTACTCTGAAACTTATAATCATTGCTCACCTAATTTTTTAATAATAAAAAACTTCCTGGTATCTTAGCAATTTGCAATTAGTTTCTATTGACTCAGTACTTAAAATACACTTTACTTACCGAACATGGTAAAATACAATTCCCTTATCAAGCAGAAACTCATATTTAAGTATAATTTTAGTCAATTCACTAATTATTTAAAAGAAATTTCCTCCCTTCTTAGCTCTGCCTCTTCAAAACTTTATTTTGCTTCAAGGCCCAGGTTAGAAGTCAAGTTCTATTTAAGGTGGATACAGGTTTTCTCCAGCTAAAAATTACCTCTCCCTCCATTTTTTTAAATAAAGGAAGTTTTTCTCTGAATTTTTCTAGGCCTATTACATTTTATTTTATATCATATTTACTTGTGTGCCTGTTATGTCTCTTCTATTAGGTTGTGAGATTCTTCATAGCAAAGAAATTTTTCATCTTCTTCTATTTCTTTCTCTTTTTTTGGAGGGCAATTGGGGTTAAGTAACTTGCCCAAGGTCACATGGCTAGGTTTTGTTTGTGTGTGCGTTAAGTGTCTGAGGTCGGATCCGAACTCAGGTCCTTCTGACTCCAGGGCCGACACTCTACTCACTGTGCCACCTAGCCACCCCCATCTTCTTCTATTTCCAGGATCTAGAGCAATCTTTGAACTTTTTTTATCCTGATCTGGGATTTGAACAGTATAGAAAACTAAATGCTAAAATTCTCTCTCCACAATGCCGATTGTAACTCATCTGTAATTTGTAGTCCTAGAGACTTGTCAGAATAACTGATAAATTATTTGCTCATGTTCCCATAAGTATAAGAGGCAGGACTTGAACCCAGATAATAAAACTCCCTGAGGGTAGTGACTTTTCCATTTCTGTTTATCTGCATCATCTAGCACAATAACTGATATGTGGTCTTTTTTTTTTTTTTTGAGATATTAGATGGTAATTGACTTGTTCTGGGTCCCATAGCTAATAAATATCTGAAGCTGGGATTTAACTCAAGTCCTCCTGAATTAAGGGCCAGTTTCTATCCACTCTGCTACCTAGCTAGCTGCCCCAGCACCTACAATGCTGTTTTGTATAAACTTATTGATTCATTGATTAATTTTGAAAGAACAAATCAGTCAAATGCCAAATGCAACAGCCAATACAATCATTCAGTTTTGTAAATTCATGTTTTTTAATTTAGGTCTAAACACCTTGAATTTGAATTTTGAATGCTATTCTTTTTTTAAAATGAAATGACACGACTAATTGTAAAACCTAGGAGGGAAAAATTTTTCTGTCATTAGTTATAATTTATTTATCAATTTAGTTATCAAAAGTTTCACCATTAAGAAAGAAAATCTACAGCTGAAAATTAACTCCCACAGGTGGCCCCAATTGGGGAAAAACACTCATGATTTTAGCACAGATAGGTACATAACTTGTCTAATTCTAAACAAATCTCATTCTTGACAGCTGTAGTTTCTTGACAATATTAAATAGTTAGTAAATACTTATAAAATTGCTACTATGTATTTGAAACTGTGCTAGGCACTGGAAATATAAATAAGAAAAACATAGTCCCTGACATCTAGGAGTTTACAATGTAATGGGAGAAAATGTTTCAAGAAGGGAAGCTATAAAATGAGGAGGGAGGGTTTCCACTGGAATCCACCAAGCCAAACACCTAACAAAAGTTAGGCAGAAAATTCTGAGCCCTACATAAAGGAAGGATTTAGGAGGAGTTCATTACTCCATCTTCCAGTCCTCCAAGCAAAGACTAGAAGCCACAGAGTGCACTGAGGAATTGTTCAGTATGAAAGGTGAAAAATCAGTCTACATGATGATGAGATTTCCAATGAAAAGCTTCTCTTAGGGAAGTGTGATGCTCTTAGAGTTGAAATCAATAAGAACAATTGACGAAAAATAATTTTTGTTTGTTTGTTTTTTTTTGTTTTTAAAGAAGACATTTTATTAAAGCTTGCTTGATTGATTTATTAGTTAAAACAGAGGTAATATATTACATAGGTTGAAAGAGAATTGAACTTTGAGGTAGGAAGAATTGAGTTCAAATTCTCTCAATCTATTTGTGAATGTGTGTTGTATACCAGTCAGTTAGCTTCCCCCACCATCAGTTTCCTCATTTATTAAATTAGTAAATAATAGCACCTATCACAGGGATTTTGCAGGACTTAAATGAGAAAATGTATACAGAGCACTTTGTAGAATTTAAAACCCTATATCTTATACATATATGTCAGTTATAATTATTATTGAGGTATAAATTGTTATGTCAATTTATCTTATAACTAAACTCAGTTTAAGTTTTACTATACTATTTCCTAACAACAACTACAGTCAAATAAGTGTTTCTATCCCCTTTTACTTTCCCAAAAACATGTTTTCCTTTTCCAATTTTCCCTATTTCTCTTGAGAGATTTTCATTGGTTATATCCTCTCTTCCTCAATCTCTGTCACCCCACATATACACTCAAGTATCAAATATTTTTCTTTCTCCACAGCATCCCTCAGATATATCCCCTTCTTTCTACTCATGTACCACCATCCTAATTCAGGCTATCATATTTTTTGTTGATATTACTCACCTGATCTATTTTGATTGCCTTCTCGTTAGTCCCCCTACATCAATGCTCCTATTGTTCGGACTGCACACTGCATGGAGAAGAATATGAATAATTAATCTGGGGAAGTTGTGAATTGGTTTAAATTTAGACAAAGCAAATTATATTTGGTTCTGTTGTAGAAATAATATGTAGCTGCTGAAACTTATTTAGTAACAGATTGATTTGGTCAGACTTATTTTGAGAAAATCATTTTGTCATCTTTAAGGAAGATAGATTAAGAGTAGGGAATGCACACACTGATGTCTTTATTCCCTGCATGAAGACATCACTTGAGCTGCTTTTCTAATAACTATCACTTTTCATACTTCACCACTGTTTCTATAGATGTTGATACTACTCTTTTATTCTCAAACTGATAAAACAGTGACAATCACCCTAAAAAGTGTAAAAATAGAATAGTACAGTTGGAACAGAATAGTATGCCACTAGTATGGTGAGAAATTTCCTTTAAGAAATTTCCTTATAAGGGACAGCTAGGTGGCGCAGTGAGTAAGAGCCCCAGCCTTGGAGTTGGGATGACCCGGGATCAAAACCAGCCTCAGAAAATGAGCACCCACACACAAATAATGACTAGCCGTGTAACCTTGAGCAAGTTACTTAACCCCAATTGCTTTAAGAAAGAAAGAAAGAAAGAAAGAAAGAAAGAAAGAAAGAAAGAAAGAAAGAAAGAAAGAAAGAAATTTCCTTATGCCTAGGGTGGCTAGGTGAAACAGTAAGAGCACTGGCCCTGGAGTCAGGAGAGCCTGGATTCAGTTCTGGCCACAGAAAATTAGCACCCACACATAAATAAAAAAATAACCTGTAACCTTGAGCAAGTTACTTAACTCCAATTGCTTTTAAAAAATTCCTTATGACTAAGAACTGAAAACTTCATCAGGTTGGTTTTTTGGATAATGTGGAAAAGTCCACTCAATTTTCATTCATCTGGATTCTTTGTTGTTCAGTCAGGTATCATCATCTAGGTACAGGCAAGTCCAATCAAGTCCTTTCTGTTACCATTTAGTCTAACCCAGAGCTTTATTATGTCTAACTTTCCTAGGATTCTATTCCTCCTTAACATCCATTTATTTTATCATTAGATTTTTCTAGATTTGAGAGATAAAAGATGGTGTTCCCCACTATTAGAATGTTTCTATTTCCTACTATAATTCCTTTAGCTTTCCATTTAAGAACTCGGATGCTATACTTTTTGGTGTATATATGCTTAATATTCATATGACTTCATTGTTCATCCCTCCTCTCAGCAAGATGTAGTTTTCCTGTTTATACCCTTAATTAGGTCCATTTTACCCTTTGCTTTCTCTAAGATCCTGATTATTACCTCTACCTTTTTTTTAATTTGTTTAATTTTAGTTTACAAGATTCAATTCCATAGTCCCTTGAGTTTAAAATTTCCCTCCCCTCCCTGCCCCTACCCCGTACAATAGCATACAGTCCAGTATAGGATCTGCAAATACATTCACATTAGACATTAGTCAAGTTACAAAGGCAAATTCTGCTAGATGGGATGAAAAATGGTAAAGAAGAAATAAAATGAAACAATGAAAAGAAAAAGATCAATTAGTTTGCTTCCATCAGGATTCAAGCTCAGTTCTTTCTAGTTATTTCTCTGGATGTAGGCATCTCTCTGCTTCATGAGTCTTTCAGGATTGACTTATATCACTGCATTGCTGAGAAGAGTCCAGTCTGTCATAGTTGGTCATCACACATATGTTGTGTCTGTGATCATATACAAATTTCTCCTGGTTCCCTTCTTCTCTCTTCTCACTCAGCCTAAGTTTGTATAAGCCTCTCAAGGTAAATATGAAAATGGTATCCTCCTCATTTCCTATAGCACAATAGTATGCCATTACATGCATATACCACACATTGTTTAGCCATTCCCCAATTGATGGGCACCCCTTTAATTTCCAATTCTTTAAAACCATGAAAAGAGCTGCTATATATATGTTTCTACATATGGGTTTTCCTCCCACTTCTATGATCTCTTTGGGATAAAAACCTAGAAGAGGTATTGCTGGGGCAAACAGTATGAAATTACTTATAGAGTTTTGGGCATAATTCCAAATGGTTGGATAAGTTCACAACTCCACCAGCAATGCATTATTGTTCCAATTTGCCCACATCCTTTCCAGCATTTGTCATTTTCCTGTTTTGTCATCTTAGCCAAACTGACTGGAGAGATATGGTACCTCAGAGTTGTTTTCATTTGCATTTCCCTAATCAAAAGTGATTTAGAGCATTTCCTCATATTCCTCTCTCTCTCTCTCTCTCTCTCTCTCTCTCTCTCTATATATATATATATATATAGATAGATAGATAGATAGATAGATAGATAGATAGATAGATAGATAGATAGATAGATAGATAGATATAGATATAGATAGATAGATAGATAGATAGATAGATAGAGATATATAGATATAGATATAGATATAGATATCTTTAATTTCTTTCTCTGAAAACTGCCTGTTCATATTCTTTGACCATTTATCAATTGGGGAATGACTTGTATTTTTATAGATTTGACTCAAATCTCTGTATATTTTAGAAATGAGTCCTTTATCAGAGACATATGTTGTAAAAATTCTATTCCAATTTCCCACCTCCCACTTAATCTTGATTACATTGGCTTTGTTCCTACAGAAACTTTTCAATTTAACATAATCAAAGTTATCCATTTTGCATTTTATAATACTCTCTAATACTTGTTTGGTGCTAAAGTCTTTCCCTCTCCCCAAATCTGACAGGTCAACTACTCCTTGCTTTCCCAGATTGCTTACAATATCATACTTTATACCTAGATCATGCACCCATTTAGACGTGATTTCGGTATATGGTGTTAGTTAATGATCTATGCCCAGTTTCTGTCATACTATATTCCAGTTTTCCCAGCAGGTTTTGTAAAATAGTGAATTCTGATCCCAAAAGCTGAGGTGTTTGGGTTTATGAAACAATAGATTACTATACTCATTAACTGCTGTGTCTTGTGTGCCCAATCTATTCCATTAATCCACTACTGTACTCCTCTGCCAGTACCAAATAGTTGTGATGAGAGCTTCTGTATAATACAGATTAAAATCTGGCAGAGCTAGTCCACCTTCCATAGCATTTCTTTTTATTAATTCCCTTGACATGCTAGACCATTTGTTTTTCCAAATAAATTTTGTTACTATTTTGTCTAACTGCATAAAGTGGTTTTTTGATTAATTGATTGGTATGGTATTAAATATATAATTTAGGTTTGGGTAAAATTGTCATTTTTATTATATTAGCACAACCCAGCCACAAGCAATTGATATTTTTCCAATTAGTCAGATCTGAATTTATTTGTGTCAGAAGTGTTTTTTAGTTGTGATCATATAAGTCCTGGGTTTGTTTTGGCAGGTAGATCCCCAAATATTTTATAATGTCTACAGTAACTTTAAATGGGATTTCTCTTTCTATCTCTTGCTGTTGAATTTCATTAGAGATATATGGGAATGCTGAGGATTTATGTGGGTTTATTTTATATCCTGCAACTTTGCCAAATTTATTTATTGTCTCAAGTAGTTTTTTACTTGATTCTCTAGGATTCTCTAAGTATATCTTCATTTCATCTGCAAAGAGTGACAGCTTGGTCTCTTCTTTTCATAATTTGATTCCTTTGATTTCTTTTTCTTCTCTAATTGCTATTGCTAACATTTCTCGTACCAGATTGAATAAGAGGGGTGATAGTGGACACCCTTGTTTCACTTCTGATCTTATTGGAAATGCTTCAAATTTATCCCCATTGTATATAATACTGGCTGGTGTTTTGACATACATGCTATCTATTATTTCAAGGAAGGCTCCATTTATTACTATACTTTCTAGTGTTTTTTAATAGGAATGGATGTTGTACTTTGTCAATAGCCTTTTCTGCATCTATTGAGATAATCATGTGTTTTCTTCCAGTTCTATTGTTGATATGATCAATTATACTGATGGTTTTCCTAATATTAAACCATCTTTGCATTACTGGAAAAAATCCTACTTCATCAAAAAATTATTCTCGTGCTAAGTTGTTGCATTCTCTCAGCTAATATTTTATTTAAAATGTTTGCATCTAAATTCATGAGGGAAATTGGTCTATAATTTTCTTTCTCTGTTTTATCTCTTCCTGATTTAGGAATCAGTACCATATTTGTGTCATAGTAAGAATTTGGGAGGACTCCTTCTACAGTAATTTTCACAAATAGTTTATTGAGTATTGGAATCAATTGTTCTTTAAATGTTTGGTAGAATTCACTAGTAAACTCATCTGGCCCTGGAGACTTTTGCCTAGGCAGTTCATTGATGGATTGTTTGATTTCTTTTTCTGAGATGGAGTTATTTAGGTAATTCACTTCCTCTTCAGTTTATCTGGGCTACTTGTATTTTTATAAATATTCATCCATTTCACTAAGATTGTCATATTTATGTGCATACAATTGGGAAAAATAATTCCTAATTATTGTTCTGATTTCCTCTTCATTGGAGGTAGATTCACACTTTTCATTTTTGATACTCACAATTTGGTTTTCTTCTTTCTTTTTTTTATCATATTGACCAAGGGTCTATTATTTTTTTTTTCGTGAAACCTGCTCTTAATTTTATATATTAATTCAAAAGTTTTGTTAATTTCAATTTTATTAATATCTCCTTGATTTTCAATATTTCGAACTTAGTACTAAATCGGGGATTTTCAATTTGTTCTTTTTCTAGCTTTTTCAATTGCATGTCCAATTCATTGACCTCCCTTCTCTCTAACTTATCCATGTATGCACTCAGGGATATAAAACATCCCCTAAGAACTGCCTTTAATGCATCCTACAAATTTGGTATGTTGTCTCATTATTATCATTCTCTTGAATGAAATTATTGATTGTTTCTATAATTTCATGTTTGACCCACTCATTCTTTAGGCTTAAAATGTTTAATTTCCAATTAGGTTTTAATATATCTTTCCATGCCCCTTTATTGCATATAATTTTTATTGCATCATGATCTGAGAATGATGCATTTTATATTTTTGCTTTTCTGCACTGAATTGTGAGGTTTTTATACCCTAGTACATGGTCCATTTTTGAGTATGTACCATGCACTGCTGAGAAGAAAGTAAATTACTTTTAACCCCCATTCAATTTTCTCCAGAGATCTATCAAATCTAGTTTCTATAAAATTCTATTCACCTCCTTAACTTCTTTCTTGTTTATTTTGAGGTTAGATTTATCAAGTTCAGAAATGGGGAGATTAAGGTCCCCCACTAGGTATAGTTTTGCTATCTATTTCTTCCTCTAATTCCTTTAATTTCTCCTCTAGTAATTTGGATGCTATACCACTTTGTGCATATATGTTAAGTAATAATATTCCTTCATTCTAGATGGTGCCTTTTAGCAGTATATAGTTTCCTTCCTTATCTTTTTTAATTAGATCTATTTTGCTTTTGCTTTAGCTGAGATTAGGATTGCTACCCTTGCTTTTGTTACATTAGGTGAGGCATAATGTATTCCACTCCAGCCTTTTAACTTTACCCTGTGGGTATCCCTTTGTTTCAAAAGTCTTTCTTGTAGACAGCATATTATAGGATTATGGTTTTTAATCCATTCTGCTATCCATCTCTGTTTTATGGGAGAGTTCATCCCATTCACATTCACATTCACAGTAATGATGACTATTTTTCTCTTCCTCTCCATCTCATTCCCTCCCTTGCTTATGTTTTTGCCTCTTCCTTCTTCCTTCCCCCTTGAAGTTATCCCTTTTGACCTCCCCCTCCCTCATTGTTCCCACCCAGTGACCTCCTTTCTTAACCTACACTCTCCCCTTATTACTATTTCCCTCCCCTCTAATCCTTTACTTTAGTCTCCTCCACTTTATCCCTCCCCCCTTACCCACCTACTGCCTATATTACACAATAAATTTTTATACTTAGCAGAGTAAGTTACTCCCCTTTTGACACCAAACCAATGAGAGTAGATTTCAAACAGTCCTTCTCTCCCTTCCTCCTTTTCCTCTATTTAATGAACTTATGTGTCTATTCCCAATAGAATCTTAAACTTTACTGATTAAGTTGATCAGTCTTTGAACCAGAACCAGTGAGAATAGTGTTTAAATGTTGTTCCTCTCCCTCTTTCTTTCAGCTCTACTATAGTATGCCTTTTTAATGGCCTTCTTTACCTTTTCCTATCTCATCCTTTCTTTTTATGCCATAACAGTAGCTTTGATCGCCTTAATACGATTTTTTAATCTTCAGGTTAGTTCATTCATACCCACACCCTCTATCTACGTATAACCATTTGGAAGGTCATGATAATCATATAAATTTCAATATTGACAGTTATCAGCTCCTCATATAAGGATGTGAATATTTTGCTCTTGTTCCATACCAATTTATATGCATGTGTGCATTAGTGTGGGTGTGTGCATGTATATATGTGTGAGCCTGTGTTTTCCTTTTTTTACCTTTTTATGTCTTTCTTGAGTCTTGTAATTGGAGATCGAATTTTCCATTGAGCTCTGATTTTTCATCAGCAAATTCTGGAAGTCCCTTATTTCATTAAATGACCATCTCCTTGCCTGAAAGATTATGCTCAGTTTTCTTGGGTAGTTAATGCTTGGTTGTAGTCCTAGCTCTCTTGTCCTATGAAATATCACATTTCAATCCCTCTGATCTTTTAAAGTAGAAGCTGCTACATCCTGTGTGATCCTGACTGTAGTTCCGAAATATTTAAATTGTTTCTTTTTGTCTGCTTGTAGTATTTGTGACTTGATCTTGTAATTTTGGAATTTGGCTACTATATTTCTTGGAGTTTTCAATTTGGGATCTCTTTCAGTAGGAGTCTGGTGAATTTTTTCAATAACTATTTTATCTTCTGATTCCAGGACTTCTGTACAATTCTCTTTGACAATCTCTTGGAAGATTTTGTACAGGCTGCTTTTTTCATCATGGCTTTCTGGCAGACCAATAATTCTTAAGTTATCTCTCCTGGATCTGTTCTCTAGGTCAGTTGTTTTTCCAGTGAGATATTTTACACATTCTTCCAATATTTCAATCATCATGTTTTGTTTGATTGACTCTTGATCCATCATAGAGTTCTGGGTTTCAATTTGATTGATTTTAATTTTTAGTGAATTTTCGTCTTTGGTTAGTTTTTGAAAGTCTTTTTAGGGAGGTATTTTCTCCAATAACTTCAATAATTTTACTTTTTAAGGATTTTTTTTCTTCATTTAAACTTTTTTTTCCTATTTGGTCACTGCCTCCCTTATTTGGTCTTTAAAATCTTTCTTAAGCTCCTCCAAGAATGTTTTCTGGGCTTGAGACCAATTCATATTTCCATCTGGCTTCTCAGTTGTGGATTAAAAGTCCAAGTTGTTCTATGTATTTGGTTGTTCTTGATCTACATAAAAAGCTCTGATTGATTTTCTTGCCTTCCCCTTCTCCTTCTAAGCTTTTTTCCTTCCCATTGTTATTTCTTATTTCTTAATTTCTTAGGTTGTGAGCTAAGGGCCTTATTGTTGACTTTGAATGTTGTAGCCTCTGGGTGTCTAATTTGAGGCTAAGGCAGGAGTCTCAGTGAGGTATGCTGATGTGCACAGAGTAGTCTTTGGAGAGGGGTATACTGGCCACTTCAGATCTCTGCCTCTATACCCCTGGGCTACAGCTCAAGCAGGCTTTTGCTGGTCAGGTGAGGTGGAGCTTGTTGGGACCCCTCCCTCTCCTCTCTTGTGATTCCTTGTTGCCTCAGTTACACCCCTTCTTGATTACTCCCAATCCTGAGGCTATTTCCACTATCTTGGAATTTCTCTCTGGGTGGGAGAATCTTTGGATTTTCCTGAGGCTATTTCCACTATCTTGGGATTTCTCTCTGGGTGGGAGAATCTTTGGATTTTCTACTTCATGAAGGAGGAATCAGAGGGAGGAGCTAGAGTTTACTTTGTCATTCTAGCCCCTGGGGAAACAGACAGGTGATTTCTAAACTTCCAGCTGGGGGCTGATAGTCCCAGGAGAAGTTGCAGTCTCTGCTGGGGGCCCCATGCCCTCTCTTACCTAGCTCCAATGATTCCTCCTGTCCCTTGATGAGATGCAGTTGAGAGGGCTGGGATTAGTCTTTGGGATTGGTAAATCAGCAGGGTGAGGCATCTTCTCTCTCTGGTGTAGTCTGCTTGTCTGCTGTCAAGTCTGAGCTGTGCAGACCCCACTTGATCTGTGCTCACCCTGTCCAGATGCAATGGGCACTTTCCTGGTCTGGATTCTGCCACGCTCTGTCTCCAAGTATATTCTGTCACTCCAGAATCCGTTCAGATTCACTTTTTAAGGTTTAGTGACAGGATTCACAGAGGAGCTTAGAATCATTACTGATTCCTTTCCTCAATCTTGGCTCCCCCACCTCTATGTTTGTTTTTTTTTTTTGCATGACCTGATGCATATGAGATTCTGCTCTACTTTCCCTCCCTTAACTCTGTATATATCTCTTTGCTTCATTTTGTTTCCTCTAAATGATATATATTGGATTCTGAGGTCTAGTTCATTCTATTATTCACTTCCTTTTTATGGTTGTGTTCTTGCTATTCACATTCATAGTTATGATGACTTGAAACTCCATTGTATTTTTGTCTATTTATCTTTCTCTCTTTTTATCCTGCCCTTTCTCTAGAGTCTATTTTGTTTCTGACCCTAGCTTTCTTTTTCTTACCTTCTATCTTAACAATGCCCAACCTTCTTTTCCCTAGTCCTAGCTCCATATTAGATAAGATAATTTTGTTACCGATTATGTGTGTGTGTTTATCCATCTTTAAATCATCCTAGTTGAAAGTGATAGTCATGCCTTCTCCAACTCCTCCATCCCCCACTAATCCTTTATTGTTATAGCTCTTCCTTGAGGGATTTTTTAGAGGAGATATGTTCCTCATTCATCTTCTCCCTTCCTCCTTCTTCCAGAACATCTCTTTCTAACTCATTCATTTTTTTTTTACATTTCAATATAATCAACTCACTCTTGTGCTCTTTCTATTTAGAATCCTTCTAAATGCCCTTATAATGATAATAATATTTTTCTTATAGAAATATTAGTTTAACTTCATTGAATCTCACATAGCTTCTCTTTCAATTTTATCTTTTTATACTTCTCTTCATCCTCATCTTTGAAAATCACATTCTCTATTCATCTCTAACCTTTTTATCAGAAATACTTGAAAGCCCTCAATTTCATTAAATATCATTTTTTTTCTTGAAAGATTATACTCAGTTTTGATGAGTAGCTCATTCTTAGTTGTATTTTGGCCTCTTTCACCTAATGAATATCATATTGCAAGCTCTCCACTCCTTTAACACATTAGTTGCTAAATCTTTTGTGATCCTGACTGTAATTCCACAGTATTTAAAAGTTTCTTTTAAACTTTAATTAATAATTTTTTTGTTTTCAACATTCACTTCCATAAGATTTTGAGTTAGCACAATGCAGTTTCCTTATCACTTTTAATAATATCTATTTTTGCTTTGTCTGAGGTCAGAATTGTTACACCAGCTTTTTTTTTTTACTTCAACTGAAGCATAATATATTCGATTCCAGTCTTTTACCTTGACTCTTTGTGTATCCCTGTAATTCAAATGTGTTTCTGGTAAACAACATATTGTAGATTATGGTTTTTAATCCACTCCTTTCTGCTTCCCTTTTATGGGAAAGTTCATACAATTGACATTCACAGTTATAAAGTGCCTTTCTCTCCATCCTGTATTACCCCTTTATATGCTTTTCTCTCTCCTTTCTCACCTTCCCTCCTCACTAGAATTTGGTTTTCTACCATCACCTCCCTCTATCTGCCTTCTTCTTTCAGTCCCTTACTGTATCTTTCCCCTTTCCCCTCCTACTTTTCTGTAAGGTAAGTTAGATTTCTCTACATATACCTATGCTATTCCCTCTTTGAGCCAAATCCAATGAGAGTAAGGTTCAAACAGTATTCATCTCCCTCCCTTCTTCCCCTCTACTGTATTAAGCTTTTGCACTTTTTCATTCTTTTCTGCCTCCTCCTTTCCTCTTCTCCCAGTACAATCATTTTGCACCACATAATTAGATTTTTTTATCATATGAATATCAACTTATACCCATGACCTCTTTCTGTGTATACCCCTCCTAAATGATGAAATAAAGATGCAATTCTGAAGAGTTACAGACGTCATCTTCCCATAAAAGGATATAAACTGTTTAGCCTTATTGAATGACCATGTTGCTGTTGATTACTTTCTTGTTTAGTTTTTATGCTTCTATTAAGACTTTTATTTGAAGATCAAATTTTCTGTTGACCTCTGGTCTTTTCATTAGGAAGATTTGGAAGTCCCTTATTTCACTGAATGTTCATATTTTATCCTGAAAGATTATGCTCAATTTGCAAACTCCTTTTATTGTGGGTTAGGGGTTCTCAAGACCCCAGAATACAAATACACCAGGTCCTGCTGAATAAATTTAATTGAAACCTTCTCTCAGCCAAAGAAAAGCAAAGTTTATTACAGATTCAGGATGATGGGTGGTCCCTTAATGAGCCTAAGTATTTGTTAATCTTAAATTGACAAGCAGGCCAGAACAATTTGACACAAAGTGAGTCTGCACTAGATTAATCTCATCCACTTCATCGAGGCAAGATGGATCTTTTTGATAGAAAGATTTTGCGAGTCTTATGAAAGGAATGTTATGCTGCGCTCCAAGGCATGCACAAGATTTAAGTCCTCCCCATTCTTCAGCAGGTTTCAGTAGGTGCTTCCAGTTTGACTTTAATATTGAACAGGGTCTCATATAACTGTGTCTGGCACTGCCCCTCTGTTCAAGTCTGCCCCAGATCTGACTCTAGGTGTACTAAGGTTGTATTGATATGCTCCATATGGATAGCATATAGAGTCTCCCTCCCTAAGGCTGTCCTCCAAGTTGTTTTCTAGATTTCAGAGTGAATCCAGGTCAATCTCTATGGACCAAACTATACGTTTCAGCTTGGTGACAGTGTTTCAGGCTGCTTTCGCTTTCTCAGATCTTCTGTTGATCTCCACATTGTTCTCCTCAATCTGCTGTGACCAGTATTTATCAAGCTGCTCTATGTTCTTCTGAGCCATAGTATCATACTTGACTCAGATATAAGCCATGACCTAGTTCAGGTCCTGACATATGGAAGAGTTCACCTTAATGGTCAACCCAGAGCCTATGACTTGGGTTGGTAGAGAATTCACCTCCTCCACATGGTTCTTCTTCCTTAAGAGCAGTTCTTCCTTCAGGGTTTCAGTTTCTGTCTCCAGCTGTAGCCTGGTCACATTGGTGACATCAATGACCCTTCAGAAGCCATGTGCATAATTTCTTATAGATTGTCTCATGACCAGTTCTGCATCATACTAAAGTCATCTGCCACAAATGGGCATTATCAATCTGTAGGATGATTCTGGCATTGCCCACTGAGCTTGTATAGATCTGTGCCCATAGATCCTCAATCATCTTGAAATGGTGTCCTTATTCTCTGGACAGAGGTCTCTGGTCCCTGGTTTTCCTTTCCAGTTTGAAATTCTCATTCTCCAGGCTCTGTACTCACTCTAGACAGGAGGTAAGGGCATGCTTGAGGTCCCCTGGAGTGGTCTCCTCCCCCTGGATTCCCTTTATACAGACCAGCAACCATCTCCCCAAAGCCCCCAGTCCCCCAGGCCCAAGGGAGTCTGGTGGAAGGGGCCATGGAAATTTGGGAAACAGAGCTTCTGCCTCCTGCATAGATGGTGATGTTGTTATACCTAGTGGCTGGGCACCTTAATTACATTCAGGGAGCAGTAACTGTTAGAGAAGGTGGTGGAGAGGGAAACAAAACTCATGATGTGGGTGGGGGAGAGGTGGTTGCAATCAGAATATTTGTTGGATTTTTTAATAAATATTTTACCCTCTATTTCTGGGACCTCAGGGCAGTTTTCCTCCATAATTTTTGTTTGTTTTTTTTTCCTCTCCTTCATATATGTTTTAGTTTACACCATGCATTTACACAATATTTTGAGTTTCAAATTTTCTCCCCAATTTTACCTACCCATCACCTCAAAACTGAGAAAAGCATTCCCATTTAATATCCCCTGCCCCAATCTGCTCTTTCCCATATCTTCCCCCATTTCCCCTTTGACATTCCAGTATGGTACAGTGAATCTGATGCCCCAGTACCTGTATATCTCATTTCCCAGTTAGTTACATGTAAAATATTAATTACATATATGCACATTTGATTTTAAAACTTTGGATTCCAGATTCTTTCCCTTCTTCCCTTGTCACCCACCTTTACAGGGAAGATAAGTATTTCAATATAGGTTATACATGAGTAGCTACGCAAAATATTTCCATAGTGGATAAATAGTGGAAGACTGACTATATTTCCCTCTATTCTATCCCACCCCCCCACTTGTTCTATTCTTTACTTTCATCCTTTACCTTTTCAAAAATGGGTGCTTCCAACTTCCCTCCTCCCATTAACCCCTCCCTTCCATTATGCCCCTCTCTTTCCCTTCCCCTCTACTCTCTTGTAGGGTGAGATACCCTGTTTAGTGTTTATGTCATTTCCTACCTAAGCCAAATTCAATGAGAATAAGGTTGACTCATTCCCTTTTGCCTTCCTGTTCTTCCCCTCCATTGTAACAATTTCATCTTGCCTTTTCTATATGAAATAATTTACCCCATTATGTCTCTCCCCATCTCCTCTCACTATATTCCTCTCTCACCTCTTATTTTCACCTTTTAAGTATCATCCCTTCCTACTTAATTGGTCCTGTGCCTTCTGTCGATATATACCTGTACACATATATACACCCACTCACATATGTAATCATACACCCATATACTCTCCTACATAGACATATATGTATGTATACATATAAACACATATACATACATACACACATACATACACACATATATACATTTCTTTTCCCTTCAACTATTCTCATACTGAGAAAAGTTGCATAAGTTACAATTATCATTTTTTCCATGTAGGAATACAAATAATTCAACTTTGATAAGTTCCTTATGATTCCTTTTCCTTGTTTACCTTCTCAAGCTTTCATTTGATTCTTGTATCTGAATGTCAGATTTTCTATTCGATTCTGGTTTTTTCATCAAGAATAATTGAAAGTACTCTATCCCACTAAATGATCATATTTTTTCCTGGAACATGATACTCAGCTTTGCTGGGTGGGTGATTCTTGGTTTTAATCTCAGCTACTTTGACCTCTAGAATACCATATTCCAATGACTGAGATCCCTCAGTGTAGAAGCTTCCAGGTCCTGACTTATCCTGATTTTGTTTCTACAATATTCAAATTATTTCATCCTGGATGCTTGTAATATTGTCTCCTTGATCTGGGAACTCCAGAACCTGTCAATAATATTCCTAGGAGTTTTCTTTTGGGGATCTTTTCAGGAGGTGATAGGTGGAATTTTTCAACCTCTATTTTGTCCTCTGGTTCTAAAACATCAGGGCAATTTTTCTTGAGAATTTCTTGAAATTTGATTTCTAGGGTTTTTTTTTTAATCATGATGTTCAGGTAGTCCAATAATTTTCAAATTATCTCTACTGGATCTATTTTCCAGGTCAGTGTTTTTCTAATGAGATATTTCAAAATGCCTATTATATTTTTCATTTGTTTGTATCTGTTTAATAGTATCTTGATTTCTCATGAAGTCACTAATTTCCATATGCTCCAATCTAATTTTGAAAGAATGATTCTTTTCAGTGAGCTTTTGAGATTGTTTTTCCATCTGGCAAATTCAGCTTTTTAAGGCATTCTTTTCCTCATTGCCTTTTTGAACCTCTTTTACTATCTGAGTTAGTCTATTTTTAAGGTGTTATTTTCTAGTCAGTCTGTTGACTCTCATTTAATAATATTCTTGCATTGTTCTAATTTCTCTTCCCAATTTTTCCTCTGTTTCTCTTATTACATTTTCAAAATCCTTTTTAAGGTCTTCTATGGCCTCTAATCAGCTCATATTTTTCTGACCAGCTTCTGGTTTAGAAGTTCTGACTTCAGTGTCTTCCTCCTATTCCATGCTTTGATACTTTTTCTCCCCAAAATAGAAAAAGTAAGGTTGAGTTGCTCTGTTTGCTTTGCTTCCTTTGCCTACTCATGTTGCCACTCAATTACTTGCCTTTTGGCCTTTTATTCCCACAATAGAACTCTTTTACCAGAAATGGGAGCTTTATCTCAAATGCTG
This sequence comes from Gymnobelideus leadbeateri, assembly GCA_011680675.1. NCBI lineage: Eukaryota > Metazoa > Chordata > Mammalia > Diprotodontia > Petauridae > Gymnobelideus > Gymnobelideus leadbeateri. The sequence goes on from WOXC01002020.1 coordinate 387,860, forward strand.
GGGTTTTCACAGCTGCAAAAGCTATTACTTGTGTGCCCTCTCTGAAGCCTCCATGTGCTCTGGCATTCTGGTCATGCACCCAGGACCTCCACCATACATAGCAACCAAGCAAGAGTGATCCCCCCTCATACTGGTTGCTTGGTCCACCGACAATCTGCAGACCAGGAGCGGAAGCTGCCACATGATGGCAGTTGCATGGCCATGGTATCTCCCATATTTTCTTGAAGATGATCTCCAGTTTCTTTTTTTTTTTTAATCATGGCTTTCAGGTAGATCAACAAATCATACATTAGTTCTCTTGTAGCTATTTTCCATGTCATTTTCCCACCCCCTGCCATGAAATATTTTATGTTTTCTTCTATTTGTTTCATTCTTTTAATTTTGTTTCTACTGATTCTTGATGTCTCAGAGAGTCATGAGCTCCCAGTTGCCCAATTCTAATTTTTTTTTATAAACAAATGCTTTATTAACTTCTGTTTTACATCATTCATTTCCGCCAGATTTTGAGTTACAATTATTTCCCCCCCATTATTCCCCTACCCAACATCCCAGAATAGCAGTCCCACAAGATATCGCTTCCTCCAATCTGCTCTCGCCCATACCTTCTCCCATACCCCCATCAACTTTTCCATTAGAGGAAGGTGAATCTTTGTGTCCCAATGCCTGCACATCTTTTCTCCCTATTACAAGCAAAAGAGTATTAATAATAGTATTTATATATATTTGGAACATTTAATGTTACGACCTCGAATTTCAGATCCATTTCCTTCCTCCCTTGTCACCCATTCCTCCTTGGGAGATAAGTAATTCAGTATATGTTGTACATGTCTAGCTATGCAAAACATTATCATAGTAGATATATTGTACAGGGCTGCTTATAATTCCCTCCCACTCATCCCACCCCCACCTGGTTCATTCCCTACATGATCCTGTCCCTCTTCTATAGTGGGTACTTCCAACCTCCCCTCACCCCAAGGATGCCTTCCCATCCATCATCCCTCCTCCCATCCCCCTTCCCCCTATCCTGCTGCAGGTTGAGATATCCCATTTAGTATGTATGTCATTTTCTCCCTGAACCAAATTCAATGTGAATGTGGTTTTGCCTTTTTAGCCTTCCTTATTCTCCCCCTCCTTTGCAACCACTGCCCCTTGCTTCTTCTACATGGGATAGTTTACCCTACCCTGTCTCTCCCCATCTCCTCTTGCCACTTTCCTCTCTCACCTCATAGTTTCATCCCTTGAGTATTCTCCCTTCCCAACAAATTCAACTAATGCCCTCTATCCATATATAACTGTAACCATATACATACACATTCATATATGTATTCAGATGACCACACACCCTTCTTCCATTATTTTTATAGTGAGAAAGATATCATCAGTCACGGTTATTGCTTTTCCATATAGGAATGTAAATAGTTCAACTTTGATAAGTTCCTCTTGATCTCTCTTCCCCGATTACCTTCTCAGGCATCTCTTCCTTCCTGTGTCTGGATGTCAAATTTTCTATTCAATTCTGGTTTTTTCCTCAAGAATGCTTGAAAGTCCTCTATTCCACTGAATAACCATATTTTCCCCTGAAACAAGATACTCAGTTTTGCTGGGTAGGTGACCTTTGGCTTCAATCCCAGCTCTTTTGCCCTCTGGAATATCATATTCCATGCTCTTTGATCCTTCAGTGTAGAAGCTGCCAGGTCCTGGGCTATTCTGATTATGTTTCCACAATATTGAAATTGTTTCTTCCTGGCTGCTTGTAGTATTTTCTCCTTGATCTGGGGATTCTGGAACCTGGCTATAATATTCCTGGGAGTTTTCTTTTTGGGATCTTTCTCAAGAGGTGATCTGTGGATTCTTTCAACCTCTATTTTGCCCTCTGGATCTAAAACATCAGGGCAGTTTTCCTTGAGAATTTCTTGAAGGGTGATTTCTAGGTTCTTTCCTTGATCATGGCTTCCAGGTAGTCCAATAATTTTTAAATTGTCTCTCCTAGATATATTTTCCAGGTCAGTGGTTTTTCCCATGAGATATTTCACATTGCCTTCTAATCTTTCATTTGTTTGGATCTGCTTAACAGCATCTTGATTTCTCAAAGTCATTAGCTTCCATTTGCTCCAGTCTAACTCTGAAGGAATGAATCTCCTCAGTGAACTTTTGAGATTCTTTTTCCATCTGGCAAATTCGACTTTTTAAGGCATTCTTCTCCTCAGTGCCCTTTTGGGCCTCTTTGCCATTTGAGCTAGTCTATTTTTTAAGGTGTTGTTTTCCTCAGTCAGGCTGTTGACCCTCATTTCATACTTTTCCTGCATCCTTCTCATTTCTCTTTCCAATTTTTCCTCCACTTCTTATTTGATTTTTAAAGTCCTTCTTAAGGTCCTCTATGGCCTGCAACCCGCTCATGGTTTCCCCTGGGGCTTTTGGAGCAGGACTTCAGACCTCACAGTCCTTTTCCTGCTCTATGCCCCCAAAATAGGAGTCTAGGGTTGCATTTTTCTGTTTCCTTTGCCTTGGCATGTTGCCACTTAATTACTTGACTTTTGGGCTTGTTGCCACACCATGGCTTTAAGGCCAGATAGAGGAATTTTCGTCCCGAACGTGTGGGGGGCAACTTCCGTTTCTGGCAAGCTATAAACCCACCCACAACTTCCACCCTAGATCACAATCCAGATCCAGGGAGGTTAAAGCAAGAGCGATTACCCCCCAAGACTGATCGCTGGATCTCCCCACGATTTGTAGGCTGGGAGCTGGAGTTTCCTCTGAAAACTACAAAATGGCGTGTCTCCTCAGAGGCTTCTAGCCCCCAGGGGAGGGAGCTGACACATTCCCCAAATACAGGTCCCAAACTCCATAGGACACTAACCTCTTACTTTGTCCTAGGCATGTCTATGTTGATAATTCTGGAGTTGCCACAGCTCCTGGTGTTCTGGGGTTCCTCCAGCCGGCTGCTGGCCCTGCCACCCTGGGGCTAAAATCTCGGCTCACGCGGACCTGGGCTCGGCTCTGCTCCTGCGCTCTGTGCTCTGCAGGCTGCCAGGTCCCAGACCGCTGCACTGGTCCTTCCTGCAGGGCTGCTGGGCTGTCCTCAGCAGGAGGTTAGCTTCTCTGTGTCGTTCTGTGGGTGCTGGGGCTCCAGATGTTGTTCAGAGTTCCCTTATACATAGTTTGGGTGGAATCTGGGGGGAGAGAGGCTTGGACGAGCTGTTTCTACTCCGCCATCTTGGCTCCGCCCCCGGCCCAATTCTAATTTTTAACACATTGTTTTCTTCAAGTCAGCTTTTGAACCTCCTTTTTCCATTTGGCCAGTTCTACTATTTAAGGAGCTGTTTTCTTCATTGAACTTCTTCCATTTGGCCAACTGTATTTTTTAAAGAATTGTTTTTATAGCCATTTTTGTCCTGTTTTCAAGCTGTTGACTCTTTCTTGAAAACCTCTTAATTCTTTCCCTGATTTTTCTTTTACCTCTCTTATTTAACCTTAATTATTATTATTTAACTCTCTTACTTAATACTTTCTTAAACTCTTTCAAGATAGTTTTATGGGCTTGAGATTAGTTCAAATATTCCTTTGGGGTTTCAGATTGACAATTTTGTCTCATTATAAATTTCTGATTTTATCTTCCCTGTTACCATAATAATAATTTTCTCTGGTCAGTGTTATTTTTGTTGTTGTTGTTGTTGCTGCTGCTGTTTTGTTGTTGTTGTTGTTGTTTGTTTTTGTTTTTTTTTTTTTTCTCATGGTGTTTACCTTTTTCCTGGCTTTTCAATTAATCTCTGCTTCTGAGTCACAGTGTGCACTGTTCCAAACTTCTTGTGCTGGGTGTCAGGGGATTGGTCACTGATTTTGTGTGCTTGGGCTTTGTGTGCAGACAGTAAGAGGCTTTAGATGTCTGGCAGCTTACCTGGTACTTAGCTGGAGCTGTTTGTGGTGGCCCATGTGTGTTGCAGCCAGGTGGAATTTTTCTGCATTTCCTCAGGACTACACTGAATCTTGTCAGGTGTAGGGGTGAGAGGGAGAGGGTCTGGTCTCTAGAAGATGCCCACTTAACCAGGGTTGTGCTGAAGCAAAAGAACCTTGGGCTGCTTGAGGACACCTGCCAACTGGAGTAAGTCGTGATTTTCTGAACAGGGTTCCACTAGTTCCCCTGGTGGTGCCCAGACACACAGGTGGTCCTGGTATTAGGGCTTGCTTGCTCTTCCACGTTGGAGTCCAGGATCTCCTGCTGGTTTGCAGAAATGGAGATTGCTGCTGCCTTGCCAGGATGCCTCCTATCCTGTACTCCTCTTCCACCAGAGAAAAAGGGAAGTTTCCCATTTAAACCCCAAGGCTCTTGGACAAAAAGACCAAAGTAACTCACTTTTCTGTTGAATCAGCTCTTCCAGGATTTATTCTGGGGTAATATTGTCTGGGTTTTGGGGATTAATAAGGGAGGATGAGAGCAATTTGTTGCTTATGATGCAATCCTGCATCCCAGGACATTTTGAATGTTTTCTTTCTAACTGCATGGCATATTTTCTCTTTCACTTGGGAGCTAAGAAATTTGATTATAATATTCCTGTGAATTTTTATTTTGGGATTTCCTTCAAATAATGATCAGTTGTTCTTTTTAATAACTAGTTTACCCTCAGATTCTAGGCTATCAGGAAAATTTTCATTGATAATTACTTTCAATAAGATGTCTAGTCTCTATAGTGTGTTACAGGTACTTTAGTAATTCTTAAGTTATGCCTCCTCAATATTTTCCAAGTTAGTTGTTTTTTTCAGTGAAATGTTCCATTATTTTTAAACATATTTTATTTTCTTAATGTCTTCTGGATTCATTAGCTTCAAGATGGCCTAAACGATAAATATTTTTTTCAGATTTTTAAATTAATTTTGGTACTATGAAGATTTATTTTATTTATCTTGCTTTACATAATTCATTTCCACAAGATTTTGAGTTACAAATTTTCTCCCTATTATTCCTACCCACCACCCTAAAACAGTGATGCCACTGAACATCCCTCCTCTCCAATCTTCTCTCTCCTATATCCTCTCTCACCCCCACTCCGAATTTCCAAAAGGGCAAGATGGATTTCTATGACTGTATATCTTGTTTCCCAGTTGAATGTAAAAATTTAATAATATATATGTATATATATATATATATATATATACATTTATATATGTGTGTGTGTGTGTGTATATATATATATATATATATATATATATATATATATATAATATGTAATATTTGATTTTAAACTTTAAATTCCAGATTCTTTCCCTACCTCCCAAATCATTCACCCTTACTGGAAGGATAAGCAATTCAATATAGGTTGTACCTGTGTAGCTATGCAAAACATTTCCATAGTTGATATACTGTGAAAGACTGACTATATTTTGCTCCATCCTATAACACCCGCTACTTTTTCTAATCTCTATTTTGACCCTGTCCTTTTTCAAAAGCATGTGCTGACAACTTCCCTAACCCCTAACCTAACCTACACTTCATCATGCCCACTCTCATCCCCTCCCCCCTTACTCTCCTGTAAGGTGAGATACCCTATTTAGTATGTATGCCATTCACTCCCTAAGCCAAATTCAATGAGAGCAATGTTGACTCATCCCCATATATATATGCATATATATACAAATATATAAACATACACACACACGCATATATATATATATATATATACACTTATATTCCCTTCAACTATTATCATACTGAGAAATGTTTCATAAGTTATAATTATCATTTTCCATGTACAAATGAAAATAGTCCAACTTTGATAAACCCCTTATGATTTTCCCCTGTTTACCTTCTCATGCTTCTCTTGCTTCTTATATCTGAATGCCAAATTCTCTATGCAACTCTGCTGTTTTCATCAAGAATGCTTGAAAGTTAGGGCGGCTAGGTGGTGCAGTGAATAGAGCACCAGCCCTGGAAAGAGGAGGACCTGAGTTCAAAAATAGCTCTGCCACTTAACACAAAAAAATAGCCATGTGACATTGGGAATGTCACTTGACCCCAACTGCCCTAAAAAAAAAAAAAAAAGCAAAAAAATAAAAAATAAAAAGAAGGCTTGAATGTCCTCTATTCCACTGAATGACCATATTTTCCCAGAAACATGAAACTCAGTATTTCTGGGTAAGTGATTGTTGATTTTAAGCCCAATTCCTTTGACCTCCAGAATATATATATTTTCCAGACCTTTCTATCCCTCAGGGTAGAAGCTGTCAGATCCTGTGTCATCCTGATTGTGTTGTACAATATCAAAATTGTTTCTTCCTGGCTGCTTATAATATTTTCTCCTTGATCTGGGAACTCTGGAACCTGGCTAAAATGTTCCCAGGAGTTTTATTTTTGGCATCTTTTTCAACAGGTTGTCAGTAGATTTGTTCAACTTCTATTTTACCCTCTGGTTCTAAAACATCAGTACAATTTTTTTCTTGAGAATATCTTGAAGGATGATTTCTAGGTTCTTTTTTTGATTATGTCATTCAGGTAGTACAACACTTTATAAATTATCTCTCCTGGATCTATTTTCAAGGTTAGTGGTTTTTCCAATGAGATATTTCACATCGCCTTGTTTTTTTCATTTGTTTGTATATGTTTAATAGTACCTTGATTTCTCATAAAGTCACTAGCTTCAATTTGCTCCATTCTAATTATGAAGGAATGAATCTCTTCTGTGAGCTTTTGAGATTCTTTTTCCACCTGGAAAATTCATCTTTTGAAGGCATTCTTCTCCTCATTGCCTTTTGAGCCTCCTTTGCCATTTGAGTAAATCTATTTTTTAGGCGTTATGTTCTTCAGTCTGGTTGTTGACTCTCTTTTCTTGCATTGTTCTCATTTCTCTTCCTTATTTTTCCTCCAGTTCTCTTATTTGTTTTCCAAATCCTTCTTAAGCTCCTCAGTGTCCTCTAACCAGTTCATCTTTTTCTTGGAAGCTTTTGGTGCAGGAGTTCTGACTTAGCTGAATTCTTCATTTTCCATGCTTTGATTCTTTTTTCTCCAAAAAAAATAAAAGAGTTTAAAGTCAGATTGCTGTGCTTGCTTTGCTTGCTCACGTTGCCACCCAATTATTTTTTTTTTAAATTAATTTATTAGTTTAGTTTCAGTGCCACCCAATTATTTGTGCTTCCAACTTCCTTACCCCCTAAATTACCCTACACATATAGCTCAACTGCCAGGGCTATTAGTTGGCTGCCCTCACTATATACTACACAGGATCTGACTCACTGGTCACCCACCCCAGGTGCTCCATCCTAGACAGCAATCCAGATCCAAGCTGCTTAAAGCAATAACAATTACCCCTCAAACTGATTGCGTGGTTCCCCTATAATCTTCAGGCCAGAAGCTCTGAAGCAATCATGAGCCATTGTCCCCCAGGCCTCCACCACTTCTTCCTATGGAGGGCAGAAATGGGTCCACACACGAGAAATCCCTGTTCCCAAAGTTCACACTAACCTTTCTCTTTGTCCTTAGCATCTATGGGTTGATAATTCTGGAAACCACCATAGCTCCTTGTGATCCATTCTTCTGAAGTCCCTCCAGCTGAAGCTGGTCATGGCCACCGTGAGGCTAAAACCTCGGGGGCAAGAGGGGCTGGGTTCTGCTCCCAGAGTGCTGTGAGGGTCCCTTTCTGCCAGCCTGCTGTTCTGTCTTTAATGGGAGCTTAGTTTCTCTCTGTCAGTTTGTGGGGTTTGTAGCTCTAAAGTTTGTTTAGAGTCATTTTTTTACATGTATTAGAGGAGGTAGAAGTGGGAGCCTCAAGGAACTCATGTTTCTATTCTTAGCTCCACCCCAATAATAAATGTTTTAAAGGGTTATTTTCTTTTGTTTTATTGTATTTGTGCTTTTGTTACTCTTTTTTTTTCCATTTGATCAATTTGGTTTCTTAAGGACTTGTTTTCATCAGTGAATTTTTATGTATTTTTCCCATTTGGCCAATTCTGTATGTTAAGGTATAAATTGTTTGTGCTTCTTTTGCCAAACTGTTAGGACAGTTTCTTGTTTTATCTCTTTTTTCATTTCTTTACTTATTTTTCTTCTACCACTCCTATTTGATTGGAAAAACATTTTTTGAATCCCCAGAATTTTTATTGCACTTGGGTCCAATTCATGTCACTATGAGGCATTTACTTTGAGTTCCTTTTATTTCACTGTCTTCTTTTGATTTTGTGAGTGTTTCATCCTTGTCAGCATAGTAGCTTTTTATGATCAGGTTCTTTTCCTTGTTGTGTGTTCAACCCCCAAAGCAGATAATTTTACAAGTGAAGTAGCCTATTAATCACAATGTTGAAAACCATTAGAAAAAATAGTCAAAGGGATGGCAGAGACAAGAAAGGGGAGTCGAAACAGGACTTCAATGGAGCTCCTCCTGCCACCTGCCCCAATTCATATAAAAATAAATCTAAACAAACTTTGGAGCTACAGAACCCACAAAATGACAGAGAGAAGCTAACTTCCCAATGAAGACAGTCCAGGAGGCTGGCAGGAATGGGCCAGTGCATCACTTTGGGAGCTGAAGCCACCACCACATGAGCCAGAGGTTGTACTCTCAGGTTGGCCTGAACAGGCAACTACTGAAGGTACTTCAGATCACCAACAGCTGGGGTAGATTCCAGAATTAACAACCAATAGATGTCAAAGACAAAGTGAGAGTTCAGTGTAGACTTTGGGGGAATAGGATGTTTGGGAGTGTTATCTGGTTTTTGAACCTGGGAGGCAGAAGGGGCTGAGATCCTGCGACTGTGCTGCCGCAGCAACTTGGATGCTTCAGAGCTCCTGGCCTGCAGATTGTAGGGGGACCAAGCTATTTTTATGAGGGGTAATTGCTTTTGCTTTAACTTGCTTGTATCTGCATTATTGTCTAGGATGGAAGTCATGGAGTCTGTGACCAATTGGTCAGAATGTGTGGAGGCTTCAGAGAGGGGTCCCAATTAATAGCTCTGGCAGTTGAGACAACCTCTTCTATTTGGGACAAAGCTCCCCTCTCTGGCAGCAGAGTTATACTGTGGCAAAAGCTCAAAAGCCAAGTAATTGAGTGGCAACATGAGCAAGGACAGGAATCAAAGAAAACAGTGCAATCACAATTTAGACTCATTTTGGGGACAAAAAGGATCAAAGCATGGAGTAGGAGGAAGACAACTAAATCAGAACTCCTGCACCAAAAGCTTCTAGGAAAATAAGAACTGGTTACAGGACATAGAGGAGCTTAAGAAAAAATTTGAAAACAAAATGAGAAAAGTGGACAAAAATTGGGAAGAGAAATGAGAATGATGCAAGAAAATTATGAAATAAGAATCAACAACCTGACTGAAGAACATAACACCTTAAAAATAAATTAACTCAAATGCCAAAAAAGGCTCAAAAAGGCAATGAAGAGACAAATCCCTTCAAAAGCTGAATTTGCCAGATGGAAAAAGAACTTCAAAGCCTCACTGAAGAGAATCAATCCTTCAGAATTATATTGGAGCAAATGGAAGCTATTGACTTTATGAGACATCAAGATACTATTAAATGGATCCAGACAAATGAAAAATTAGAAGGTAATGTGAAATATCTCATTGGAAAAAAAACACTGACCTGGAATATAGATCCAGGAGTGATGATTTAAAAATTATTGGATTACCTGAAAGACATGATCAACAAAGAGCCAAGAAATCACCCTTCAAGAAATTTTCATGGAAATTGCCCTGATGTTTTAGAACCAGAGGGCAAAATAGAAGTTGAAAGAATTCAATGATCACATCTTGAAACAGATCCCAAAAAGGAAATTCCTAGGAATATTTTAGCCAGCTTCTGATTTTCCAAATCAAGGAGAAAATATTACAAGCAGCCAGGAAGAAAAAATATTGAATATTGTGGAAAAAATCAGAATAACACAGTATCTGTCAGCTTCTACATTGAGGGATTGAAGCATTTGGAATATGATATTCTGGAGGTCAAAGAGATGGTATAAAAATAAAAAATCACCTACCCAGCAAAACTGAATATGATGTTTCCAGGGAAAATATGGTTATTCAGTGGAATAGAGGACTTTCAATCATTCTTGATGAAAAAACCAGAACTGAATAAAAAATTTGACATTCAGATGCAAGAAGCAAGGGAAGCATGAGAAGGTACACAAGGGAAAGAAATCATAAGGAACTTAACAAAGCTTAAGTGTTTCCATTCCTATTTTTGATAAATTATAATAGTAGCTTATGAATATTTCTTCATTATAAGAATAGTTGAAGGGAATTTAAATGTGTAAATATATATGTATATATTTATATGTGTATATATGTATATATATATGTGTGTATATATATGTATGTATGTGTGTGTATATATATATACATATATATATATGTTTGTATGTATACATGCCTTTATAGAAGGGTATATGGGTATATGAATACATATTTGAGTGTCTATATGTTTACAGTTATATATAGACAGAGGGCATAAGACCAATTTAATAGGATGGGATGATACTTAAAAGATGAAAGTAAGAGGTGTGAGAGGAATATAATGAGAGCAGATGGGGAGAGAAAGAAAGGGGCAAATTAATTAATATAGAAGAGCCAAGGGAAAACTGTCAATGGAGGGGAAAAACAGGAAGACAAAAGGGAATGAGTCAACCTTATTTTCATTGAATTTGGCTGAGGGTGGAAATGACATGAACCCCAAATAGGGTATCTCACCCTACAGGAGACTAGAGGTGAAGGGGATGAGAATGGGCCTGTTGGAAAGGAGGGCAAGCTGGGTGGAGGGAAGTTTGAAGCACCCAATTTTGAAAAGGGAAAGGATCAAAGTAGATAATAGAAAAAGTGGTGTGTGGGATGGGATGGAGGGAAATATAGTCAGTCTTTTACAATATATCCTCTTTGGAAATTTTTTGCATAGCTATACATGTACAACCTGTATTGAATTGCTTATTTTCCCAGTTAGGGTGTGTGAGGAGGGAGAAAGGTAAAGAATCTGGAATTCAAAATTTTAAAATCAAATGTTAAAATAAATTATTATTATTATTATTATTATTTTACATGTAACTGGGAAACAAGTTTACAGGTACTTGGGCATAGAGATCCACCATGCCCTAATGGAAAGTTGGAGGGGGTATGTGGAAAGATATGGGACGGAGCAGACTGGGAGAGGGGATCTTCAGTGGAATCATTGTTTTGGAGTGGTGGGTAGGGAAAAAATGCAGAGAAAATTTGTAACTCATAACCTTGTGAAAATGACTGATGAAAACTCAAAAATAAAAATAATAGAAAATAGTTAAAGAAGCAATATTTTCTTTTATGATGCAAATATTTTACTGATAACTGCTTCTGGAGTGTTAGGGAGACTAAAAAATTCAAACTTTTAAGTTCAGAGGTAATCCTAGGGACTGGTAAGTTTCTCATTCTTCCAAGGATTTATGATTGAAGTAGAAGTGTGTATACTACTCTCATATACTGTGTACTGATCTGTGAGTGAATACAAGCACTCTTTTCAACCCTGTGACTATGATCCCTGCTCTCTTGCAGCGGCAAACTCTGCTGTGCCAGTTTTCTTATTAACCAGAATTAAACCCTTATTTTAATATGGGCAAAGCAATAGCCCTGCCCCCAATGCCAAAAAAAGACCCCTGTAATCTTCTTCTGACCAGCTGTTTGACCCCTTCCCATATGCAGACTCAGAGATCTGGAAACCAATAGTGCTGTAACTGATTAAGTCATCCCCAAAGGGGGAGTGTCCTGAGCTAGCCTGCACTTCATTCCTACACACCCGGAGCACACCTTTCCTGCTGACCTTATCAGTTGTGTCATTCATTCCTTTTATGGGTCATGCCTCTCAAGAATTTGTTTTGAACCATTATTTAAAGATATTTGGAAGAGTTTGGGAGAGAGCTCATGTGAGTAAATTCCTATTCTCCACCATCTTGGCTCAACTGCTATTTATTTATATCTAAACTAAGGAGTGCAAAAACAGAGAAAGAAAACTATAGTCCAATTTTCTTGATGAACATTAATACAAAAACTCTAAATTAAAAACCAGATGTCAGATAGTAAAATATATCACAGAGATCATGCACTAAGAGTGCATTGTTAGCTCAGTATTAGGTATATATTAGCAAAATTGATCATATCTATAAAAATCAACAAAAATCATATAACTATATTGATAGATGCAGCAAAATTTCTGAGAAAATAAAAATAAAACATTTCTATTTTGAAAAAAATAGAAAGCATAGTTATAAATGTAGTTTTTTACAAAGAAATAGGTAATATCGGTGCCTGCTAGGTGGCTCAGTGAATAGAGCACTGACCCTAGAATGAGGAGGACTTGAGTTCAAATTAGACCTCAGAATCTTATAACTTACTGGCTCTGTAACCTTGGGCAAGTCACTTAACCCTAATAGCCCTGCTTTCCCCACTCCAAAAAAAATTAATATCTATCTATAACTAAGAAGAGGGTTTAATTGTAAAGTATAAAGCTGAAGACATTATCACAACTATTAATAATTATTGTACTAGAAATACTAACTATAGCCATAAGACAAGAAAAACAAATTGAAGGAATAAAAATAGTAAAGAAACAAAATCATAACTCTTTGCCGATTATATGATGGTAAAATAAGAGAATCCTAAAGTGTCAACTAAAAACCAAGTTGAAGCAATTAATAGCTTTATGGAAGATGCTGAAAATAAAGGAAACCCATATAATCATCAGCATTTCTATATACCAATAAGAAAACAGAGCAACAAAAGATAAAAATGAAAATTCCATTTAAAACAATAGCATTCATTATAAAATGCTTTGGAATCCACCAGCTAAGACACATCCAGGGATATATCAACAAAATTGCAAAACATTTTCCACACAAATAAAGACATACAAATTATTGGAAAAAATATTTGTGTTGTGGTTTGGCCTAGTCAATATAATAAAAATCACAATACTACCTCTTAATTTACTTATTTAGTACCAAACCAATCAAATTACTAAAGGAATATTTTGTAATGGTAGAAAAAGTGAAAGCAAAATTCATCTGAACAAAAAAGTTCAGAACTATAATGGGAATCAGTGAAAAAAAGTGATAGAAGATGGTCTAACAGTCTCTTATTTCAAGGTTTGTTACAAAATATTAATCCTCAACACATTTTGGTACTGACCAAGAAATAAAGTGGTGGAAGAATGGAATAGATCAAGTACATAGCAGACAGCAGTAAATGGTTGCATTAATCTAGTGTTTGGTAAACACAATCACCCATACTTTTGTGGTAAGAATTCACCATTTGACATAAATTGCTGGGAAAACTGGAAAGCAGTTTTACAGAAATTAGATATAGACAAATACTTTGCAAAGTATGCCAATTTAAGGTCAAAGTATATTAATGAATTAAACATAAAAGGTAATATCTCAAGTAAATTAGGGGAACATGGAAAAATGTACTTGTAAGACTTATGGATAAGAGAATAGTTTATGAACAAACAAGAGATAGAGGTAACAAGAAACAAAATATAAAATTTTCATTATATGAAATTTAAAAACTTTTTACACAAAGAAAAGTAATGCAACCATAATTAGATGGAAAGCAGGGAATGGGGGAAATTATGGCAAATTTATGTAATAAATACTTCATTTCTTTTTTTTCCAAATGCTTTATTAACTTCTGGTTTACATCATTCATTTCAGCCAGATTTTGAGTTACAAATTTTCTCCCCATTTTTCTAGTAATCAACTCCCCAAAATAGTGGTCCCACAGAATAACCACTCTTCCAATTTGCTCTCTCCCATGTCTTCTCCTATACCCCCTTCGACTTTTCCAGTAGGGCATGGTGGATTTCTATGTCCCAGAAACTTTTTATCTTATTTCCTAATTATATGTAAAATAATATTAATGATATTATAATATATATGTATATATATACATATACACATACATACACATATATATGTGTATATATATATATGTACATATATATATATATATATATATATATATATATATATATAGTAAACACTTGGTTTTAAAATGTTGAATTCCAGATTCATTCTCTTCCTCCCTTGTCACCCACCATTACAGGGAAGATAAGCAATCCATATAGGTTGTATATGGGTAGCTAATGTAAAACATTACCATAGTAGGTATATTGTAGAAGACTGATCATATTTTCCTCCCTCCTATCCCACCTCCCACTTCCTCTATTCACTACTTTGGTGCTGTCCCTTTGCAAAAGTCAGTGCCTCCATCTTCCTTCCCCCCCAGCCTGCCCTCCCTTCTATCATACTCTCCTGTAGAGTAAGGTACCCCATTTAAGGTGTATAACATTCCCTCTCTAAGCCAAATTCAATGAGAATAAGGTGGGCCCATTCCCTTATGCCTGCTTGTTCGTCCCCTCCATTGTACCTATTTTCCCTTGTCTCTTCTATATGAGATTGTACATACCTTTTAAGTACCATCCCTTCCTATTAAATTGGTCCTGTGCCCTCTATCCTTTGTATACCTGTATATATGTATACCTGTATATATGTATACCTGTATATATATATATATATGTGTGTGTGTGTGTGTGTGTGTGTGTATGTTGTATGTATGTATGTATATGTGTGTATATATATATATATATATATATATATATGTATATATATATATTTTTTTTTTCCCTACAACCAGTTTCATACCAAGAAAATTTTCATCAATTACAATTATTGTTTTTCCATGTAGGAATGTAAATAATTCAACTTTGATAAGTTTCTTTTGATTTCTTTTCCCTGTTTACCTTTTCATCCTTTTCTTGCTTCTTATATCTGAATGTCAAATTTTCTATTCAACACTGTTTTTTTTTTTTCCTTCAAGAATAAATGAAAATACTCTATTCCACTGAATAACCATATTTCTCCTGATACATAGTACTCAGTTGTGCTGGGTAGGTGATTCTTGGTTTTAATCCCAGCTCCTTTGGCCTCTGGAATATCATATTTCAGGCCCTTTGATACCTCAGTGTAGAAGCTTTCAGATCCTGTGTAATCCTGATTGTCTTTCCACAATATTCAAATTGTTTTTCCTGGCTGCTTGTATTATTTTCACCTGGATCTGGGAATTTAAGAACCTGGTTATAATATTCCTAGGAGTTTCCTTTTTGGGATATTTTTAAGGAGGTGATTGGTGGATTCATTCAACCTATATTTTGCCCTCTGCTTCTAAAACATCAGGGCACTTTTCCTTTAGAATTTCTTGGAGGATGATTTCTAGGTTCTTTTTGATCATGGCTTTCAGATAGTCCAATAATTTTTAAATTATCTATCCTGAATCTATTTTCCATGTCAGTCGTTTTTCCCATGAGATATTTAAAATTGCTTTCTATTCTTTCATTTGTTTGGATCTCTTTAATAGTATCTTGATTTCTCATAAAGTCACTGGCTTCCATTTGTTCCAATCTAATTCTGAAGGAATGATTCTCCTCAGTGAGCTTTTGAGATTCTTTTGCCATCTGGAAAATTTGGCTTTTTAAGGCCTGCTCATTTCCTTTTTCAGTCTCTTTTGCCATTTGAATTAGTCTATTTTTTAATGGTGTTATTTTCCTCAGTCAGGCTATTGACTCTCATTTCATAATTTTCTTGCATTGTTCTCATTTTTCTTCCCAATTTTTCCTCTGCTTCACTCATCACGTTCTCAAGGTCTTCTATGGCCTGTAACCACCTCATCTTTTCCTTTGAAGTTTTTGATGCAGGAGTTCTGACTTCACTGTCTTCCTCCTATGCCATGCTTTGATTCTTTTTGTCCCCAAAATAAGAGTTTGATGTTGGATTCTTCTGTTTGTTTTGCTTCTTTTGCCTGGTCATGTTGCCACCCAATTTCTGTACTTTTGGGCTTTCTACCACAGTAGGTACAGTAGTACCCTCTAGACAGGGGAGTTTCTGTCCCAAATGCTAGCATTATCTCAGCTGCCAGAGTTATTAGTTGGGCGCCTTCCCTGCAGCCTCCACACTCTCTGGAGAGCTGGTCACATACCCCAGAACCTTCACTCTATACCAAAATCCAGATCCAAGCTGGTTACTTGGTCCCCCTACATTCTGCTGACCTGTGGCCAAAGCAGCCATATTTGGTTGCAGCTATGCCACAACGTCTCAGCCATTTCTCACCCAGGGGCAAAAGCAGATGCATTCCCAACTACTGGGTCCCAAAGTACATACTTCACTGACTTCTCTCTTTGTCCTTCACATCTATGTGTTGATCATTCTGGAAATGGCCTCAGCTGCTGTTGTTATGGAGTCCCTCCAGCCATTGCCTAGTCAGGTCCACCCTAGAGCTAAAACCTCTGGCTTTTGTGGTGCTGGTCTCTGCTCCCTGTATGCTGTGCTGGCCTATTCCTGCCATGGTGCCGGGCTGTCCTCAGCAGGAAGTTAGCTTTTCTGTGTCATTTTGTGTGTTCTGTATCTCCACAGTTTGTTCAGAATCCCCTTTTACATGAATTGGGGAAGGTGGAAGGTAAAGCTCTGTGGAAGTCCTCTTTCTACTCCGACATCTTGACTCCACTTCCCCAACGCTTCATTTCTTAAATATATAGCAACTGTGCCAAATTCATAAAACTAAGAGTCATTTCCTAGTTGATATATTTCTTCAGAAGAACAAATCAAAGCAATCACTAGTAACATGAAAAAAAAATCTCTAAATCACTACTGATTAGAGAAACTTCAATTAAAACAACTGTAAACTACTACCTCATACCCCTGAACTTGAGTAACATGACAGAAAAAGCAAAGGACAAATGCTGAAAGGTATTCAGAAAAATGGGTACTCGAAAGCATTGTGGGGGGGTGGTTAACTAGTTCAACCAGGCTAAAAAATAATTTGGAATTATATCAAAAGGGATGTAAAATTGCATACCCTTTGACCCAGCCACACCATTAACAGGTCTGTATCCCAAAGAGATCAAATGAAGTATTTGTTCAAAAATATTTACAGCAGCTCTTTTTGTGGGGGTAAAGAGTTGGAAATCAAGGAGATGCCTGTCAATTGAAGAATTGTGAAAAAGTTGTGGTATATGATTTTGATGGAATAGTATTGTGCTTTAAGAAATGACAAACAGGATATTTTCAGAAAAAAAAATTAGACTTAAATAAACTTAAAATAGCTTTAAAAAGACATATATAAACTCATGCAAAGTGAATTGAGTAGAACCAAGAGAAAGTCACTGTACATAGCAACAGCAATAATATAAGGATGATCAACTGTGAAAGACAGCTACTCTTATCAAGACAACAATCAAAGATGATTCCAAAGGACCCATAGGAAAAATGCTATCCACCTCCAGAGGGAGAATTAATGAATTCTAAATTCATACTGAACCTTTTTTTTTACATTCTTTGTATTTCTAGCTTTATTTTTTGTCTGTTTTTTCCCCTTTTTGCATGGTAATATGCAAATATGTTCTGAATGACTTCACATATATAACCGATATCCAGGTGCTAGCCTTCCTCAGGAGTTGGGAGAGTAGGGAGAGGAAGAGAATTTGGAATTTTTTTTAATGAATTTTATTTTTATGCATAATTGTGAAGTAATTGATGAAATAAATTATATAGATAGATATAGATATCGATATAGATATACATAGATAGATATAGATACATATGGAAAAAATAAAACGTCATCAGTATTCAGCTATCTTTCAATCAGAATAGGTCTCAGACATTTCTTCAATGAATTCTCAAAAGTTAACTTTACCATCCTAATAATGTCCTCTCAAATACACTAGCTGAGTAGCAATAGCTATTCTGCCAGTAATAAAACAAGGGATGCACTTGTGTGCATGCGCACACACACACACTCACACACACACACATACACACACACACACACACACACACACACTTTTTTCTTTTTTTTCCTTGTGTTTCCTCTTGTGCTTTCCAGGAAGAGCTATGACCTGGACTCCTAATTTTTGTTCTTCAAAAGCTTGTTTGCTTTCATGATGTTAAGAAAAATTGGTTTCTCCAAAATAAAGTTTTTGTTTAGTGTATTGTTGGCTTATGTGTGTTTATTATTATTTATTTACAAATAAATGAAGGTATAGCCCCAAATTAAAGCAGTCCATATTGGGAGTCCCTCCAATATGAAGTATGTTCATTTTACTTCCCCCCCTTCCCCTTTCCTTCACTTTCCTTTTCCCTTGCTTGCTAGGAAAGTTTAATGAAAGTTTTCCCTTGATGGTAGGGTGATCTAGGGTGTGGTGTGACTAGAGAGAAAGTACTTTATAAGAAGAATAGAATATGAGAGGTAACACACACACTAGGGGTATGTATGTTTGGGAATGGGGTTGGGTGTATGGGTATGTGTTGCTTATGGGATATAGCAGCAAGCAGCCCAGCATCCCCAGGGTAGCTGCCAATACAGTTTCTTAGATCTGCTTTTCTAAAGGAAAGCAACTCAAAATGGCTTAACAATCTTGCTTTAATCAATCAAACATATCATTTAACTAGTTCAGGGGGAAAAGGTCAGCAGCCTGAACTTCAGAGTACATGGACAGAAGCATTTTAAGCAGACAGGCCTCCAACAGTCCAACCATTATATCCATACCAAATCACAGTTACCAGAGAGGGAAGCATCAACATCTGGGTTTTTCAAAGCTGGCGGCTCTCAACAGCTGCCCAGAGTCTTTTCAAGTCACACAATACTTCTCAAAGTGAGCCCCAAATCAAAGCCTCACATCAGGGTTTATATAGTCTTCTGGGTAAGAGAATGTAACAACCCTCTTGAACCAAGGCTCACCAAGGTGTAGGCATTCCTGAAAAACAAGCCTCCTACCACTGGCTCCAGGTGCACTTAAGGTAGGGCAGGGAAGATCTTAAAATTTTGCATTTCTATAACATTCAGCCCCAAGATCTTTCATGCCCATAGCATAGGCAATTTACATTTGAATTAGCAGGAAACCTGGGGCAACAAGCCTTTACCAAAATGGCCACAGGGCCTTAAACAAAAACAAAATACATTCAAGGTACATCTCTTCAATCCAAAACAAAAATGTCCAAATAAATTTCTCTTGGAAGTAGAGTGGTGTCCTTTCCCTCACATTACTCCAGCCCCTGTTTCCAAGTCCCTAGAGGCTGCTGGGCAACAAAACCAACAGGGTGTGGTACTTGAGGGTCCATGGCCCTTCACCCCACCCACCATAGATACAAGTCCATCCTTCTGGGTCCGAAACTGTGGGATGCAGCAGGGAAACACATTCAGTACCCTTGCTTTGCCGCAAAGTCCTTATCTTGTCCTGTGGCTGAATTCCAAACTCCTGGGTTCCTTTTCCTGCCACAGGAGGCAGCCACTCCTGGCAGCCCGAACTTCAGAGTATACAGACAGAAACATTTTAAGCAGACGCACCTCCAACTGTCCAAGCATTACATCCATACCAAATCACAGTTACCAGAGAGGGAAGCATCAACATCTGGGTTATTCAAAGCCGGGGGTTCTCAACAGCTGCCCAGAGTCTCATCTGGTCAAATCACATACTTCTCAAAGTGATCCCCAAAACAAAGTCTCACATCAGGGATTATATAGTCTTCTCTTGGGTCAGAGAATGAAGCAACCCTCTTGACCCACTACCCAATCACAAAGCACCAAGGTGTGGGAGTTCCTGCAAAACAAGCCTCCCACCACAGGCTCCAGGTGCACTTAACCTAGGAGCAGGGAAGATCTTAAAAATTCACATTCCTATAACAGGGGGATAGCCAAGTAGAATTAAAACTCTTCTTAAGCAGAGTCACGACTTTCCCCTACCCAATTGCTTGACATAAATATTAGTACTGCATTTGGTATTGGTCATTGATCATTGGTCAACTTACTTAATTGAAGGAAATAGTGAGGCCAAAATATATATTACAATATTGGTCTTTGGACTGAACCACACACACACACACACACACACACACACACACACACACGTACATGCACAAACGAACACAAATTATTGATTTGAGCAAAAGAAGAAGTTGGGGAAATGATTGCCAAGTACTTTCATTAAGTTTAAGAATTGATAGACATGACTATGGTATCCTCATAGAAACATTTCATAAGGCAAGAAATAGAAAGATTAGATGATCTCTAGGGTCCATTCCAGCTCAAAATTCTGTGGTTCAAACAAACAAAAAAAAAAATTAAGGAAAAGTTTAAGTGAATGCATTTGAAATGGAAGAATTGTAATACAACTAAATACTTAAGCAAAATTGCTGGACCAAACCACACAAACACACAGACATTTTAAATCATAACAAATAATTACAAAATATCACTTGTATCTTCTGATTTATGCAGCCATCAATTATTTTGTGCAGTGAAATGTCAAGCAAATTATTTTAAAGATTAGAGGTGAGAGAATCTCTGAAGGATTGGGATAAAAATTCAAAGCATTGTCTGTACTTTTAATGAATCATAATTAGGGTGGTGCTTCAGTTAACCCCTTTCTGACTTATAACACTCTTCTACAATCCCACCTGAACTGAGAGAAAAGTTCTCCAACAGCTTGCTCAGAAACAAACACAACTAAGAATCTGTTTCTCTGAACTCATAGCTAAAATAGCTGTTTTCTTTCTACCTGCTATTCAGTTTCACTTTCCAAGACAGCTGAACTACCAAGAAGTAAAATTTCTTCCCCTTGGTCACACAACAAGTATGCAGCCAGTGGCACAGTGTGTAGAGAACCATGCCTAACATCAGGAAGATCTAAGTTCAAATGTAATTTTAAGGCACTTAATTAGCTGTGTTGCCCTAGACAAGTCACTTAACCCCTACTTAATACTCATTTTCATCATTTATAAAATAAATGAATCTACTGTTATGGTCTAAGGGTGCTAGGAACTCCAAAATTTAAGAATATAGGGCTGGGGGTCTGCCTCCAAAGATTTTAAGAATCTGCTGCATATTTGATGAGATTAAGATTATATTTTTAAACAGGAAGACTGGGAAAATCTGGATGAGATCTAGGAGTGGAAAGTAGCCTGGGGTCGTCTGGAGGTAACAGAGAAATGGGTCTATATGGCATAAATGAGTGTCAAGCAAGCTAATTAAGCAATCAAGGTGGGCTGGGGAGGACCACGTGCCTTGTGATCTGGGCTACTGAAATCTATAGGAAAATTCAGGAACTGGTTTGCTTTCAAAGACATGGTGTTTTCCTTTTAGGGGTTCAGATCCCATTCCCATCAGTTCTCCTTCAAACAAATAATACTCAAATCTTTCGGGGTAAGGGAAAAAGGTCTTGGCTTCTGAAACTGCTTCGTGATGGCAAGCCATAGAGCGGTCCCTGTGTCAGTGAGTCCAGGAGCAAAGTTTTACTGGAACCTAGCATAGACTGCATTCAGGGGTGATGGGTGGACAAGGGTTAGTATGCGCTGTTTGTTACCAATTGCGAGTGAACAGCTTATAGTCTGGGAGATAAAAATCTACAATATGTTAGGCCCCAAAATATGGAAAATTAAAAGTGATGTCAGAATGGAAGAAAACAAAGAAAGCAAGAGCTCCGTTAGAATCATTTACATTTGACAGGCAAGGTGATCTGATCTTCTTACTTTTTCAAATGTTTCCACACAGATTCCTATTTCTTTAGGAGGACCAGATGCTATTGGGAAGTAAAAGCACTTTTGTAGGTAGTTTGCCATCCCTGGGTTCAATAGTTACACAAATGAATTTGCCTGAAACTACCTTCGGCTCCAACCATAACAAAAGACCTGGGAGGACCATTAAGTAATGACTAAATCAAATAGATTACCTCCTCTAAGAAAATTGCTTGCACTGAAATTATCTTTTTTTCCCAAACCAAATTGAAGATATCTTTTAAATTTAATTTCAGGTGTTTTGGAATATGGCAATGATATGGTTTAGGCTCTGGCAACCCCCTTGAATCTTTCCAGTTGATGAAGTACTTGCCTGAGGCCATAATCCTTACATTATAGCTAGGCACAAATCTCTGTTACTCTTAACCTAGCCTAGCCCTCCAGTGGCCAGATACTTCCCACCCTTGATACTATCAAAATATCTATACTCAATCTGTTACCCTGAAACTAGCCTAACCTTCCACTGTCTGTCATCTCCAGGTAGTCTTCAGGTATTTCCCATGCTTAATCTCATTCATGGAGTCTGACCTCAGTTCCTCAAGATCCTCTTTAGACTCCTCTTCAAAACCCTCCCCAAACCTTTCCTCTAGACCACCCCTAGATCCCTCCTACAGTCTTTCTATATATAAGATCCATCTTGCCTCCATGAAGGTGCTGAGTCTCAATCTAACATAGTCTCATTCTGTGTCAAATGGTTCTGGCCTACTTGTCAATATAAGCTTATAGATACTTAGGCTCCTTAAGAGTCTACCCATTATGGTGAATCTTTAATAACATTTGCTTTTCTTTAGCTGAGAGAAGGCTTGAATCCAATCCATTCAGCAAGACCTGGTGTGTTGATATATTGGAGTCTCAAGTACCCCTAAGCCCCTAAACCTCAACAGTATGTCTACACATTCAAGTCAGAACAGCAATATCTCACACACTTGCATTGTGATTGTATTCTTTTACTGACTATTTGCTCTGACTATAGACATTTTTATAAAAGGATAAAGCAGGGACAAGATGGTCAATTTCATGTCATAGTCAGACTCAGGAATAACCAATTGGATAATGTTTCTTTTCAAAGGAACATGATGGGAAAACTGAGCCAGGAGAATTCCATCTTATACTGAGTTTAAATTTGTCCTGTCAGTTTTTCCAGATGCCCACCTAACCTGTATCACATTCTCTCAGAGTAACTTGTGACATTTCTCTAAGATGGTGAATTATTGACTATTGCTTATGGATGGGCTATTATGATCCTTATGACCACTCAAAAATAAAATCAGTTATGGTCCCATAAGCTTTTATATCAAATGGCAAGTTTCACTAATCACAGCTTAGGGAAAATTTGCCAGGATTTATATCTCAAATTTAAATTTGTTGTAGTTTAAAAGTCAATGGTTAGAAATAATTTCTATATATATGGAAATTTTAGGCAAGCCATGTTCATTGTTTAGGAACTCCATATGCCAAACAAGCTCTTTGGCAAGTTAAAAAAAAAGGAGGATTTACAGGGACCCCAGAGAAGGGGCTTCCAATTCATCTCATCTACCCACAGAGCTGCTTTGGGCTGTGCCCTCTGACTAGCCCTGGAGACTGCTTGGAATGGGCAGAACCAATCTGGATAAAGCTTTCACCTCACCCCCTCCTTTCCACACACAGCAATCAATTACCAGCCTTAGGTTTCCAATAAAACAATAACCAAAAATCTTATAATTTTCACAGGTGAGTCATTGCTTTAGCTATAACACAAACAAAAAACTTCATATGGCATTTCCATATCATATAAAATTATTCATATAAGAAAGGGCTGACTTACTTTTTACCACATGCTACTGTAGTAACCACCATTCTGTGAACATCCTCCATCTCTCCCTATCCCTGCTTTCTCCCCTTGGTGACATTTATTTTGTGGGTTTTGTCTATACATACCCTGAGATGTATATGCTCAGGGCTTCCTGATTTGGGTATATGATCCCTGGAAGTATCTGGGTTAATTATGCTCCACAAAATATTCCATGGTCTCTACTTACAATTCTTGTTACAACATTTGGAGGCCCCAGTGAGATAGCAGTGTTCCCTGTCACTGCAGAAGACCTTGGGACCTCAAGACTCAGGAAGGAAAAGATCTGGCCCTGCCCTAACCCTGAGGGGAGCCAGAACTTGACGCAAAAAGTATTTTCCCAGACCCCCAGTCTTGGGCAGAGTTACCCAAATTCCTCATCTACTCCAATTTGTTGCTACATTTGGCCATGTGGAGCTATGTAACTGTTTTGTTCTCTAGAGGTATATGTCCTGTCTCTAGAAGTGTGTGTTTGGTTTTGGGAGTACTCATTCAGGTGGGGATTGAATGGCAGCTGGCTGCAGCAAAATGCCCTCATCTCATCTCCTCTTTTGAGACATCAGAGAGAGAGTCCATGGGGTAAGCCATATTTTCTGGACCAATATAAGTTTGTAATGGTTCACCTCTGGGATAAGTCATTGTGCTTGGCACCAAGTTGGTCTGTTTTGGCTTGTCCTCAGGGCAAAACAATTGCCCTTGCTTAGACCTGTATCTGTCTGTCTTGGCTTACCATTTGACTGTTTTGTGACTATCTACCATTTGGTTTTGAGCATCTGTGTCAACCTTTCAGTCTGCTTTATGTCTGTATATCTGAATCTGTCACTTTGTAAGATTCAAAAACAGGCAGGCAGTGAGAAACACTGTACCTGGGCTAGAAAAATTGATAGTCTCTTAAAGGGAGGTTGTTGGCAGAAAAACAAAACTTTCTCTTTCTATTCTCTTGACTCCAGCCAAATTTTTGATTGAATTACTGAAGCATTCCTCCAAGAGAATCTTTCTGACTTCACATGGCATGGAGTCTTTGTTTCCAAAGTTCTCATTCATTTGTGTGTCTTTCATCAGAACTAAACTAGATATGGAAGGATCTATCAGTGTATCAAAAACCCTTTTAGGATATATCATTAGTCATTTTAAGAAAGCCTATCAAGGAGCAGATTATGGGAGAATTTGATTAAATTGATCCTATTTTGTTGTAATAAATGGCCCACCTTTGGAGTAATGTGGGTGATGGAATGGCCCTTTGACAGAAACATTGTGGAGGCAGTTTGGGAAATAGTTACAGGGAATTCTGGGTACCCTGACCAATTACCCTATATTGATATAAGGCTTAACCTATTCATGCACAGTACTCAGTGGCTGAAAACTTGTTCATTAGAAAAGGGTATTCAAGTACTTGTTTCTTGACTAAACCAAAACAGCCAACCTCTCCCAAACCACCCCCTGTGTTGCAATCACTTAAAGAGGACGACCTCACCCTACCTCCCCAATTGGCCCCAACCTGACTGGACTCTTCTACTCAGACAGTTGTAGCTTATCATGGGGCCCTCTCTTCCCCTATTCTGTCATTCACCCCCGAGGTCCTGCCTCACCAAGAGGCCCCCACTTATCCCTTTTTAGTTTACATCCCTTTCTCCATTAGCACAGACGTTCTGGTCAGAGCCCTCAGAAATCCAACCAGTCCAACTAGAAAACATTTTGGTCAGAGAAGTTGGAGGTCTGGGAAACCCACATATACCCTACCGAAAGATCAATGAACCTATTGCAAGCGAATTGGCCATTGGAAAAATGGATGCCCTAAAAAAGCCCAAAACAGGAACTCCTCCAGTTCGTCTTAGCTTTGGGGACTGAAGGAGCCATGGTTCTGGTTGCCCACCATCTTGCCTCCTAGGCCTTGACCCTTCCTCTGACAGTGCACTCCTTCCTGTACCTCCTCATTCCTCCTCAGATGATTCCTTTGCAGAATAAAAAGGGGAAACTTCTCCCCTAAGATCTATGTATTAGAAAAGGGATTACTTCACTGATGAAATAGAAGCAGGTTTCAAAGCTGCACTTTGGAATAGGTCCAACACTTAACCCTTTCCTGGGTCACAGAAAAAGAACTGTGCAATATCATTGGGAATATAGATCTGGGTAATTGAATTCATTTGGGTTACAATTTGACATTAAGGTAAATTGGGAAATGCATAGATCTGAAAAAAAAAGATATTAATCTCTCATTCTCAAAGGTGTTTCTAAGGGATAAACACCTGAATAAAGTTTACTTGAGCAAAAAGTTAAAGAAAAAGCCCACTAAGATTCTCCTCCGTGTAGTCCTACCTCTGACAAGCCTAAGGCTTTGGTGCCTTCTCACTGTGATCCCAGCTAGTGCTACTATGCCCTTCCACTGTCATCTTGGCTCTCACTGAGCTGAAGATACAGTGAGAAGTTAGAACCATTAAATTCCTTTTCCCTGTTGTCCTGGCTTTAAGTGAGCTAAGGATGCAGTGAAAATTTGGAAGTGTTGTAGGGAATTTGAGTTAACCTCCCCCACCTGGTGAAAAAACAAAGGAAAAAGTCAGGGAGGCAGAACAGCTACAGAAGAGCCCCACTAGCAATAGCCCTAGATCCCCAGGTACCCTCTAGGTAAGCAAATGAACCTCTCCTCTAACCTGGAGTTTCTACTTCAAGTTCCCAAAACCCCCTCCTCAATGCTCCTGGCTACAACCTCCCAGCACTCCCCAGTTCTTAGTCCCCCCACACAAGGAGTAGCACCCTCTTTCTCCTTCCTTCCCAAATCCACCACCCCCACAACCAGCATCTACTACTGTGGAGAGATGAGAAAAAGACAGGAGAAAATGAGGTCAGAAGTCAACCAGCTTCTACACTTGGTAAGATCAATAATTTTTATATGTAATTTGGAAATGTAATTTATGTCATCTCACAGTTTACATTATTGTTATATTTCTACATTGTATATTGTAAAACCTGATTTATCATTGTGACTCAGAAATGGTGTAACATGAAGAAAATTTTAATCTGAATTTTATTGAAACTAAAAGATGGGAAAAATGTGTAAAACCCGTAGTATTATTTTATTGATTTTGCTAACCCTGTTTTATAATGTGTATATCTGCTATTTAGAAAATCAGGTATTTATTGTATAAAATCAGATAATTTAAAGCTGTTATATTTGGGTTACAAACAGGTGGTAATAATACTGCTGCATTTAAAATTTTGGCCATTATGAAATATACATATAGTGATTTACAGTTATAGTTTCCATCTTATTAATGATGAGATGAATGAGTCTCTGCAAAGTGAATTAGAAATGCCAAAGCAACTTTTGGTCTGAATTTAGTTGAAACTAAGACAGTGGAAAAATTTGTTTAAAACCAGTTATGTTATTTTGTTAAGTCCTGCTAATCCTGTCTTAAAGCTAAAATAATTTGGCTTTCACTTTAAAAATTGTAAGATTTTAAATGTTATTTGGGATTATTGTTATAATGTTAAAAATATAAAGCTCATCCCCCAACAACTTTGAGGGTAGACACTGCCTACTACACTCCCTTAGGAAGAAGGCCAAAGTCACCTTGAGGTTATAAGGGGTGATTGGAGGCCACATGTGCCAGCTACCATATAGCAGGAACCTAAAAATAAAATATGGGAATCCTGAAACACATCCTGGCAAGGAATAAGAAAAATTAGTACTGGAAACAAGGGCACTTGTCACACAAAGTACGTGGTTATCATTAGTCCAGAAGAAGGATATCATAGGGTAGATAAGCAGTTAAGACCCATTAGGGGCTATTGATTTCTCCTTATTTGTAAACTTGCCAGATACCCTAGAAACCTTATGGTGGGCAAGGTCATCAGCCCCAGGAAACAAAAAGAAAACTAAAAGCTTGTTTGAATTATGGAGATCCAAAGCAATGAACTTGACTTACTGAGAACTGAAATCTCTTATGTATATAAGTCATGGAAAAATAAAAACAATTGTATCAGGCCCCAAGCTGTGATTGGTGAGACTTACCATTGGAGGTAAAAGCCATTGAGACTGCAACTAGTTTTTTTTTAGTTTGAATTAAGATATAGTTAGTTGTCTGCATTAAATCAATATAAATGCCAGAAGCTACTTAGAGGGTTTGCTTTTGGGAAAAGCTTAAAGTACAATTTTAACCTCTACCTAAAATGAGAATCTCCTGGCTCCAAATCCCCATTGCCTTCCTTTGGAAGACCTGGCTATTCCTGAGTCTGGCTATGAGATGGTTTTGAAGTGACTCTTATCTTAATTCAAATAGAACTAATATGTTTTATCCTGTAATATCTAGCATGTCCCTGCATTTTCCTTTTATGACAGATGTTTCTAATTAGAGCAAGTAGTCAGTGAAAGAGAATAAAAGTATAATGCAATTATGTGAAATTTTGCTATTCTCAATCTGATTGTGTAGCCATTCCATATCCCAAACAACTGGGTAAATTTATAATGGGCTTGACATCTGCCTATCTATATAGTCAAGTAAAAGGTTAAATCCCTGGAATAGAACATTTTTTTTTGAATGACATGGGGACAATTAGTCAAAGAAAAAGAAAGCTTGTGAAACAAAGTCACAAACACAAGTAAGTCATTACCCCACATACTAAGGCTTGGATACACCTGACCTACTAAAGTGTGTTTTAGATCTGAGCTATTCAGCCTAAAATTATATTTCTTTCTACAGCCTAAATAATTTAATAAAAAGGTACTTGGGCTAGTCAACTACCTGTTACTAAATATGTCTGTCTTTCTTCTTATATCTTGAACCCTGCATATTGAACTTCCCTGTCAGATTTGTGTCTCTCAGATTACAGGCCAATTCACCCACAGTTGGCAGCAAACAGTGGATACCAGTCTATACTGACCCACAGTACCCTGAATGTAATCTATATGTCCTTCGGGACCCACTGAGAAAGGGACAACTCTACTTCCCTTTCCACCCTGAAGAAGCTACACAAGCTGAGACCTCCTCCCACTGCCCCAAATGATTTTGGTTCCCAGCTCCTTGAAGGGGGAATAATGAAATCCTAAGGAAGCTGCTCCCAGCCCCAATATTCAAACCTCCATTTAGCCAAGCAATCTCCCTCCCCTGTCTGGCCCTTTTTCCAGCACCTCCTTCCACCCAATCCATTCACACTTGGATGATTCCTTTGCTAAACAAATAAAAAATGAAGTGGGGAGGGAGTGGCTCAAGTATCTCCATCAATTATTCATTTGGGAGCCAGAAAAATGAGCTTACTCCTGAGAAGTATTTCATTCCCCAGTATTCTGTTGAGTATACTTACAAGGTGCTAGTGGTAGTTAAGAAAATTCTGAATGAATGTCTTCCCCAGCCTATTGTGTTGGGCTCTGATAATGGGCAAGCTTTTGTGTGTATGGACTGCAGAGCTCAGGCCAAGTGGAAAAGACCAATGGGACCTTGAAGGAATTCCTCACCAATTTAGTCCTAGAACTGAGTCATGCTTCACAGGCTACTAATTCTTCCTTAATTAAGTTCCTACAGGTATTGCAAGAAACACAGGGGAGGGTCCTGAAACTAACTTGAGACATCAGATTCTGTCAGTGAAAGTGACCTCTATCTCTGCCTGGCCCCACCACTCTCTCATGAAATTAGCTACCGGAAGGTGGACCGAGGACCAGATTTTCTGCATGTTTCCTCATAATGTTATTATGCCCTTTTTCTATGTTAAATTCCCAAGCTCATAAAGGTAAAAACACCTGTGTTATTAGAAAGGGGGAGCAAGTACTCTGGAAATTCCAGGCAGAAGAAGGCTCATGGATGAGTCTGCCCACTGCCTTGGTTTATCCACTCGTGAATTTCTATTGTCACTTTCCACACTGCATCAAAGGCCTAAAGGAAGGTTTGGGGGGGGAACCTCAATATTGCAAGGTCAAAACACTTCACAGCCCAACCTTGGCCCTAACTGTTGGCTTTGCACGAATGCCCAACTCCCCTATTATGTTGGCCTAGCCCTTCATGAGGAAGTCACCCAAGCATCCAGGTTTACTGCTTCTTGTCCTGGCCCCTACTTTAGGCCTTTGTTTGTTTCCCCACCTCTTAATCCTGCATTCAAACTTCCACTTGCAAGGGAACCTAGGTATCAGTCCCTGAATAAATCGATTTCTGCCCACTATGACAATGTCTCCATCACCCTGCTACTAGACACCAACTGTGAGTCAAGGGTTCAACTGTGAGTCAAAGGTTTGACTCTCGACAAAAAGAAGTGGGGATTGTAGTAATGCCCCATATTGTGAACATCTTCCATCTCTCCCTATCATAAGAGAATTGCCTAGGAAACTTGCCAACAAAGCCCAGGCAGAAAACCAAATAAAAACCTACCCAAGCCTGCTACCTGAAGTCCATTGCCCCCACCCCCACCCCATCCCGTTCTGTCCTGTTCTTTAAATAGTTTTGGGAAATTTCTAGTTGGGCAACAAATTGATTCCTTGACAATAATCATTACGCAATGATATCCTTTGGCTTCTGTATTTTCCCTACTTGCTCCCCTTGGTGACATTTATGTTGTGGGTTTTGTCTATATAAACCCTAGGATGTATATGCTTGGGGATGCCTGATTTGGGTGTATGACTCCTGGAAGTCCATGGATTAATTATACTCCACAATAAGTTCCATTGAAATGATTAATGGTCTCCACTTGCAATTCTCATTACAATACTGTAATGCCAAGCAAACACAACTTCCAAGGTTCAGAATACCAGCATAGTTACTGTCCATTTTATTCAGTGACAAATTAAGTGACAAATTCACAGAAAAAAGAAAATCAAAATACAGCATTCACCAAGTATGATTGAATAATTTCCAAGTAAAACATCACCCCTGGGCGGTACATTCATTTAGTCAATCACAAAAGTCTCTCTTCTCAAATGGAGATTAAGATTAGTTTCCAATCATAAACAAAGTATATTCATTTAGTCAGTCACAGAGCACAAAAAAGTTCCCACCTCTGGATCACAATTAAATTACAATTATCATCAGTTAATGCCAAGCACCTTCTACAAAGGGGCGGTAGAGAGCATAAAGGTCATCTATACCTGAGCTACCACAAGGTTAAGATATCATCACAGCATTTAATACCCAAAGAGAAGTCTTTTCTTCATATTGACAAGAGGCAAGTTCTCAGCAATCTCTGTTTCTGGGGAGACAAAGCTTAACAAAGTCACAAGATACATTACCAGTGTCCTTATCAATTCACTCCCTGCCTGCAGAACAGTCTCAGGACCACTGAAAACATCAGCAAGACACTCTTCCAGGATTGCTGTAAACATACAACAAAAAAAATCTTTCTTCAGGGCTTCTGATCCAACAGCAAGGTTCTAGGACCTTTGCAACAACAGCACTGTCCTTCACCAGCAGACAAATCTGGCAAAACAACATTAAAACAGAAAGACAAAACACTGGTATCACAGCCATGTCTCCTCAGTCCTTGGCAGCTCTAGGTGGCAGCTCCTTCTGGCTTTCAGAAATCCTCCACAATGCTGCTCCCAAAACTTCTTCTGCCTCTCTTTGCTCTGGCCTCTCTCTAAATCCACAGCATCAGCTCCTCCCAGTTCAGCCCTCTCTTTTTAAGTCAACAAGTCCATATCACAAGTGGGATTCAAAAGCTCAACCGAAAACCAAGCTATTGGTTCTTTAAAATTCTATTACTTTACATACTATTACAAACACTGCCTTGAACCATCTCACTTTCCTCTTTTCCCCCAGCTGTTGGGGTGGAGGTGGGGGTGAGTGGGATGTACTGAAGCTGGGTGATACTTCCTGAGTGGGCTACAGGGTATCCAGAGGTTAGGGACTTTGCTGGTGGGGTCATGATGTATCTGCTTACCCTTCCACCTCCTTCCTTTCATCAGGTAGGGGAGGGCAAATTCTGAGGTGGGGAACAGGTGCCACAAATTCCCTACCATTCTCTAGCACTCCCTTCTCTTAGTCTAATCTAGGATGAGAGAATTTAACAGGAAAAATTAGGCTGTTTACAATTCTTCTCACCCCCATTCCCAGATACCCTCTTGATAGAAATAAAGGGAGTGGGGGGGAAGAGAGTGACCATGGTAGTAAGGAGGAATTTCAAACTCTTTAATGATTAGGCTCAAAATCTGCTAAGATATTTTTAGCTATTCTGACTTTTCACTGCGTCCTTAGCCTGGTCAGAGATGGGATTATAGGAAGAAAAATCTTAAAAATTATATATTTTTAAACATTTATTCAAATTTCCTTTGTTTTGACATCGAAAGTGAGGCATTGCACTTTCCAGACAGGTGAATCTGGACTTGGTGCCTAGTCCCTTCTCCCCAGTACTGGAGAGCTTCAAGGTTTCATTTTTAAGGCTTTTCTTTTTGAGGTCTGCTAAGCCATATTTGTTCCCATTTTGCATGAAACTGCTTACTGAGGGTCAGGTTACACAGAAGCTATTCTTCTTATGTGAGACAATCTACCTCTTTTTGATCTGGGGGAAAAAAGTTCCCTCCCCACCTATTCGCATTTCCTTCATCTCTTCAAATGCAGAACTTAGGCAGAGTTCCAGTCTCGAAGGGCCAGAGAAAGAGAGAGAGAGAGAGAGAGAGAGAGAGAGAGAGAGAGAAAGAGAGAGAGAGAGACAAAGAAACAGAGAAAGAGAGACATAGAGAGAGAGACAGAGAGACACAGACAGGCAGACAGAAACAGACAGAGAGAAGGAGAGAGAGAGAAAGAGAGGGAGAGAGAGAGAAAGAGAGGGAGAGAGAGAGAGAGATTTTTAATCAACACCTTTTTCTTTCCAAAAGTTTCTGAACCACTCATTTTCAAATCCTCTCTTCCCACTGTTCCTGAAAATAGATTATGCATTTCTTTCTATCCATGCTCCTCTAATTGCTACATGCCAAAATTTTCTCCTGCCTTTCCTTCTATCTACTTATTCCTTTGGTGGATTTCGATTAAAACCTCTTTAAAACTGTATATATGTTATTTCTTTCTAATTCTGATTTGACATTTCTCCCATCTCTATTTGCCTTTTTCAATCACATAATCTAAATAATAAAGTGTTTTTTTCTTTCCCTTTCCCATCCTCCCACTCCTCTGAGGCTGCTTCAATAAGGGAGGGAGACAGAAGGAGAGAGAAAGAATAAAGGGATTTTGAAGAAAAGTCCACCTATAACCCTTAGAAGCTTCCTTTGCTGGCAGGATGCATTTCAGGCCTCACTGGATGTCAGATTCCACCATTAGTACTACTGTGGCGACAAGCCCAAAAGTCAAGTAATTGAGTGGCAACAAAATAAACAGAAAAATTCAACATTAAACTATTATTTTGGGGGCAAAGAGGATTGAAACAAGGAATAGGAGGATTGCAAGGTCAGAACTCCTGCTCCAAAAGCCCCAAATGAAAATACGAGCTGGTTACAGGCCATACAATACCTTAAGAAGCAGATAAGAGAAGTGGAGGAAAAATTGGGAAGAGAAATGAGAAAGATGCAAGAAAAGTATGAAATGAGAGTCAACTGCCTGACTGAGGAAAATAATAAAATAAAAAAGAGACTAATTCAAATGGCAAATGAGGCTCAAAAATTCAAATGAACTTCTAAAAGTTGAATTATTTACATTCCTACATGGAAAAACTATAATTGCAACTGATAAAACATTTCGCAGTATGAAAATAGTTGAAAAAGGCTATATGGGCATATGAATACATATGTGAATGTGTGTATATATGTTTACAGGTATACAAAGATAAAGGGCATAGGTCAAAGATAATAGGAAGGGATGATACTTAAAAGGTGAAATTAAGAGGTGATAGAGGAATATATGAGACGAGATGTGGAGAGACAGAATGGAGTAAACTATCTCATATATAAGAGACAAGGGAAAATGGTTACAAGGGAGGGGAAGAAAAAGAAGGTGAAAAGGCAAAACCTTATTGTCATTGAATTTGCATCAGGGAGAGAATGACATAACATACTAAAGAAGATATGTTACCCTACAGCAGAATAGGGGGGAAAGGAATGAGAGGGGGGATGATGGAAGGGAAGTTGGGAAGGAAGGGGTGGAGGGAAGTTTGAAGCACTCACTTTTGAAAAGGGAGAGGATCAATGTAGGGAATAGACCAAGTGTGAGTGGGCATAGGAGGGAGGGAAATATAGTCAGTCTTTTACAATATATCTACTTTGTAATGTTTTGCATAACTACACATGTACAACTTATACTGAATTACTTATCTTCCCACTAAGGGAGAGTGACAAGGGAGAAGGGAATGAATCTGGAATTTCAAAGTTTTAAAATCAAATGTTTAAAAATATATAAATACTATTATTGATACTATTTTACATTTAATTGGTGAATGAGATATACAGGCATTGGGGCACAGAGATTCTCCTTGCCCTACTGAAAAAGTCGAAGAGGTTATGGGAGAAGATATGGGAGAGAGCAGATTGGATGAGGGGATATCCAATGGGACTGCTATTCTGGGGTGGTGGATAAGGGAATAATGGGAAAAATTTTTAACGCAAAATCTGGCAGATATGAATGATGTAAACCAGAAGTTAATGAAGGATTTGGAGAGAGAGAGAGAGAGAGAGAGAGAGAGAGAGAGAGAGAGAGAGAGAGAACAAGAACTAGAATTAAGAGGGATCAGGAGAGGAAGGTGGGATTTTTTTATTTTTTTATCCAGAGAAGCCTGATATGAGGAGGGAGAGCCTTCCAGGCATGGGGAAAACCAGGGAAAATACAGGTAATTTGAACATTGAATGTCTTTGTTCGAAGAAAAGCAAGAGGGAAGGAGAGCCATGTTTAAGAACATCTGGGAATCATAGCAGATATAACTCTTTCAAAGAGCAAGCTGAATGTGGCAGGCACTCTCCAAACCAAACTGTTTATTTTTTCTCTGTTTTAATGAAGTCTTCAACTTCCTGAGGGGGAAATTTGTACTGAGTTACATAGGAAATGGACAAACATTGGTCCCCATCATCAGCTGCAGCTGCCAGTGTTTGGAGCAGAAACTTTTTATTTTAGTTGTGGCTGATCATTCACAAATGTGAGGATTGGTAGTTTCTACTTATCGCTCCCTGTGTTAAAGGTCAGTGTTTCCTTGAGAATAAGGAGTCAGTACTTGAAGCAGAAAAGCATTCACTCTGTCTTTTATTTTGTTCTATACAGAGTATGTGGAAACCAATTTATTATTTTCAAGAATTGAGGTAAAGAATGTAAAAAAATAAAACTAGTAGAAACCACATGATTATCTCAAAAGATGCAGAAAAACCTTTTGACAAAATACAGCATCCATTCCTATTAAAACACTAAAAAGTATAGGAATAAAGGGAGCCTTCCTTAAAATTAAAGGTAGCATGTATTTACAACCATTAGCAAGTATTATATGCAATGGGAATAAGATATAAGCATTTCCAATAATATCAGGAGTAATACAAGGGTGTCCACTATCAACCTTCTTATTCAATGTGGTACTAGAAATATTAGCAGTAGCAATTAGAGGAGAAAAAAAAATAAAAGGAATCAAATTAGGCGAAGAAGAGATCAAGCTGTCACTCTTTGCAGATGAAATGATAATATCCTTTAATAGTCCTAGAGAATCAAGTTAAAAATACTTGAGGCAATACATAAATTTGACAAAGTTCCAGGATATAAAATAAACCCACTTAAATCCTCAGAATCACTGTATATCTCCAGTGAAATTCAACAGCAAGGGATAGAAAGAGAAATCCCATTTTAAGTTACACTAGACATTATAAAATATTTGGCAATCTGCCTGCCAAAACAAACCCAGGACCTATATGATAAGAAATACAAAACACTTCTCATACAAATAAAGTCATATCTAACTAATTGGAAAAACATCAATTGCTCATGCCTGGGTCGAGCTAATATGATAAGATGACAATTTTACCCCAACAAAAGTATACATTTCATGGCATACCAATCAATTTACCAAAAAAACTACATTATGGGGCTAGAAATAAATAGTAACAAAATTTATTTGGAAGAACAAATGGTCAAGAATATCAAGGGAATTAATTAAAAGAAATGCTAGGGAAACACGACTAGCTCAGCTATAAAAGATTTTAATCTGAATTATAAAGCAGCAGTCATCAAAACTACTTGGTACTCACTGAGAAATAGAGTAGTGGATCAATGGAATTGATGGGGCACGCAAAACTCAGCAATCAGTGAGTATAGTAATCTATTGTTTGATAAACCCAGATACCCCAGTTTTGGGAAAAGAATGCACTATTTAACAAAAATTGGGAAAACTGGAATATAGTATGGCAAAAACTTGGTATAGACCATTATCTAACACCATATACCAAAATCAAGTCTAAATGGGTGCATGATCTCGGCATAAAGGATGATACTGTAAGCAATCTCGGAAAGCAAGGAATAGATTATCTGTTAGATTTGTGGAGAGGGAAAGACTTTATGACCAAACAAGAGTTAGAGATAATTATAAAATGCAAAATGGATAATTTTGATTACATTAAATGGAAAAGTTTCTGTACAAATAAAGCCAATGTAACCAAGATTAAAAGGGAGGTGAGAAATTGGGAAAGAATTTTTACAATCTACATCTCTGATAAAGGAATCACATTTAAAATATACAGAGAATTGAGTCAATCTATAAGAATATCAGTCATACCCCAATTGATAAATGGTCAAAGGATATGAACAGGCAGTTTTCAGAGAAAGAAATTAAAGATATCTCTAAGCATATGAAGAAATTCTCTAAATCACTATTTTTAAAAAAATGCTTTATTAACTTCTGTTTTACATCATTCATTTCAACCAGATTTTGAATTACAATCATTTCCCCCCACCCCTGTTTTTCCCCTAACCACCCTCCCAGAATAGCAGTGCCACAAGATTGTAATTCAAAATCCTCCAATCTGCTCTCTCCCATACCTTCTCCCATACCCCCTTCGACTTTTCCATTAGAGGAAGGTGAATCTTTGTGTCCCAATGCCTGCACATCTTATCTCCCAATTATAAGCAAAAGAGTATTAATAACAGTATATATTTGAGACATTTAATCTTAGGACCTCGAATTTCATATCCATTTCCTTCCTCCCTTATCACCCATTCCCTCTGGGAAGAAAAGTAATTCAGTATATGTTGTACATGTCTAGCTATGCAAAACATTATCATAGTAGATATATTGTTCAAGGCTGCTTATAATTCCCTCCCACTCATCCCACACCCCAGCTGGCCCATTCCCTACATGATCCTGTCCCTCTTTTATAGTGGGTACTTCCAACCTCCCCTCCCCCCAAAGATGCCCTCCCATCCAACATCCCTTCTCTCATCCCCCTTCCCCCAATTCTGCTGTAGATTG
This sequence comes from Gymnobelideus leadbeateri, assembly GCA_011680675.1. NCBI lineage: Eukaryota > Metazoa > Chordata > Mammalia > Diprotodontia > Petauridae > Gymnobelideus > Gymnobelideus leadbeateri. Next base: position 424,589 of record WOXC01002020.1, read on the forward strand.
AGATATCCCATTTAGTATGTATGTCATTCTCTCCTTGAACCAAATTAAATGAGAATGTGGTTTTGCCTTTTTGCCTTCCTATTCTCCCCCCCCTTGCAACCACTTCCCCTTGCTTCTTCTACATGATATAGTTTACCCTACTCTGTCCCTCCCCATCTCCTCTTGCCACTTTCCTCCCTCACCTCATAATTTCATCCCTTGAGTATCCTCCCTTCCCAACAAATTCAACCTATGCCCTCTATCCATATATAACTGCAACCATATACACACACATTCACATATGTATTCATATGACCACACACCCTTCTTCCATTATTTTCATAGTGAGAAAGGTTTCATCAGTCACAGTTATTGCTTTTCCAAATAGGAATGTAAATAGCTCAACTTTGATAAGTTCCTTTTGATTTATTTTCCCTAATTACCTTCTCAGGCATCTCTTGCTTCTTGTGTCTGGATGTCAAATTTTTTATTCAATTCTGGTTTTTTCCTCAAGAATCCTTGAAAGTCCTCTATTCCACTGAATGGCCATATTTTCCCCTGAAACAAAATACTCAGTTTTGCTGGGTAGGTGACCCTTGGGTTCAGTCCCAGCTCTTTTGCCCTCTGGAATATCATATTCCATGCCCTTCAGTCCCACAGTGTAGAAGATGCCAGGTCCTGTGCTATTCTGATTGTGTTTCCACAATATTGAAGTTGTTTCTTCCTTGCTGCTTGTAGTATTTTCTCTTTGATCTGGGGATTCTGGAACCTGGCTATAATATTCCTGGGAGTTTTCTTTTTGGGATCTTTTGCCCTCTAGATCAAAAACATCAGGGAAATTTTCCTTGAGAATTTCTTGAAGGGTGATTTCTAGGTTCTTTCTTTGATCATGGCTTTCAGGTAGTCCAATAATTTTTAAATTGTCTCTCCTGGATCTATTTTCCAGGTCAGTGGTTTTTCCCATGAGATATTTCACATTGCCTTCTAATCTTTCATTTGTTTGGATCTGCTTAACAGCATCTTGATTTCTCATAAAGTCATTAGCTTCCATTTGCTCCAGTCTAACTCTGAAGGAATGAATCTCCTCAGTGAACTTTTGAGATTCTTTTTCCATCTGGCAAATTCGACTTTTTAAAGCATTCTTCTCCTCATTGCCCTTTTGGGCCTCCTTTGCCATTTGAGTTAGTCTATTTTTTAAGGTGTTGTTTTCCTCAGTCAGGCTTTTGACCCTCATTTCATACTTTTCCTGTATCCTTCTACTTTCTCTTTCTAATTTTTCCTCCACTTCTCTTATTTCATTTTTAAAGCCCTTCTTAAGGTCCTCTATGGCCTGCAACCTGCTCATGTTTTCCCCTGGGGCTTTTCGAGCAGGACTTCTGATCTCACAGTCCTTTTCCCACTCTATACCCCCAAATAGGAGTTTAGGTTTGCATTTTTCTGTTTCCTTTGCCTTGGCATGTTGCCACTTAATTACTTGACTTTTGGGCTTGTTGCCACAGTATGTCCTTGTGACAGATAGGGGAATTTTCGTGCCAAACGTTTGGGAGGTCAACTTCTATTTCTGGCAAGCTGTAAACCCACCCACGACTTCCACCCCAGATCACAATCCAGATCCAGGGAGGTTAAAGCAAGAGTGATTACCCCCCAAGACTGATCACTGGATCTCCCTACAGTTCGCAGGCCAGGAGCTGGAGCTGCCTCTGAAAACTACAAAATGGTGTGTCTCCTCAGAGGCTTTTAGCCCCCAGGGGAGGAAGCTGACACATTCCCCAAATACTGGTCCCAAAGTCCATAAGGCACTAACCTCTCACTTTGTCCTAGGCATGTCTATTTTGACAATTCTGAAATCACCACAGCTGCTGGTGTTCTGGGGTCTCTCCAGCCAGCTGCTGGCCCTGCTGCCCTGGGGCTAAAACCGCGACTCATGGGGACCTGGGCTCCATTTGGCTCAGCTCCCCGCACTCTGCACACTGCGCTGCCGGCTCCCAGAGTGCTGCACTGGTCCTTCCTGCAGGGCTGCTGAGCTGTCCTCAGCGGGAGGTTAGCTTCTCTGTGTTGTTCTGTTGGTGCTGGGGCTCCAGAATTTGTTCAGAGTCCCCTTTTACATAGTTTGGGGGGAATCTGGGGCAGTGTGGCTTGGATGAGCTGTTTCTACTCCTCCATCTTGGATCTGCCCCCTCCTCTAAATCACTATTGATTAGGGAAATGCAAATCAAAACAAATCTGAGGTACCACATCTCTCCAGTCAGATCGGCTAAGATGACAAAACAGGAAAATGACAAATGCTGGCAAGGATTTGGGCAAATTGGAACACTAATGCATTGCTAGTGGAGTTGTGAACTTATCCAACCATACTGGAGAGCAATCTGGAATTATGCCCAAACGGCTATAAATAATTTCATACCCTTTGACCCAGTAATACCACTTCCAGGGTTATATCCCAAAGAGATCGTAGAAGTGGAAGGAAGACCCATATGTATAAAAATATTTATGGCAACTCTTTTTGTGGTTGCAAAGAATTGTAAATTAAGGGTGTGCCTATCCATTGGGGAATGGCTGAACAAGTTGTGGTATATGCATGAAATGGAATATTATCTTGCTATAAGAAACGAGGAGGTGACAGATTTCATAATTACCTGGAGAGGCTTATATGAAATGATGCTGACTGAGAAGAGTGGAACCAGAAGAAATTTGTACACAATCACAGACACAGAATATGTGTGATGACCAACTATCATAGACTGGACTCTTTCAGTAATGCAGTGATATAAGTCAGTCTCAAAAGACACATGATGGAGAGAGATGTCTACATCCAAAGAAAGAACTAGAAAGAATTGAGTTTGAATCCTAATTAAGCAAACTACTTGATTTTTTTTCTTTTTCTTGTTTGGTTTTATTTCCTCTTTACCATTTTTCCTTCCATCTGGTACAATCTGCCTTTGTAACCTGACTAACATCTAATGTGAAAGTATTTGCAATCCTATACTTGATTTTATGCTGTCATGGGGGTAGGGGAGGGAGGGAAAGAAAGAGAATTTGAAACTCAAGGAATTGCGGAATTGAATCTAGTAAACTAAATGTAAACAAACAAATTTAAAAAGACAAAAAAATAAAATAATACCAGTTCTTAATTTTATTTATCAATTCAATAGTTTTCTTAAATTCACTTTTATTAATCTTTACTCTGGTTTTCATTACTTATAATTTAATATTTAATTGTGGATTTTCAATTTGTTCTTTTTCTAGATTTTTCAGTTGCATGCCCAATTTCTTTACCTTCATTTTCTCTATTTTATTTATGCATGTGTTCAGGGATATAAAACTTCCCCTAAAAATTGCTTTTTTGCATCCCACAAGTTTTGGTATATTGTCTCATTATTGTTGCTCTCCTGAATGAAGTTGCTGATTGTTTCTTTAATTTCTTGTTTCACCCATTCATTCTTTAGGATTAAGTTATTTATTTTCCAATTGGCTTTTATTTTATCCTTCCATGGCCCTTTATTACGTATAATTTTATTGCATCATGATATGAAAAGGCTGCACTTAATATTTCTGTCTTTCTGCTCTTAATTTTGAGGTTTTTATGTCACAGTAGATATGTTTGGTTTTATTTCCTCTTTACCATTTTCCCTTCCATCTGGAACAATCTGACATTGTAACCTGACTAATGAGTTTTGAGTATGTGACAGGTACCACTGAGAAGAAAGTAAATTCCTTCTTATCCCCATTCAGTTTTCAGACATATCTATCTTCTCTAAGATTCTATTTAACTCCTTAATTTCCTTTCTTGTTTATTTTAAGATTAGATTTGTCAAGCTGAGAGAGATGTAGATTGAAGTCCCCCACTAGTATAGTTTTGCTATCTAATTTTTCCTTTAACATCCTTAACTTCTCCTTTAGGAATTTGGATGCTGAACTGCTGGGTGCATAAATAATTAGTGATTTTATTGCTTCTTTTTTGATGGTGCCTTTTGTCAAGATATACTTTCCTTCCTTATGTTTTTTAATTAGGTCTATCTTTGCTTTTGCTTTATTTGAGATAAGGACTGCTACCCCTGCTTTTTTTCACTTTAGCTGAGGCATTATATATTTTATTCCAGTCTTTTACTGGGGTATCCCCCTGTTTCAGATGTGTTTCTTATAAACAGCATATTGTAGGATTATAATTTTTAATTCATTCTGCTATCTGCCTCCTTATGGGAGAATTTATCCCATTCCCATTGACAGTTATGAATACTATCTGTGTCTTTCCCTCCATCCTATTCTTACCCCTGTATATGCTTTTATTTTTCCTCTTCTCCCTTTCCCTCCTTAATAGTTTTATTTTTGACCACCACCTCCCTCCATATTCCCTTCTTATCAGCTCTCCTCCCTTTTCCTTCCCTTCCCCCTTACTGCATCTTCCATCCCTTCTTACCCCTCCCTTTCTTAGTCCTTTCCCTCTCCTACTACCTGTACAGTATGATAGATTTTTATACTTAATGTAGCATGTTCTTTCTTCCTCGAACCAAGATTGATGAGAATAGATCCCATGAAATGCTCCTCTCCCTCCCCTTTCCCTCTATTATGATAAGTTTGATGTCTCTTCTCAATAGAGTCTTATACTTAACTGATAATGTTATTATACCCTACTTGCACCCCCTACCATTGAGGGAAAAGCTCATATAATGCTCTACTCCTTCCCTTCATTCCCTCTACTCTAATGTTTTTATGCCTCTTTGTGTGGCATAATTTACTCTTTTCTGCTTCATTATTTCCTCTTCTTCCATTGTTGTCCCTTTGCAGGCCTTAGTAAGGTTTTTTTTTTTATCATCATTTTGTGGAATTTATACCCATACCCTCTCTTTATCTATTTCCCTTTAGATGTCACCTTAAGTATAGAATTCGTCATATTAACAGGTCTCAGCTTCCCATATAGGGATGTAAACAGTTTGCTCTTATTAAATAACAAGTTAAGAGTATGTGTGTGTTTTCCACATTTACCTTTCTGTGTCTCTCTGAGTCTTGTAATTGGTGGTTGAGTTTTCCATTAAGCTCTGGCTTTTTCATCAAGAAGGTCTGGAGGTCCATTATATCAATGAATCACCATCTCCTTTCCTGGAAGATTATGTTCAGTGTCACTGGATAGGTGGTTCTTGGTTGTAACCTGAGCTCTTTCTGCCTTTTGAAAAATCATATTCCAATTCCTCTGATCTTTCAGTGTATAAACTTCCAGATCCTGTGCAAACCTCACTGTGTTTCCACAATACTTGAATTGTTTCTTTCTTTCTACTTGTAGTATTTTCTCCATGAGTTCTGGAATTTGGTCACAACATTTTTCAGACTTTTCAACTTGGGATCTCTTTCAGGAGGTGTCTGATGGATTCTTTCAATTTCTATTTTACCCTCTTGGTCTAGGATTGCAGGGCAGTTTTCTGTGATGAGCTCTTGGAAGATGTTGTCCATGCTCATTTTTTCATCATGATTTTCTTGTAGAACAAAAAATTCTCTCACAATCTCTCCCCTGATCTGTTTTCAGTTATTATTTCATTGAGGTATATTACCTCTTTTTCTAATTTTTCATTCTTGATGTTTGGTTTGACTGTTTCTTGTTGCCTCATAGAGTCATTAGCTTCAATTTTGTTTATTCTAATTTTTAGCACATTGTTTTCCTCTCCAGATGTATTTCTTGTAAACAAAATATTGTTGGCTTAGGATTTTTAATCCACTCTCCTAACTGATTCTGTTTTATGTGAGAGTTCATTCCATTCACTTTTACAGTTATGATACTATCCACTGCATTTTTACACTTTTTTTCTCCTTTCTGCTTTCCCCTCCCCACTAGAGTTCTGCTTTTGATATCTTTTCCTCAATATGCCCTCCCTTCTACCACTCCCTCCCTTTTCTTTTCCCTTTCCCCTCCAACTGCCTATAATGAGCAAGTCACATTTCTATACCTAGTATGTTATTCCCTCCTTGAGCAAAATCTAATTAAAGTTCAAACAATAGTAATCACACTGCCTTCTTTCACTGTACTATAATATGTCTCTTTATGTGATCTCATTTACCCTTTTCTGTCCCCTTCTTTTTTCTTCTATCATTACAATCTTTTTTTTATCATATAAATAGATTTTTACCATCACTTCAAAACCACCATAAACCCATCCCCTCTGCTTATTTATTTCTCTTCTGTATAATGTAGTAATGATACATTTCTACAGAGCTGTTTAAATTTTTTTTAAGTCTCTCTTGAGTCTTGCATCTGAAATTCAAATTTTCTGTTTAACTTTGGTTTTTCCATTAGGAAATTTTGTAAGTTCCCTATGTTGTGCAATGTCCATCTCCTTGCCTGAACGTTTATGCTCAATGTCACTGGCTAGTTGATCTTACATTGTAATAAATGTACCTTTTCCTACAATAATATTGCATTCCAAGCTCTCTGATCTTTTTTTAAAATTAATTTATTAGTTTAGTTTCAGTTAACAAGATTCAATTCCATAGTTCCTTGATTTACAAATTTCCTTTACTTCCCTCCTCCCTCCCCCCATGACAGCATATAGTCCAGTATAGGATCTGCAAATACATTCATATTAGACATTATTCCAATTACAAAGGCTTATTGTACTAGGTGGGATAAGAGATGGTAAAGACGAAATAAAACCAAACAAGGAAAAGAAAAAGATCATTTTGTTTGCTTCCATCAGGATTCAGGCTCAGTTCTTTTTAGTTATATCTCTGGTTCACACATTTCTCTCTTTCTTGAGTCTTTCTGGATTGACTTATATCACTGCATTGCTGAAAAGAGTCCAGTCTGTCATAATTGGTCATCACAGATATGATATGTCTGTTATTGTATTCAAATTTCTTCTGATTCTACTCTTCTCACTCAGAATCAGTTTGCATAAGTCTCTCCAGGTAATTATGAAATCCATCACCTCCTCATTTCTTATAGCACAATAATATTACATTACATTCATATACCACAACTTGTTCAGCCATCTCCCAATTGATGGGCACCCCTTTAGTTTCCAATTCTTTGCAAACACAAAAAGGGCTGCTATAAATATTTTTGTACATATGGGTCTTTTTCCCACTTCTATGTTCTCTTTGGGATTTAACCCTAGAAGTGGTATTGTTGGGTCAAAGGGTATGAAATTATTTATAATTTTTTGGGCATAATTCCAGATTGCTCTCCAGAATGGTTGGATAAGTTCATAACTCCACCAGCAATGTATTATTGCTCCAATTTGTCCACATCCTCTCCAGCATTTGTCACTTTCTTGTTTTTTCATCTTAGCCAATCTGACTGGAGAGATCTGATACCTCAGAGTTGTTCTGATTTGCATTTATCTAATCAATAGTGATTTAGAACATTTCTTCATATGCTTATAGATATCTTAATTTCTTTGCTGATAATTGCCTGTTCATATCCTTTGACCATTTATCAATTGGGGAAAGACTTGTATTCATATAAATTTGGCTCAATTCTCTATAAATTTTAGAAATGAGTCCTTTATAAGAGACACAAGTTGTAAAAATTCTTTCCCAATTTCCAACCTCCATCTTGATCTTGGTTACATTGGCTTTGTTTGTACAGAAGCTTTTCAAATTAATGTAATCAAAATTATCCATTTTGCATTTTATAATGCTCTCTAATTCTTGTTTGGTCCTAAAGTCTTTCCCTCTCCACAAATCTATCAGGTAAACTATTCCTTGTTTTCCCAAATTGCTTACAGTATCATCCTTTACACCTAGATCATGCACCCATTTAGACTTGATTTTGGTATATGGTATTAGATAATGATCTATGCCCAGTTTCTGCCATACTGTATTCCAGTTTTCCCAGCAGTTTTTGTCAAATAGTGCATTCTTATCCCCAAAACTGGGGTCTTTGGGTTTATCGAACAATAGATTACTATATTCATTAACTGCTGGGTCTCCCAAGCCTAATCTATTTCATTGATCCACTACGCTACACCTCTGCTAGTACCAAGCAGTTTTGATGACTGCTGCTGTATAGTACAGATTAAGATCTGGCACAGCTAGTCCACCTTCCCTAGCATTTCATTTCATTAATTCCCTTGATATTCTAGACCATTTGTTTTTCCAAATAAATTTTGTTACTATTTTGTCTAACTCTAAAAAGTAATTTTTTGTAAATTGTAGTAGTAAAAAACTTCTAAATGTAGTTTTTTGGTAAATTGATTGGTATGGCACTAAATATATAGTTTAGTTCTGGGTAAAATTGTCATTTTTATTATATTAGCTTGACCCAGCCACAAGCAATTGATATTTTCCCAACTATTTAGATCTGATTTTATTTGTGTGAGAAGTGTTTTGTAGTTGTAATCATATAGATTCTGGGTTTGTTTTGGCAAGTAGATTCCCAAATATTTTATAATGTCTACAGTGACTTTCAAATGGGATTTTTCTTTCTACCTCTTGCTGTTGAGTTTCATTAGAGATGTACAGGAATGCTGAGGATTTATGTGGGTTTATTTTATATCCTGCAACTTTGCCAAATTTATTTATTGTCTCAAGTAGTTTTTTACTTGATTCTCTAGGATTCTCTAAGTATATCATCATAGCATCTGCAAAGAGTGATAGCTTGGTCACTTCTTTGCCTAATTTGATTCCTTTGATTTCTTTTTCTTCTCTAATTGCTACCGCTAGTGTTTCTAGTACCAGATTGAATAAGAGGGGTGATAGTGGACACCCTTTTTTTACTCCTGATCTTATTGGAAAGGCTTCTTGTTTGTCCCCATTGCATATAATACTTGCTGATGGTTTTAAATAGATCCTATCAACTATTTTAAGGAAGGCTCCATTTATTCCTATACTTTCTAATGTTTTTAATAGGAATGGATGTTGTACTTTGCCAACAGCCTTTTCTGCATCTATTGAGATGATCACGGGGTTTCTGCTATTTTTATTGTTGATATGCTCAATTATCCTGATGGTTTTCCTAATATTAAACCATCCTTGCATTCCTGGAATGAATCCTACCTGATCAGGGTGCATTATCTTTGTGATAAGTTGTTGGAGTCTTTTGGCTAATATTTTATTTAAAATATTTACATCTAAATTCATGAGGGAAATTGGTCTATAAATTTCTTTCTCTGTTTTATCTCTTCCTAATTTAGGAATCAGTACCATATTTGCATCATAGAAAGAATTTTGTAGGACTCCTTCACTAATTTTCCCAAGTAGTTTGTAGAGTACTGGAATCAATTGTTCTTTAAATGTTTGATAGAATTCACTAGTAAACCCATCTGGCCCTGGAGATTTTTTCCTAGGGGGTTCATTGATGGTTTGTTTGATTTCTTTTTTTCTGAGATGGGGTTATTTAGGTAATTCATTTCCTCTTCAGTTAATCTGGGCAACTTGTGATTTTGTAAATATTCATCCATTTCACTAAGATTGTCATATTTATATACATAAAACTGGGAAAAATAGTTCCTCATTATTTTTTTTATCTCCTCTTCATTAGAGGTAGATTCAACCTTTTTATTTTTGATACTCATAATTCAGTTTTCTTCTTTCTTTTTTATCAAATGGACTAAGGGTCTATCAATTTGGTTTATTTTTTCATAATACCAGCTCTTAGTTTTATTTATTAATTCAATAGTTTTTTAATTTCAATTTTATTAGTCTGTCCTTTGGTTTTCTATATTTCTAAGTTAGTACTAAATTGGGGACCTTCAATTTGTTCTTTTTCTAGCTTTTTCAATTGCATATCCAATTCATTGACCTCCCTTCTATCTGCTTTAATTAAGTATGCACTCAGGGATATCACACTTCTGAGAACTACCTTTAGTGCATCCCACAAATTTTGGTATGGTGTCTCGTTATTATCATTCTCTTTATCCCTATTCAGTTTTCTCCAGAGATCCATCACATCTAGTCTCTCTAAGATTCTGTTCACCTCCTTAACTTCTTTCTTGTTTATTTTGAGGTTAGACTTATCGAGTTCAGAGAGGGGGAGAGTAAGGTCCCCCACTAGTATAGTTTTGCTATCTATTTCTTCCTCTAATTCCTTTAACTTCTCCTCTACGAATTTGGATGCTATACCACTTGGTTCATATATATTAAGTAGGATATTGCTTCATTCTCGATGGTATCATTTGGTAGGATATAGTTTCCTTCCTTATCTCTTTTAATTAGATCTATTTATGCTTTTGCTTTATCTGAGATAAGTGTTGCTACCCTTGTTTTTTTTTTTTTTTACTTTAGCTGAGCCATAATAAATTTTACTCCAACCTTTTATCTTTACCCTGTGGGTATCCCTTTTTTTTCCGATGTGTTTCTTGTACATAGCATATTGTAGGATTATGGTTTTTAATCCATTCTTTTATCTGCATCTGTTTTATGGGAGAGTTCATCCCATTCACATTCACTGTATTGATGACCATCTGTTGCTTCTGCTCCATCCCATTCCCTCCCCTGTTTGTGTTTTTGTTTCTTCCTTCTCCCTTCACCTCCTTGAAGTTTTCCCTTTTGACCACCCCCTCCCTCAGTGTTCCCACCCAGTGACCCGCCTTCTTAACCTACCCTCTCCCCTTACTACTGTTTCCCTCCCTTTGAATCCCCCCTTTAGTCTCCTCCTTTTCACCCCCCCTTACCCTCCCAGCATCTATATAACACAATAAATTTTTATACTTATCAGAGTAATTTACTCCCCATTTGATTCCAAATCAATGAGAGTAAATTTCAAACTGTGCTCCACTCCCTCCCTCCTTTTCCTCTTTTTGATGAATTTATGTATCTATTCACATTAGAATCTTAAATTTCACTGATTAAATTGATCCCTCTTTGAAACAGAACCAGTGAGAATAGTGTTTAAATGGTGTTTCTCTCCCTCTTTCTTACCCCTCTTCTATATTGTGTTTTAATGCCTCTTCAGATGGCATATTTTACCTTTTCCTATCTCCTCCTTTTGTTTTTCCCATTACAGTCCCTTTGATCCCCTTAATAGTTTTTTTAAGTCTTCAGTTTAGTGCATTCATCCCCACACCCTCTATCTAAGTATAACCCTTTTGAAGGTCATGATAACCATAAAGATTTCAAATATTGACAGTTATCAGCTCCACATAGAGGGATGTGAACATTTTGCTCCTGTTGCATCCCAAGTAATGAGCACGTGTGTGCAGGTGGGTGTGTGGGCGCTTATGCATGTGTGAGTATGTTTCCCTTGTTTACCTTTTTGTGTCTTTCTTTTTTTTTTTATAATAGTGTTTATATATATTTGAAACATTTAATTTTAAGACCTTGAATTTAAGATCCATCCCCTTCCTCCCTTGTCATCCATTCCCTCTGGGAAGATAAGTAATTCAGTATGTGTTGTATATGTATAACTATGCAAAATACTACCATAGTAGATATATTGTACAAGGCTGCTTATAATTCCCACTCACCCATCCCAGCCCCCACCTGGTCTATTCCCTACTTGATCCTGTCCCTCTTCTATAGTGGGTACCTCCAACCTCCCCTCCCCCCAAGAATGCCCTCCCATCCATCATCCCTCCTCTCATCCCCCTTCCCCCTATTCTGCTGCAAATTGAAATATCCCATTTAGTATGTATGTCATTCTCCCCCGAACCAAATTCAATGAGAATGTGGTTTTGCCTTTTTGCCTTCCTATTCTTTCCCTCCTCTGCAGCCATTTCCCCTTGCTTCTTCTACATGAGATAGTTTACCCTACCCTGTCTCTTCCTGTCTCCTCTTGCCACTTTCCTCTCTCACCTCATAATTTCACCCCTTAGGCATCATCCCTTCCAAACAAATTCAACCTATGCCCTCTATCCATGTATAACTGTAAACATATATACACACATTCACATATGCATTCATGTGACCATTATTTTCATACTGAGAAAAGTTTCATCAGTCACAGTTATTGTTTTTTCATGTAGGAATGTAAATAGGTTAACTTTGATAAATTCCTTTTGATTTCTTTTCCCTGATTACCTTCTCAGGTATCATTTGCTTTTTGTGTCTGGATGTGAATTTTTCTATTCAACTCTGGTTTTTTCCTCAAGAATGCTTGAAAGTCCTCTATTCCACTGAGTGACCATAGTTTCCCGTGAAACAAAATACTCAGTTTTGCTGGGTAGGCTGCAATATTTCAAATTGCTTCCTATTCTTTCATTTGTTTGGAGATTATTTTTCTGTCAGGCCAATTCAACTTTTTAAGGCATTCTTCTCCTCATTGCCCTTTTGGGCCTCCTTTGCCATTTGAGTTAGTCTATATTTTAAGGTGTTGTTTTCCTCAGTCAGGCTGTTGACCCTCATTTCATACTTTTCCTGCATTCTTTTCATTTCTCTTCCCAATTTTTCCTCCACTTCTCTTATTTGATTTTTAAAGTCCTTCTGAAGGTCCTCTATGGCCTGTAACCCACTCATGTTTTCCTTTGGGAGATTTGGAGCACGATTTTTGGCCTCACATTCATCTGACTGTTCTGTGCTTCGATCCTCTTTGCCGCCAAAATAGGAGTCTAATGTTTCATTTTTCTGTTTATTTTGTTTCCTTTGCCTTGGCATGATGCCACTTAATTACTTGACTTTTGGGCTTGTTGCCACAGTAGAACTCTGCCACCAGATAGGGGACCTTTGTCCCGAATGTGTGGGGGAGCATATTCTATTTCTGGCAAGCTGTAAACCTGCCACACGACCTCCCCCCCAGATCACAATCCAGATCCAGGGAGGTTAAAGCAAGACCAATTACCCCCCAAGACTGATCACTGGATCTCCCTACAGTTTGCAGGCCAGGAACTGGAGCCGCCACTGAAAACTGCAAAACAGCATGTCTCCTCAGGGGCTTCTAGTTCCCAGGGGAGGAAGCCGACACATTCCCCAAATTCTGATCCTAAAGTCCATAGGACACTATCCTCTCACTTTGTCCTAGGCATGACTGTATTGATAGATCTGGGATCCCCACAGCTTCTGGTGCTCTGGGGTCCCTCCAGCCAGCTGTTGGCCCAGCTGCCCTGGGGCTACAACCTTGGCTCAAGCGGATCTGGGCTCGGCTCTCTGTTTGCTGCGTTGCGGGCTCCCAGAGCACTGTGCTGGTCCTTCCTGCAGGGCTGCTGGGCTGTCCTCAGTGGGAGGTTAGCTTCTCTCTGTCATTCTGTGGTTCCTGGGGCTCCAGAAGTTGTTCAGAGTCCCCTTTTACATAGTTTTTAGGTAATCTGGGGGAAGAGAGCTTTGGAAGTGCTGTTTATACTCTGCCATCTTAGCTCCGCCCCCTTTTTATGTCTTTCTTGAAACTTGTAATTGGAGATCAAATTTTCCATTGAGCTCTGGCTTTTTCATCAGAAGTAACTGTAAGTCCCTTATTTCATTAAATGACCTTCTCCTTGCCTGAAAGATTATACTCAATTTTGCTGTGTTGTTAATCCTTGGTTGTAGTCCTAGCTCTCTTGCCCTATGAAATATCAAATTCCAGTCCCTCCACTCTTTTAATGTCGAAGCTGCTAGGTCCTGTGTGATGGTAATTGTAGTTCTTTGAGATTTGAATTGTTTTTTTTTTTTTTTTTGGTTTCTTGTAGACTTTTTTCTTTAATCTTGTAATTCTGGAATTTGGCTACTATATTATTGGAGTTTTCAGTTTGGGATCTCTTTCAGGAGGAGTCCAATGAATTCTATTGATAGCTATTTTATCTTCTAATTCCAGGACAGAGTTCTTTGACAGTCTCTTAGAAGATGTTATCTAGGCTGCTTTTTTCATCATGGCTTTCTGGTAAACCAGTTATTCTTAAGTTGTCTCTCCTGGATCTGTTCTCTAGGTCAGTTATTTTTCCAGTGATATATTTTACATTTTCTTCCAATTTTTTGATCATCTTCTTTTGTTTGATTGACTCTTGCTGCATCATAGAGTTCTGAGTTTCAGTTTGATTGTATCTAATTTTTAGTGAATTATGGTCTTCAGTTAATTTTTGAAGGTCCTTTTTTGAGGAGGTATTTTCTCCAGCTAATTCACTAATTTTACTTTTGAGCCTTTTTCCAAGTTGGTCACTGCTTCCCTTATTTGGTCTTTACATTTTTTTCTTAAGCTCCCCCAGGAATGCTCTTTGGGCTTGCGACCAGTTCATGTTTTCTTCTGTGGTCTCAGGTGTGGGTAGAGAATCTATATTGTCCTGTGTATTTGCCAGTTCTTGCCCTACACAGTAGGCTTGAATAGACTTTCTTGCCTTCCCCTTCTCCTTCTCAGCTTCCTTCCTTCCCATTGTGACTTCCTGTTTCTTAGTTTCTCAGGCTATGAGTTTAGGGCCTGATCCTTGACTTTGAATAACTCTGGGTGGCTAGTTTATGGCTAAGTCAGGGAAGTCAGTGAGGAATGTAGATGCTTAGGTGGGGGTGAGTCTGAACACTTCAGATTTCTGCCTCTATACCCCTGGGCTATAAGTAGGCTTTTGTTGGTGAGGTGAGGTGGGGTTTGTTGGGACCCCTCCCTCTCTTCTCTTCAGACTCCTGGCTGTCTCAGTTACACCCCTTCTTGGAGACTCTCAACCCTGGGGCTATTTCCATTAACTGGATTTCAATCTGGGTGGGAGACTTATCTTTGGGTTTTCTGCTTCATGAAAGAGGGATGGGAGAATCAGAGCAGCTAGAATTTACTTTACCATTCCAGCCCCTGTGTTATACAGGCAGGCAGTTTCTAACCTTCCAGGCTGGGGACTGAATGCAGAGGGAGAAGCCCCTCTCTCCCCTGGGGGCCTGACTCTCCTACCTGGCTCCAATGACTCTTCCCATCCCTTCGTGAGATGACTGATATTCGTCCTTGCTAAGTCTGCAGGCTGGGGCTTTTTCTCTCTCTGGTGTAGTCTGCTTGTCTGCTCTTAGGTCTGAGCTATGCAGACCCCAAGTGCTCTGCCCTTGCCCTGTGCGGACACACTGGGCAACCTCCTAGGCTGGACTCTGTCACACTCAGTCTTCCAGCGGGCTCCATCACTCCAGAATTCGCTCAGATTCACCCTTTGAGTCTTAGTGACTGAGGAGCTCAGCAAGGTTACTGCTTCCTTTCCACCATCAGGGCTCCTTCCCCACTTTCTGATCTTTTAATGTGGAAACTACTATGTCCTGAGTAATCCTGACTGTCATTCTACAATACTTGAATTATTTCTTTCTGGCTGCTTGCAGTATTTTCTCCTTTCGTGATAATTCCGGAATTTGGTTACAATATTCCTTGATATTTTCAATTGTGGATCTCTTTCAGGAGGTGATTGGTATAGGTTTTTGATGACTATTTTACCTTCTTGTTCTAGCATTGCTGGGCATTTTTCATTGATGATTACTTGAATGATGCTGTCCAGGCTTTTTTTTTTTCCATCATGGTTATAGGGTAGACCAATAATCCTTAAATTACCAATTCCAGATCTATTTTCTAGGCCTGTTGATATTCCAGTGAGATACCTTACATTTTCTTCTATTTTTTGCATCATTTTGATTTTGTTTCTCTGATTCTTGATGTCATATAGTCATTGGCTTCCATTTGCCCAATTCTAATTATTAACGATTTTTTTTTCTTCTGTTAGCTTTTGTGCATCCTTTTCCATTTGCATAATCTTTCTTTTTAAGGAGTTGTTTTCTTCAGAGTATTATTTTTTTTCCATTTTGTTGATTGTATTTTTAATCGAATTGTTCAATTTATCTCGCTCTCTTATTTGGCTTTTACAGTCCCCCTGAAGGTATATGTAGAACCTGTATTGGATTACATGCCATCTAGTTGGGGGAGGGGCAAGGAGAGAAAATTTGGAACTCAAAAACTTGTAGAATTATATGTTGAAAAATAAAATTAAATAAATTTGAAAGGAAAAAATAATCTTCAGGTCTTCTGAGAAGGCTTTTTGGACTTGTGAAGTAATATTCCCCTTTAAGGTTTTGGATATGGGTGTATTGAACATGTTTTCCTTTCCTGAATTTGTGTTTTGATCTTCCCTGTCACCAAGATGCTTGTCTCTGGTCACTGTCATTCTTTAATTCTTGCTCATGTTGTTTGTCTTTTTTCTGGCTTTCAGATTTGATTTCTGATTCTGGGGCCCAGGGGGACTCTCTCAGACTTCTTGTGGTAGGATTGTAGTGGCTGGTTTTATCTGCCGAGGCCTCAGGTTTTGGCAGCTGGATGTTGTAGTGGTATTATAGTTAACCTGGTGCTAAGCTACAGGTGTTGCATGTGTGGTGTTGGCACTTGCCTGCTCCTCTGCCCTGGGGCACCGGATTTCCTGCTAGTTTGCTGGGATTGGCCTTGCAGCTGGCTTTCTGCGATGCCTCCCATCCTGTATTGGTCCCCTTCAGTCACAGCAAGTGGGAATTTTCCTGTTAATCCTCCTAGCCTCCCAAGCTAAAAGAGTGCCACAAACTTTCTCCTGGCTTCACTATTCCCAGAATTTTCCTGGGGGTAATATTCTCTGTGTTTTTCAAAGTTTATAAGGGAGAATGACAGCAACTTACTACCTACTCTGCCATCTTGGTTCCTGAAAATTTAAATAGGTGACTTTTGAAGATTGAGGCTGTGTGCTGAAAATCCCAGGAGCAGATGCTGCTGCTGCCACAGGCTCTGCACAGTATTGTATTTCTTTTCTCAACAAGTTTTGACAGACCCTCCTCCTTTGCTAAGAGGTCTACAAATCTCCACTGCTGCCAGTGATTCAGGGTCCTGGGCTGTGATCTGGCTTTGCTATGACTGTCTCTATGCTGGTGCCACTTATGTCCTAGACTGTGCTTCTCTAATAGCCCAGTGCGATAGATCCTTCCCATTGGCCTTCTAGGCTGTATTAGGGTGGAAATTTGCCACACTTTGTCTTTTTGTCAATTCTGCCCCTCTAGAATTGTTTCAGATTCTCTTTTGAGAGGTCTCTGAAGGAAACTGTAGGAAAGCCCAAGTCCCTGATTTCATTCCACCATTTTGTCTCCACCCCTAATAATGCTTAAATTATCTAAGTCAGTTATTTTTTAAATGATTTATTAACTTCCAGTTTACATCAGCCACTTCTGCAAGACTATGAGTTACAAATTGTTTCCCTGTTTTTCCCCATACCCACCACCCCAAAATAGCGATCCCAATTTATATCCCCTCTTCCAAGCTGCTCTCTCACATATCTTCTCCCATACCCCCTCCAACTTTCAAGAGGGGCACAGTAGATCTATATGCCCCAGTCCCTGTATATCTTATTTCCCAGTTACATGAAAAATAATATTAATAATAGGGTATATAAATATATTCCAACTTCCCTACCCCCCAAACTGTCCTCCCTTCTATCATACCCCATCCCATCCCCTTTCACCCCTACTCTCCTGTAGGGTGAGGTACCCTATTTAGTTTTTATGTCATTCTCTAAGTCAAATTCAATGGCAAAAAGTTGGCACATTTGCTTTTGCCTTCCTATACTTCCCCTCCATTATGACAATTTTCCCTTGCCTCTTCTATATGAGATAGTTTACCCCATTCTGTCTCTCCCTGTTGCCTCTCATTATATTCCTCCCTCACCTCTTAATTTTACCTTTTAAGTATATATATATATATATATATATATATATATATACCGTTATATCAAATTGGTCTTGTGCCCTGTATCTATGTATACCTGCACACATATATACATACATTAACATATGTATTCATAGCCCATATACCCGACCATATACACATATATGTGTACACATCTATACACATATACATACTTATACACATACATGCATAGATATATACATAAATATGAATATATACACATGCATATATGTATATATATGTATAAGTATATACATATATGCATAGATATGTATACACACATTACTATTCCCTTCAATTATTCTTATATGGAGAAAAGTTTCATAAATTTAAATTATTGTTTTTGTACAGGGTATAATGTTTTATCATACATTATATGTGCCAATAAAACAGTTTATTCAGTAAACAACTTGAATCCTGTTCTTGTTTATCTGGTATTATTATTATTAATATTATTATTATTATTATGCCCCTATAAAATGATGAATCTCAAGTCCTATGGCAATATTTAATGCTTAAAAATGTGCTTTGTATATCTGATTTAATACCTTCTGAGGTAGTCATGATTTTAGTATTTCGACTTGATTTCCTTTCTGTTGTCTGCCTTGTACTTCATTAAACCCAGAAACTTTTCCTTTGCCCTTCACAGGTCCTAAATCTAAAAATTTTCATTATTTTTGGGAAACTTGTACTTTCCTTATACTACAAGATTATTACTCGTATTAACCCTATTCTTTTTATTGATTTTTTTCCTCATGTTATTTGAGAAAACAAAAAGTGTTTCATTTCAAAACCTGGTCAACATTTATAATCTAGTTCAGAGCCAAGCCTTAAACTGTACAGAGCTTCCACTGTAAACTACTGAATATTCAGTTATAAATATCCATTGAAGAGTTCGATTCTCCATCACACTGTCAACTGCATCAAAACATATAGTGAATGCATTTTTCTGTATAGTGAAATAAAAATGGTAAATGCAAAAAAAGTATTGTTTTTGCATGTAGGGATGTAAGTAGTTCAACTGTGATAATTTCCTTATGATTTTTTTTTCCTTTTTTACCTTCTCATGCTTCTCTTGCTTCTCTTTTCTGGATGTCAAATTTTCTATGAACTTTGTTTTTTTTCATCATCAAGAATACTTGCAAGCCCTTTATCCCACTGAATAACCATATTTTCCTCTGAAACATGATACTCAGTTCTATTGGGTAAGTGATTCTTGGTTTTAATCCCAGCTCCTTTGACCTCTGGAATATCATATTCCAAGGCTTTTGATCCCTCAATCTAGAAGCTGCCAGATGCTTTGTTATAGCGATTGTGTTTCCACAATATTCATATTGTTCCTTCCTGGCACCTCCTAATATATTCTCCTTGATCTGGGAATTCCAGAACCTGGCTATAATATTCCTAGGGATTTTCTTTTTGACATCTTTTTAAAGAGGTGACTGGTGGATTCTTCCAACCTCTATTTTGCCATTTGGTTCTAAAACATCAATGTCTAGGTTCTTTTTTATATCAGGTAGTCTTTCAGGGAGGCTTTCAGGTAGTCCAATAATTTTTAAATGATCTCTCCTTCATGTATTTTCCACATCAGTGTTTTCTACAAAGATATTTCACATTGCCTTCTATTTATTCATTTCTTTCTATCTGTTTAATAGTATCTTAATTTCTGAAAAAGTCACTAGCTTCCATTTGTTCCAGTCTTATTCTGAAGGAATGATTCCCTTCTTTGTGCTTTTTAGATTCTTTTTCCATCAAAGCAAATTTGGCTTTTTAAGGCATTCTTGTCCTCATTGCCTTTTTGAGCCTCTTTTGCCATTTGAGTTTTTAAGGTGTTATTTTCTTCAGTCAGGTTGTTGATTCTCATTTCAAAATTTTCTTGCATATTTCTCATTTTTCTTCCCAATTTTCCTCCACTTCTCTTATTTGCTTTTCAGAATTATACTTAAGCTCTTCTATGGCCTATAACCAGCTCTTATTTTTCTCTGAAGCTTATGGTGCAGCAGTTCTGACTGGAGGCCCAGGAGAGTCCTGTTGCTTCTCTGCCATCTTGACTTCGAGCTGTTTTTTCTTTTTCTTTTCTTTTTTTTTTCGCAAATGCTTTATGACCTTTTGGTTGGCATCATTCATTTCCATCAGATTTTGAGTTACAACTTTTTGCCCATTTTTCTCCCACCCACCAGCTCAGAACAGTAGTCCCACAGCATATACCCTCATCCAATCTGCTCTCTCCCATATCTTCTCCCATATCCCCTTCAACTTTTCCAGTAGGGCAAGGTGAACCTCTGTGTCCCAATGCTTGTATATCTTATTTCCCAATTATATGTAAAGTAGTATTAATAATAGTATTAATATGTTTTTAAAACATTTGATTTTAAAACTTCAATTTCCAGATTCATTCATTTCCTCCCTTTTCACTAACCCTTACTGGAAAGACAAGCAATTCAGTATATGTTGTATATACGTAGCTACACAAAACACCACCATAGTAAATTAATTGTAAAAGAGTGACTTTATTTGCCTCCCTCCTATCCCACCCCCCCACTTGGTCTATTCCCTGCTTTCATCCTGTCCCTTTTCAAAAGTGGGTGTTTCCAACTTCCCTTCCCCCCCCTTCCCTCTCATCCTCCCTTCCATCAACTCCCCTGTCATTCCCTCCCCCTTACTATCCTGTAGGGAGAGATATAATAATTTGTATGTACATCATTCCCTCCCTGAGTCAAATTCAATGAGAACAAGATTTTGCCTTTTTCCCTTCCTGTTCTTCCCCTCACTTGTAACTATTTTCCCTTGCCTCTTCTATATGAGATAGTCCACCCCATACTGTCTTGCCCCATCTCCTTTTCTTATACCCCTCTCTCAACTTTTAATTTCACCTTTAAAGTATCATACCTTCCTATTAAATTCAACCCATGCCCTCCAACTATGTATACCTGTACACATATGTACACACATTCACATATGTATCCATATGCCCATATATACTTCTTCAACGATTTTCATACAGAGAAAGATTTCATCAGTCACAGTTATTGTTTTTCCATAAAGGAATGTAAATAGTTCAACTTTGATAAGTTCCTTTTGATTTCTTTTCCCTGATTACCTTCTCAGGCATCTCTTGCTTCTTGTGTCTGAATGTCAAATTTTTTATTCAACTCTGTTTTTTCCCTCAAGAATGCTTGAAAGTGGGGCGGCTAGGTGGCGCAGTGAATAGAGTGCCGGCCCTGGAGTCAGAAGGACCTGAGTTCGGAGCCGGCCTCCTACACTTAATCCACACAAACAAAAACCTAGCTGTGTAACCTTGGGCAAGTTACTTAACCCCAATTGCCCTAAAGGGGCGGCTAGGTGGCGCAGTGAGTGAGAGCGCCGGACTCAGAGTTGGGATGACCCGAGATCAGATCCGGCCTCAGAAAATGAGCACCCACGCATAAATAATGACTAGCCATGTAACCTTGAGCAAGTTACTTAAGCCCAATTGCTTAAAAAAAAAAGAATGCTTGAAAGTCCTCTATAGTACTGAATGACCATGTTTTCCCCTGAAACATGATACTCAGTTTTGCTGGGTAGGTGATTCTTGGTTTTAATCCCAGTTCCACTGACCTTCAGAATATCATATTCCAAGCCCTTTGATCCCTCAGTGTAGAAGCTGCCAGATCCTGTGTTATCCTGATTGTGTTTCCACAATATTAAAATCGTTTCTTCTTGGCTGTTTATAATATTTTCTCCTTGATCTGAGAACACTGCAACCTGTCTACAATATTCCTAGGAGTTTTCTTTTTGAGATATTTTTCAGGAGGTGACTAGTAGATCCTTTAAACCTCTATTTTGTCCTCTGGATCTAAAACATTGGGACAATTTTCCTTGAGAATTTCTTCAAGGCTGATTTCTAGTTTTAGTTTTTCATCATGGCTTTCAGGTAGTCCAATAAATTTTAAATTATCTCTTTTAAATGTATTTTCCAGTTCAGTCATTTCCCAATGAGATATTTCACATTGCCTTATATTTTTTTTTCATTTTTTGCTCTGTTTTATAGTATCTTGATTTCTCATAAAGTCATTAGGTTCCACTTGCTCCAATCCAATTTTTAAGGAATGATTCTCTTCTGTGAGCTCCTGAGATTCTTTTTCCATCTGGAAAATTTGGCTTTTTAAGGCATTCTTCTCCTTATTGGTTTTTTGAGACTCTTTTGCCATTTGAATTAGTCTATTTTTAAGGTGTTATTTTCTTTAGTCAGGTTGTTGACTCACTTTTCATGATTTTCTTGCATCACTCTCATTTCTCTTCCAAATTTTTCCACAACCTCTCTCATTTGGTTTTCAGAAATCCTTCTTAAGCTCCTCTATGGCCTGTAACCAGTTCATATTTTTCTTGGAAGCTTTTGGTGCAGGAGTTCTGACTGTGTTGTCTTCCTGAAGTTCCTTGCTTTGATCCTTTTTGTCCCTGAAAAAGGGAGTCAAAATTGGGTTGCAATGCTTGCTTTGCTTCCTTTGCTTTCTCATGTAACCACTCAACTGCTTGAATTTCAAGCTTTTTTCCATGGTATATATCTGCTTCCAGAGTGGAGAGACTTGTCCAAAATCACTGGGGTTTTCACAGATTCCACAGCTATTAATTGCTTGCCCTCTCTGAAGCCTTCACAGGCCCTGGCACCTGGTCACGCTGTAGGTGTAAGGTAAGCCCCTCTGTGAGGAATAATATTCTACAAACCAAGGCCCCACATCAATATGACCTTTCAATTACGCTGCATTGTTTGGGAACAGGGACCATGAGAACTTGAGGGCTACTCCTCTCCTGGCACCCTGGCCAGGTCCTTGAGAAGAGATATGGTAACTGCCCAAGTCCAGGAAATAGCCACTCTGAGGAAACATTGTTCTTACTGGGGGCCTTGGAGAGAATGGCGTCCATCCCAGGCCTCACACCAGATATGATGCTTGCTAGAAACATCTGGCGGTACGACTTCTTTGTTCTCAGCACTATGTAAATTGTAAGATTCAGACCCCACATTAGAATCTCACACACAGAGAGGACGCTCTGCCTGAAACGTTCCCATGTGGGACCCTGATGGCTGTACCCAGGATTCCCCAGCTTGTGTGGTCAGATGTTGGTGCTTCTCCACAATGGTGATGCTTATAAATAAATAAATAAATATATATATATATATATATATCTCCACTCTTAATCATAGTTGCTCTCATTTGGTTATCTTTAAGCCTCTTATTCTGTATTGTGTTTTCCCTGTTTTTTTTTTCTCACTTGCTTATAAATACATATATTCTGAATAGAAATTCTAAAGTAATTGCCTTGGGTCTTTCTTGGAATGCCAAGCATTCTGTGTGAATTCTGAAGCTCCTTAATCAGATATTATTGTGTCAGGAACAGGATTTGCAGGTCAGAATGCCATCCTTCAACAAATCCACTGAGGAAAGGCTGAAATTCAGTGTTTATTGTTATTGAATTTGAGATGGGCACTGATTATGGTAGAAAATATAGACTCTTATAATTTTTTATCATTTTAAGTACCAAAAAAAGCAGTTAGAATTTTAGCCCAGTATGTTATAAAATGACTTAATTATAATAAGGGAAAAGTAAACTTCTTATAAACTTTTTGGAAGATATGAATATGAAAAAGTCATTGGAATATTAAGGAAAGAAATAAATATGTGGATATATTTCCTTTCTGAGGACTAAGGGCATTAGAACTTAGAAATATGTAGTTACATGATCAAACGATACATAGTGTTTTTTGACATTAAGAAAGTGATTCACTGTATGTCCCCCTTCCCCCTACCACCAAAGTTTTATTTACCTTAGTTTACTGTTCAGTAAGGGGATTGTGATGTAATCCACATCCTAGGGATTTTTATGGGACTGATATAATTGGAAAGGTGGTTGGTACAATGCCTGGTTAAAAAAAAAAAAGTGCTATGTGAGTGTAAACTGTGTAAGCTAAAAATTAATCGTTTCATGTTTTTTTTTTTATTTTTAGTTTACAGGATTCAGTTCCATAGTTCCTTGAGTTTCGAATTTCCCTTCCCTCTCACTCCAGCCCCCACAACGGCTTATAATCCAGTATAGGATCTGCAAATACGTTCACATTAGACATTAGTCAGATTACAAAGGTGTATTGTACTAGATGGGATGAAAAATGGTAAAGAGGAAATAAAACAAAACAGTGAAAAGAAAAATATCAAGTAGTATGCTTCCATCAGGATCCAAACTCAGTTCCCTCTAGTTATTTCTCTGGATGTAGGCATCTCTTTTTTCATGAGTCTTTTGGGATGGACTTATATAACTGCATTGCTGAAAAGACTCCAGTCTGTCATAGTTGGTCATCATACATATGTTGTATCTGTTATTGTATAGAAATTTCTCCTGTTTCTACTCTTCTTACTCAGCATCAGTTCATATAAGCCTCTCCAGGTAAATATGAAAACTCTCTCCTCCTTGTTTCTTACAGCACAATAGTATTCCATTACATGCATATACTGCAACTTGTTTAGCCAGTCCCCAATTGATGGGCATCCCTTTAATTTCCAATACTTTGCAATCACAAAAAGAGCTGCTATTAATATTTTTGTACATATGAGCCTTCCTCCCACTTCTATGATCTCATTGGGATATAACCCTAGAAGTGATATTGTTGGGACAAAGGGTAAGAAATTATTTATAGCCCTTTGGGCATAATTCCAGATTTCTCTCCAGAATGTTTGGATAAGTTCACAACTCCACCAATAATGCATAGGTATTCCCACTGGTATTTCCATTGGTATATCCACTACTCTGTTCCTGAGCCAGTAGCCCACATCCTCACCAGCATTTGTCATTTTCCTGTTTTGTCATCTTAGCCAATCTGACTGAAGAGATGTGGTATCTCAGAGTTGTTTTGATTTGCATTTCTATAATCAGTAGTGATTTAGAGCATTTTTTCAAATGCTTATAGATATCTTTAATTTCTTTCTCTGAAAACTTCCTGTTCATATCCTTTCACCATTTATCAATTGGGGAATGACTTGTATTCTTATAGATTTGACTCAATTCTCTGTATATTTTAGAAATGAGTCCTTTATCAGAGACATACGTTCTAAAAATTATTTCCCAATTTTCCATCTCCCTCTTGATCTTGGTTACACTTTGTTTCTACAGAAACTTTTCAATTTAATGTAATCAAAATTATCCATTTTGCATTTTATAATACTCTCTAATACTTGTTTGGTCCTAAAGTCTTTTCCCCTCCACAAATATGACAGGTAAAATATTCCTTGTTTTCTGAGATTGCTTACAGTATCATCCTTTATACCTAGATCATGCACCCATTTAGACTTGATTTTGGTATATGGTGTTAGATAATGGTCCATGCCCAGTTTCTGCCATGCTATATCCCAGTTTTCAAAGGAGTTTTTGTCAAATAGTGCATTCTTATCCCCAAAACTGGGGTCTTTGAGTATATCAAACAATAGATAACTATACTCATTAACTGCTGGATCTTGTGCGCCCAACATATTCCTTTGATCCACTACTCTGTTCCTCAGCCAGTAGCAAGCAGTTTTGATGACTGCTGCTGTATAATACAGTTTAAAATCTTGTATAGCTAGTCCAGCTTCCCTAGCACTTGTTTTCTTTAATTCCCTAGATATTCTAGACTATTCTTCCAAATGAATTTTGTTTCTATTTTGTCTAACTATACTTTTTTTTTTTTTTTGGTAAATTGATTTGTATGGCACTAAATATATAATTTAGTTTGGGTAAAATCTTGGATAAAACCATTTTTATTATATTAGCTTGACCCAGCCATGAGCAATTTATATTTTTCCAGTTACTTATATCTGACTTTATTTGTGTTGTTTCATGCTTTTTAATCTTATGTGGAATTATCCTTAAGTGTGAATTTTATGCCAACGATGATGGGATGAATGATTTTCTGTCTAAAGCAATTTGGAAAGGATTAAATTTAGGTCACCAAATTTCTAATTACTTGGTTTTGCTTTCAAATTCTAAATTTATGTACATGATAACTACTTAAGTTACTGGTAAACAGTTACTATTTATGTTATTTATTGTTACTGGTAAACGGTTGTATTAAAAGAAATTTCCAGTTAAGATTGTTAAAATTTGGAAGATTGTTAACCAAGCTTTTGGGTGTTGTTGCACAAATCAAGTATTTACAAAAGTATATGTGTGAAAATTAATTATTGGTAATTGTGTGAAGAAAAGACTTGTGAAACCTCCTGGTGTAAATTTTGCTAATTATTTGGGAAAGATTTTATCACGAGAGAATTTGGGAAATGTATAGTAGTTAATGATATCAGGATAAACTCTTTTTGAAAAAGGGGAATATTCTTATGAAGAAATGTTTTATAACATATTTTGAGATGATGTGGAACAGATTAGTACACAAGAAAATTAAGGAGGCTGCGCTGTCCATAGAATCTATGCAGATGTATGTGTTGAATACCCAAGTCCCTAAGACAAAAACAATAACTGTGTTCAGAGAAGCTGAAAAAGAATATTTAGTTAAATTTAGGAAGATTGAAACTGAGCAAGACCATTTATTGCTTGATGGAAGAGAAATGGTTAATAAACAAATCATGAAGGAAATTTTTTCAATTTTTTTTACATCAAAGACTCCATTGGGGATTGTTATTAATGTGTGTCCTTGTTTTAAAGGAATATATACATATATATATATATGTGTGTGTGTGTGTGTATATATATATTTATATTTATATAGCTGCTAAACAAATCAGTGAAGTGTCTTATATAAATGGAAATAAGCAAACGGTTATTAAGAAATCAGTGTGAGGGCGGCAGAGCCAAGATGGCAGACTAGAAACATCACTTCCATGGCACTCCAGCCCACACCACTTCCAAACCATGTAAAAAGTGGACTCTGAACAACGTCTAGAGCTCCACCACCCACAGAATGACACAGAGAAGCTAACCTCTTACTGAAGAAAGCCCAGAAGCCCAGGAAGGGAACTGCTAGCGCAATGAGCTGAGAACCAACAGCACAGTGCTCTGGGAGCTGAGCCCAGGCCTGCCTGAGTCATGGTTTTAGCCCCAGGTAGGCCAGGCCAGCAGGCAAAGTGAGAGGTTAGTGCCCTATGGACTTCGGGAACAGTATTTGGAAGAGCTTCAGCTTCTTCCCCGGGGGCAAGAAGTGGCTGAGGAGATGTGTCACAGACACCATTTTGCAGCGTCGGTTGCAGCATCAGCTCTTGGCCTGGGAACTGTAGGGGGATCCAGCGATCAGTCTTGGGGGATAATTGCTCTTGCTTTAACCTCCCTGGATCTGGATTGTGATCTGGGGTTGAGGTCTTGGAGTGGGTATCGAGATTGCCAGAGCGTGTGGAGGATTCACAAAGACAACCCAACTACTACCTCTGGAAGTTGAGAACACCCCAGTGTTTGGGATGGAAGCTCCCCTGTCTGGTGACAGAGTCCTATTGTGGCAACAAGCCCCAAAGTCAAGAAATTAAAGGTCAACATAACAAAGCAAAGGAAATGAAATAAAAAGAAAAATTCAACATTAAACTCCTATTTTGGGGGAAAAGAGGATCAAAGAATGGAACAGGAGGAGGACTGTGAGGTCAGAAATCCTGCTCCAAAAGCTCCAAATGAAAATATGATTGGGTTACAGGCCATAGAGGACCTTAAGAAGGATTTTAAAAACCAAATAAGAGAAGTGGAGGAAAAATTGGGAAGAGAAATGAAAAGGCTGCAGGTAAAGTATGAAATGAGAGTCAACAGCCAGACTGAGGAAAATAACACCTTAAAAATAGACTAACTCAAATGGCAATAGAGGCTCAAAAGGGCAATGAGGGGAAGGATCCCTTAAAAAGCCGAATTTGCCAAATGGAAATAGAATCCCAAGAGCTCACTGAGGAGATTCATTCCTTCAGAGTTATATTGGAGCAAATGGAAGCTAATGACTTTATGAGAAATCAAGATGCTGCTAAGCAGATCCAAACAAATGAAAGATTGGAAGGCAATGTAAAATATCACATGGGGAAAACCACTGACCTGGAAAATAGATCCAGGAGAGATGATTTAAAAATTATTGGACTACCTGAAAGCCATGATCAAAGAAAGAACCTAG
The DNA here is from genome assembly GCA_011680675.1 of Gymnobelideus leadbeateri. NCBI lineage: Eukaryota > Metazoa > Chordata > Mammalia > Diprotodontia > Petauridae > Gymnobelideus > Gymnobelideus leadbeateri. The sequence goes on from WOXC01002020.1 coordinate 452,146, forward strand.
AAATCACCCTTCAAGAAATTCTCAAGGAAAATTGCCCTGATGTTTTAGATCCAGAGGGCAAAATAGAGGTTGAAAGAATCCATAGATAACCTCCTGAAAAAGATCCCAAAAAGAAAACTCCCAGGAATATTATAGCCAGGTTCCAGAAACCCCAGATCAAGGAGAAAATACTCCAAGCAGCCAGGAAGAAACAATTTCAATATTGTGGAAACACAATCAGAATAGCCCAGGACCTGGCAGCTTCTACAATGAGGGATCGAAGGGCATGGAATATGATATTCCAGAGGGCAAAAGAACTGGGAATGAACCCAAGGGTCACCTACCCAGCAAAACTGAGTATCATGTTTCAGGGGAAAATATGGTCATTCAGTGGAATAGAGGACTTTCAAGCATTCTTGAGGAAAAAAACCAGAATTGAATAGAAAATTTAACATCCAGACACAAGAAGCAAGAGATGCCTGAGAAGGTAATCGGGGAAGAGAGATCAAGGGGAACTTATCAAAGTTGAACTATTTACATTCCTATATGGAAAGCAATAACTGTGATTGATGATATCTTTCTCACTAAGAAAATAATGGAAGAAGGGGGTGTGGTCATATGAATACATATTTGAATGTGTGTGTATATGGTTACAGTTATATATGGATAGAGGGCATAGGTTGAATTTGTTGGGAAGGGAGAATACTCAAGGGATGAAATTATGAGGTGAGAGAGGAAAGTGGCGAGAGGAGATGGGGAGAGACAGGGTAGGGTAAACCATCCCATGTAGAAGAAGCAAGGGGAAGTGGTTGTAAAGGAGGGGGAGAATAAAGAAGGCTAAAAAGCCAAAACCACATTCACATTGAATTTGGTTCAGGGAGAAAATGACATACATACTAAATGGGATATCTCAACCTGCAGCAGGATAGGGAGAAGGGGGATGAGAGGAGGGATGATGGATGGGAGGGCATCCTTGGGGTGAGGGGAGGTTGGAAGCACCCACTATAGAAGAGGGACAGGATCATGTAGGGAATGGACCAGGTGGGGGGTGGGATGAGTGGGAGGGAATTATAAGCAGCCTTGTACAATATATCTACTTTGATAATGTTTTGCATAGCTAGATATGTACAACATATATTGAATTATTTATCTCCCAAGAAGGAATGGGTGACAAGGGAGGAAGGAAATGGATCTGAAATTCGAGGTCGTAACATTAAATGTTTCAAATATATATAAATACTATTATTAATACTCTTTTGCTTGTAATAGGGAGATAAGATATGCAGGCATTGGGACACAAAGATTCGGCTTCCTCTAATGGAAAAGTCGATGGGGGTATGGGAGAAGGTATGGGAGAGAGCAGATTGGAGGAAGTGATATCTTGTGGGACTACTATTCTGGGAGGGTGGGTAGGGGAATAATGGGGGGGAAATGATTGTAACTCAAAATCTGGTGGAAATGAATGATGTAAAACAGAAGTTAATAAAGCATTTGTTTAAAAAAAAAAGAAAAGAAAACCTGCAAGCTCAGTAGTAACGTTCTGTTGCATCAAGTAGAGAGATAAGCACAATGTAGCACTGGCCACACCAACACACTGGGTAGCAATAAACCCAGAGCAGGCCTTAGGGGATTGAATCCTTGGAAGCTGTGGAAGTTTCCAGACTTCTCAACCCACAAATACCAGAGAAAACTTAGAAAGTCGGTAGGAGTTGTAAAGTAAAAGTAAATTTATTTATTAATTAATTGATAAAAAAAAAAAGATCAGTAAGAAAAATCTGTCAGACTTGGGTGGATCTGACCAGGGTCCAAACAGAGCCCCAACCCAGCAGACCAGGAAGAGGTTTTGCAAGTGACTGAATCAGTTGCAGCAAATGTAAACCAATAGCTACAACAGCTGCTTCCAGAGCTCACAGCCCACAGACAGTAAGGACATTGAACAACTGATCAGAAGATTACAAAGGTCTCTTTGCTACCACTGAAGCAGGACTCTGTGGCTTTATCCTTTCTTGGGTATGAGTTGAGGTCCTGGATGGCAGTCCAGGGGCAAGGAGGAATAGCAGAACTTGTTGCACTCATGGAAAATGGCTCCTTGTAAGAATTTCAGAGGATAAGAGAGTGTTTTTCATCACTTATAAACTAAAGCACAGGCCAGGAGAGGAGTAAACACTTCTCCTTACATCTTAGACCTTAGACAAACTGAAAACTTACAGGTCACTAGAAGTATCTCTGAAAACAGCTGCACAAAACCCATGAAGCTTGGGACAGTGTGCCCTCCACACTGGAAGCATAGCCCTACCATAACAAAGAGTTTAAAAGTCAAGTAATAGGCTATGGAAATAAGCAAACAATGGGGGAAAAAAAGAACTCGGAATACAGAAACTAATTTTGCTGAAAAGGATGATCAAGGGGTATTTAGATGGTGCAGTGAATAGAGGACTGGAAATGGAGTCAGCAGCTACCTGAGTTCAAGTCCAGCCTCAGACAGTTAACAATTCCTAGTCATTGGACAAGTCACTTAACCCCAATTTCCCTGCCTTCCTACTTCCAAAAAGCAAAATAAATTAAATTAAAAAAAAAGAGAAAATGGTGATTGACTCAGAAGAAGTAAGCAAAGTTAAAGATACCACATTCAAAGTCACCAAGAAAAATATGAATTGGTCTCAGGGCACGGAAGAGCACAAAAAGGATATTGAAAATCGAGGAAAATAGGAAGAAGAAAAACTGGGAAGAGAAATGAAAGTGATGCAACAAAACCATGAAAAAAAGAGTCAACAGCGTGCTAAAGGAGACATAAAAAGTATTGAAGAAAGTAACACCTTACAAGATGGCAGAGTAAAATCAAGAAATTAAAGGACCTCTTCCCCCAAGCACCCCCAAATTCCTGTAAAAAATGACTCTAAACAAATTTTTGACCTACAGAATTCACAAAATGACAGAATGAAGCACGTCTCCAGCTGAAGACAGCCTGGGAGGCTGAAAGGAAAGTTCTGTTGCACTGGGGTGGGAGTGGGGCACAGTACCTCATGGGCTGAATTGGCACAGACTGGGCCAGAGAAGGAATCAGGGAAATGAATAATTGACAGAGAATTCTCACCCCACAAATTACAAAGACAAAGTAAAAGGTCAGTGGGGAAACTCTGTTGCGTGAGAGAAGACTGATGTCTGGCCCCAGTCTCAGGGTGGCAGATATGGCAGCAGCAGAAGCAGCAGCAATGGAAGCAGCAGCTGCCTTTAGACTTCAAGGCACACAGATTGTGGGGGAATAAAGTGACCGATCAGGGGACAATTGGAGGGAATCTCATTTTTGGAGCTAAGGCAGGATTCTTTTACTTTGCCCTGTTTGGATCTGGGTTGCAGTATTGGGTGGCAGTCCTGGAGTGAGGAGGAGCACTGGCATGGCAGAGTTTCTGGTAGCTGTGGAGAGGGAGTCTTGCTCATAGTTTTGAGCAAAAAAGGGCTTGTTATGACTCACAGACCAAACCACAGGTCAGGAGAGAAGTAAACACCTCTGCTTTTATCATATCACCTTAGTGAAGAACCAGAAATTTATAGGTGCCCAGAAGTAGTTCTGACAACAGTTAAACAAAACTCCAGAAATTTAGCACAGAGCACTCTCCAATCTGGGAGCAGGGACCTATTTTGGCAAAGATTTCAAAAGGCAAATAACTGTATGGTAAAATGAGAAAACAGGGAAAAATTCTGAATACAGATTCTTTCTTTGGCGACAAAGAAGAACAAATCATATAACCAGAACGAGATGACAAAGGCAAAACTCCTGCATCAAAAGCCTCGAAGAAAAATATGAGTTGGTCACAGTACAGAGAGGTGGTCAAAAAGTAACTTGAAAATCATGGAAGAGGCAGGAGTTATTTTCCTTTATGGCTGGACTTGGACTTGACTGGGGAACACATTATTTCAACCCCTCCTGTGGTTTCTGGTCAGTGCAAAAGATATTTGTTTTAAAAATGCCTTTATATATTAACATGGGGTGGAGTAGAAAGAGCACTTCCTCGGAGCTCCTGCCAACACCACTTCAAAATTATGTAAAAGGGGGACTCTGAACAACCTCTGGACCTCTACAACCCACAAAATGACACAGAGAAGCTAACCTCCCACTGAGGATGGCATAGCAGCCTGGCAGAGATCGGCCAGCACAGTGCTCTGGGAGTCCAGCCCAGGCCCCCGTGAATAGGAAATTTTAGCCTCAGGGCTGCTGGACCAGGAGCTGGCTGGAGGTACCTCAAAACACCAGAAGCTATGGCATTTACAGAATTATAAATTCATACACACCATTGACAAAGTGAGAGGTCAGTGCCCAACGGACTTTGGGACTGGTTGGGAGAGTGCATCAGCTCCTTTCCCTGTCGGCAAGAAGCTGCTGAGGAGCAGGCATAACTTGGCCACATTGGCAAGTTACAGCTTCAGCTCTTGGCCTGTGAACTGTAGGGGGATCCAGCAATTAGTCTGGGGGCGGGGGGGGGGGGTAATTGCTCTTGTTTTACCCGTTTTGGATCTAGATTGTGGTCTGGGATGGAGGTCTTGTGGTGTGTAACCAGCTTGTCAGAGCCTGTGGAGGCTTCAGGGAAGGCACCCAACTAATACCTCCGCCAGTTGAGAAGACCCCAACATTTGGAACAATACATCCTCTGGAGGGTGGCAGAGTCCAACTGTGGGAACAAGCCCAAAAGTCAAGTAATTGAGTGTCAAAATGCCTAGGCAAAGGAAACAAACAGAAAAATTAAACATTAGACTCCTATTTGGGGGGCAAAGAGGATCACAACATGGAACAAAGGGAGGACTGTGAGCTCAGAAATCCTGCACCAAAAGCCCCAAATGAAAACACAAGGTGGTTACAAGCCATAGAGGACCTTAAAAAGCAGATAAGATAAGTGGGGGGAAATGGCAAGAAAAATGAGAAATATGCAAGAAAAGTATGAAATGACAGTCAACAGTCTGAAAGAGCAAAATAATACCTTAAAAATAGACTTACTCAAATGGTAAAAGAGGCTCAAAAAGGCAATGAGAAGAAGAAAGCCTTAAAAAGCCAAATTTGCCAGATGGAAAAAGAATTTCCAAAGCTCACTGAGGAGAATCATTCCTTCAGAAATAGACTGGAGCAAATGGAAGCTAGTGATTTTATGAGAAATCAAGATGCTGTTAATTCCAATACAAATGAAAGAATAGAAGGCAATGTGAAATATCTCATAAGAAAAACCACTGACCTGGAAAATAGATCCAGGAAAGATAAGTTAAAAATTATTGGACTACCTGAAAGCCATGATCAAAGAAAGAACCTAGAAATAATCCTTCAAGAAATTCTCAAGGAAAATTGCCATGATGTTTTAGACCCAGAGGGCAAAATAGAGGTTGAAAGAATCCACCGATCACCTCCTGAAAAAGATCCCAAAAACAAAACACCTAGGAATATTATAGCCAAGTTCCAGAATTCCCAGATCAAGGAGAAAATACTACAAGCAGCTAGGAAGAAACAATTTCAAAAATTGTGGAAACACAATAAGAATAGCACAGGACCTGCCAGCTTCTACATTGAGGGATAAGTGCATGTAATATGATATTCCACAGGGCAAAAACCTGGGATTAAAACCAAGAATCACATACCCAGCAAAACTGAGTATCTTGTTTCAGGGGAAAATATTGTCATTCAGTGGAATAGAGGACTTTCAAGCATTCTTGAGGGAAAAACCAGAGTTGAATAGAAAATTTGACATTCAGACACAAGAAGCAAGAAATGCTTGAGAAGGTAATCAGGGGAAAAAATCAAAAGGAACTTAACAAAGTTGAACTATTTATATTCCTACAATGAAAATTTATAATTGTAACTTATGGAATTTTTCTTAGTATAAGAATAATTAAAGGGGATATATGTATATATATATATATATATATATATATATATATATATATATATATATATATATATATATATATGAGTGTAGATGGTTGTATGAATACATATGTGAGTGTGTGTATATATGTATACAGGTATACATAGAGGGCATGGGACCAATTGAATAGGAAGGGATGATACGTAAAAGATGAAATTGAAAGGTGAGAGAGGATTTGGGTCCAACTTATTCCACTGCATTTGGCATAGGGAGTGAATGACATACACATTAAACAGGGTATCTCACCATACAGGAAAGTAGGGAGGAAGAGTAAGAGAGGAGGTATGATGGAAGGGAGGGCAGGCTGGGGGGGTGGGGCGCAGATGTTGTAAGCACCCCCTTTAGCAAAGGGACAGGATCAATGTAGAGAAGAGAATATGTGGGAGGTGGCATAGAGGGGAGGGAAATATAGTCAGTGTGTTACAGTCTATCCACTATGTAAATATTTTGCATAGCTAAACATGTACAACATTTATTGAATTGCTTATCTTCCACACAAGGGTGAATGACAGGGGAGGAAAAGAATGAGTCTGGAATTCAAAGATTTAAATTCAAATGATATATGTATATTACTATTATTTTCCATGTAACAGGGAAATAAGATATATAGGCACTGGGGCATAGATACCTACTGTATGGGAGAGAGCAGATTGGAAGTGGGGTTATCCAGTGGGATTGCTCTTTTGGGGTGGTGGGTAGGAGGAAAACGGGTAGAAAATTTGTAATTCAAAATCTTGTGGAAATGAATGATGTAAACTAGAATTTAATAAAGCATTTGATAAAGTGAAAAAAAAAACAGGAATGGGGTTGGAGGCAAGTTGGCAGAAAGGAAATTCTCTAAGTAACTTCTCTAAGCTCCTCTGTGAATCCTGTCACTAAACCCTAAAACATGAATCTGAACGGATTCTGGAGAGACAGAATCCACTGGGAGACAGAGTATGACAGAATCAAGCCTAGGAATGTGCCCAGTGGGTCCAGACAGGGGTAGTGCAGAGCTTGTTGTAACTGTACAGATCAGACTTGCAGCAGACAAGCAGACTACATCAGAGAGAGAAGAAGCCCCAGCCTGCAGACTTACAAAGGACAAATCACAAGCCATCTCACTGGCATCTCACGAGGGAACAGGAGGAATCATTGGAGTCAGGTAAGAGAGGGCAGGGGGCCCCCAGCAGAGACAGCAGCTTCTCCTGGGACTATCAGCCCCCAGCCTAGAAGTTTAGAAATTGCCTGCCTGTATATGGAGGTCCTAGAATGGCAAAGTAAATTATAGTTGCTCAGATCCCTCATCCCTCCTTCATGAAGAGGAAAAGCCAAAGATAAATCTCCCACGCAGGGAGAAATCCTAAGAGAGTGGAAATAGCCTCAGGCTTAGGGGTCATCAAGAAAGGGTGTAACTTAGGCTACAAGGAGTCTGAAGAGAAGAGAGGGGGGAGTTCCAACAAACCCCACCTCAACCAACCAGCAAAAGCCTGCCTGAGCCCATGGGTATAGAGGCAGAAATCTGGAGTGTCCAGACTACCCCCACTGCACAGACTACTCTGTACACATCAGCATACCTCCCTGAGACTCGTGCATTAGCCTGAAACTAGACACCCAGTGGCTACAGCATTCAAAGTCAAAGACCAGGACCTTAGTTCACAGCCTGAGAAATTAAGAAATAGGAAAACACAATGGAAAGGAAGGAAACTGAGAAGAAGGGGAAAGCAAGAAAATCAATCTGAGCTTATTATGTAGGTCAAGAACAACCAAATACAGAGGATAACTTGGACTCTTTACCCACACCTGAGACCACAGAAGGAAATATGAACTGGTCTCAAGCCCAAGTAGTATTCTTGGAGGAGCTTAAGAAATATCTTAAAGACCAAATCAGGAAGGCAGTGACCAACTTGGAAAAAAAAGTTTCACTGAAGAAAACAAATCCTTAAAAACTAAAATTAGTGAATTGGAGAAAATACCTCCCTAAAAAAGGACCTTCAAAAACTAACCAAAGACTACAATTCTCTAAAAATTAGAATCAACCAAATTGAAACTCAGAACTCTACGATGCACCAAGAGTCAATCAAATAAAACATGAATATTGAAAAATTGGAAGAAAGTATAAAATATCTCACTGGAAAAACAACTGACCTAGAGAACAGATCCAGGAGAGATAAATTAAGAATTATTTGTCTGCCAGAAAGCCATGATGAAAAAATCAGCTTGGATAACATCTACCTAGAGATTGTCAAAGAAACTGTCCTGAAGTCCTGGAATCAGAAGATAAAATAATTATTGAAAGAATTCACCAGACTCCAGCTCAAAGACATCCCAAATTGAAAACCCCAAGAAATATAGCATCTGAATTCGAGATCTACAAGATTAAGGATAGGCAGAGCTCAGCACTCGGAAACCCGAGCCCAGGTCCACTGAGCCACAGTTTTAGCCCCAGGGCCCGGGCCAGCAGCTGGCTGGAGGGACCCCAGAACTCCAGCTGCTGTGGTGATTCCAGAAGTATCAACACAGACATGCCTAAGACAAAGTGAGAGGTTAGGGCCCTATGGACTTTGGGACCAGTATTTGGGGAACACGTCGGCTTCCTCCCCTGGGGGCTAGAAGCCCCTGAGGAGACACACCATTATGCAGTTTTCAGTGCCGCCTCCAGCTCCTGGCCTGTGAACTGTAGGTAGATCCAGGGATCAGTCTGGGGGGTAATTGCTCTTGCTTTAACCTCCCTGGATCTTGATTGTGGTCTGGGGCGGGGGTGGGGAGGTCATGGGGTGGATATCCAGCTGGCCAGAAACGGAAGTTGTCCTCCCACATGTTCGGGATGAAAACTCTCCTGTCTGCTGGCAGAGTCATACTGGGGCAACAAGCCCAAAAGTCAAGTAAATAATTGGCAACATGCCAAGACAAAGGGAACAAATTAAACAGAAAAATGCAACATTACACTCCTATATTGGGGGAAAAGAGGATCGAAGCATAGAACAGGAGGACGACTGTGAGGTCAGAAGTCCTGCTCCACAAGCCCCAAAGGAAAATATGAGCTGGTTGTAGGCCATAGAGGACCTTAATAAGGACTTTAAAAATCAAATAAGAGAAGTGGAGGAAAAGTTGGGAAGAGAAAGGAGAGGAATGCAGGAAAAGTATGAAATGAGGGTCAACAGCCTGACTGAGGAAAACAATACCTGAAAAAATAGACTAACTCACTAAGTCAAATGGCAAAGGAGGTCCAAAAGGGCAATGAGGAGAAGAATGCCTTAAAAAGCTGAATTTGCCAGATGGAAAAAAAAAATCTCAAAAGCTCCCTGAGCAGATTCATTCCTTCAGAGTTAGACTGGAAATTATGAGGTGAGAGAGGAAAGTGGTAAGAGGAGACAGGGAGAGACAGGGTAGGGTAAACTATCTCATGTAGAAGAAGCAAGGGGTAGTGGCTTCAGGGGAGTGGAAGAATAGGCAAAAAGGCAAAACCACATTCTCATTGAATTTGGTTCAGGGAGAGAATGATATGCATACTAAATGGGATATCTCAACCTGCAGCAGAATAGGGGGAAGGGGATGAGAGGTGGGATGATGGATGGGAGGGCATTTTGGGGGGGAGGGGAGGTTGGAAGTACCCACTATAGAAGAGGGACAGGATCAAGTGGGGAATGGATCAGGATGGGTGTGAGATGGGTGGGAGGGAATTGTAAGCAGCCTTGTACAATATATCTTTATAAAAAAATGATCAATGGAAAAAAAAAAGATTAAGGATAAAATACTGCAAGCAGCCAAAAAGAAATAATTCAAATATTGCGGAACTACAGATAGGATCAAGCAAGACCTAGCAGCTTCTTCATTAAAAGATGCGAAGTATTGGAATTTTTTTAAACAAATGCTTTATTAACTTCTGGTTTACGTCATTCATTTCCTCCAGATTTTGAGTTCCAATTTTTTCCCCATTTTTCCCATACCCACCACCCTAGAAGAGCAGTACCACAAGATTTCCCCTTATCTAATCTGCTCTCTCCCATATCTTCTCCCATACACCCTCAACTTTTCCATTAGAACAAGGTGAGTTTCTGTGTCCCAATGCCTACACATCGTATCTCCCAATACATGCAAAATAGTATTAATAATAGTATTAATATGTATATATATCTGAAACATTTAATTTTTAAAAAGTTGAATTTCAGATCCATTCCCTTCCTCCCCTGTCACCCATTTCCTCTGGGAAGATAAATAATTCAGTATGTGGTGTACATGTATAACTATGCAAAACATTACCATAGGAGATATACTGTAAAAGGCTGCTTATTTTTCTTTTTGGGATCTTTTTCAGTAGGTAATCTGTAGATACTCTCAACCTGTATTTCGCCCTCTGGGTCTAAAACATCAGGTCAATTTCCCTTGAGAATTTTTGGAGGGTGATTTCTAGTTCCTTTCTTTGATCATGGCTTTCAGCTAGTCCAATAATTTTTAAATTATCCCTCCTGGATCTATTTTTGATGTCAGTGGTTTTTCCCATGAAATATTTCACATTGTCTTCTATTCTTTCATTTGTTTGGATCTGTTTAACAACATCTTGATTTCTCATAAAGTTATTAGCTTCCATTTGCTCCTGTCTAACTCTGAAGGAATGAATCTCCTCAGTGAGCTTTTGAGATTCTTTTTTTATTCTGGCAAATTCGGCTTTTTAAGGCCTTCTTCTCCTCATTGCCCTTTTGGTCCTCCTTTGCCAGTCTATTTTTTAAGGTGTTATTTTCCTTAGTCATGTTGTTGACCCTCATTTCATACTTTTCCTGCATCCTTCTCATTTCTCTTCCCAATTTTTCCTCAACTTCTCTTATTTGATTTTTGAAGTTCTTCTTAAGATCCTCTATGGCCTGTAACCCACTCATATTTTCCTTTGGGCCTTTTGAAGCAATATTTCTGACCTCACAGTCCTCCTCCTGTTCCATGCTACTATCCTCTTTGCCCCCCAAATAGGAGTCTAACGTTGTGTTTTTATGTTTATTTTGTTCCCTTTGCCTAGACACGTTGCCACTTAATTCCTTGACTTTTGAGCTTTTTGACACCATAGGACTCTCTCACCAGATAGGGGAGCTTCTGTCCCGAATGTGGGGGTCTTCACAACTTCCACTTCTGGCAAGTAGGATGCCCACCCCTGACCTCCCCCCGCCCAGATCACAATCCATATCCAAAGAGGTTAAAGCCAGAACAATTTACCTCCAAGACTAATCATTGGATCTTCCTACAGTTCGCAGCCCAGGGGCTGGAGCTGCCACTGAAACTGCATAATGGCTTGTCTCCTGAGTGGCTTCTAGCCCCTAGGGGAGGAAGCCGACGCATTCCCCAAATACTGGTCCCAAAGTCCATAGGGCTCAAACCTCTCACTTTGTCCTAGGCATGTCTGTGATGATAATTCTGGAATCACCACAGCTGCTGGATTTCTGGGGTCCCTCCAGCCAGCTTCTGGGCTGGCCACTCTGGGGCTAAAACCGCGGGTCATGCAGGCCTGGGCTCAGCTCCCAGAGTGCTATGCTGGTTCCAAGCATGCTGTGCTGGCCACACCCTGCAGGGATGCTGGGCTGTTAGCTTCTCTGTGTTGTTCTGTGGGTTTTGGGGATCCCGAAGTTGTTCAGAGTCCCCTTTTACATTGTTTGGAGGTTATCTGGGGGGAGACCACCTTGGACGTGCTGTTTCTACTCTACCATCTTGGAAGGATTGGAATTTGGTAATTTCTAGGGCAAGAAACCTAGGACTATAACCAAAGATTAACTACCTGGCAAAACTTAGCATAATCTTTCAGGCAAGGATGATAGAGTTGTGAACCAGTGTGAGGGGGTGATTGGTCACGAAGTGCCAACTCAAAGGTTGCTGGTCATGAGAGTGCGGATGTGACAGTCATTTAAGGCTGGAGGGGGTGCACGTGGCTTTCTGAGGGGCGTTATTGGGACAGGTTTGCCTGAGGCTTAGCGACCCAGGAACAGGAAGTCAGGAGTGCAAGTGGAGGCACTTACAGCCACTTTAGAAAATTTGCAGCTCGGGCTGCCTCCTCTACCACCGCCAAGTCCTCCACCCCCTCCACAGTCCCCGCCTTACCAAAAAGGGAACGGTGCGGCACCGACACCTAGCGGTCACTCTAGGCCCAACCTAGTGGCTGCTGCTCTACAAGAAGCTGCTTTAGCAGGGGGGGACTTGCCTGACTGGGATCCGATCTTAATGCCTGTTAATCTGAATGATCCGGGGCAGGATTAGACTCTGGTGCCTTTCAAATTTTTGAAAGATTTGAAGCAGGCATGCATGGATTACGGGCCAAATTCACCCTTTGTGATCCAAACCTTGACCAATTGGTCCACCCAACTTGTGCGCACCCCTGGTGACTGGGAGGCTTTACCTACTGCATATCTGAAGCCCAGTCAAGCCATGATTTGGAAAGCAGAATGGCACAAGGAATGCCGAGCCTTCATTAAGAACCATAATTTACCTAATCCTGAAGATGCTTTTGACGCTTTTACAGGGCAAGGGATTTATGCCAGTCAATATGCCCAGTGTCAATATAATGCCAACTCCTATGCCGGCATGGGCAGCTGTGCCCTGCAGGCCTGTGAAAAGGGTGAGCAGACAGGAGTAGCAAGAACGCATTTGACTTCTATCAAACAAGGCCCGCGGGGACCTGTTTCCTATTACGCTTCCCGATTGCAACAAGCAGTGGATAGGGTGGTAGAAAGAGGGGAGCCCGGCAGGATTATTTTCAAACAATTGTTGAGAGAGAGGCTAAACAAAAGCTGTAAGAAGGCGGTAGAGACTTTGCCCAAAGACTCCCCCTGGAATGAAGTTATAGAAAGATGTAATGATGTGGATTATGAAACTATGTCCCTTGAGACCATGGCTACAGCTGTTGCTTCTGGAATCATAAACTCACAAAGACAGAGAGCCTCTGTGCAGAGGTGCTTTAGATGTGGGAAGTTAGGACATTTTCAAAGCATGTGCAAAAAGACACCTCCTGGTGGCGGGAAGTCGGGCTCCCCCTCTTGCTATGCTTGTGGGAAACCAGGCCACATTGCAAAATTTTGCAGGTCCGCCATATCCGGGGCAGGAAATGGGTGGAGGGGCCCCAAACAGGCCCCAAACGCTTATCCAGTGCAGACCCCAGAAGGTCCACAGTCAGGAGAAACACCCCATCAGCAATACCAAAGATTGTTCCTGGAGGCCCAGTCCAAGTAGATACCACCATATTTGTGGCAGGAGAGTTGGTAATTCCCCCTTTTTCTACAATAGATGTGGCTGTTGAAAGTGTAGAAGCTCCCTGCTTAATAGTGGGATGCCTGGCTCCTTCTGTAGTCTTTTTACATATTACTGTAGCCTATCCAGGAGAGAATTACATTTCAGTAACCAACCCCTACTCCTAACCAGTCAAGCTCCCTTGTACTGAACCTATAGCTAGAAAGATCCCCTTAAGGAAGCAAGAGGACTTACAGGTGGCCTTAACACAGTGTATTACAGGGACAAGGCCTTTGATAGTGATTTACATCAATGGCAGACCATTCAGAGGCCTACTAGATACCAGAGCAGATGTCTCTGTCTTTAGAAAAGAAGAATGGCCACTGAGTTGGAATTACACAGAGGAAATATAGGAGTGACTGGGGTAGGGGGATCACAGACTGCTGAAAAGTCAAAACAGTTCCTTCAGTGGGCAGTAGAAGATAAAGAGGGGTTCTTTCAGCCATTGGTCATAACAGGACTCTCTTCCTCCCTTTGGGGACGGGATATCATGGAAGGGATGGGAATTTATCTGCAGTCAAATTAATGGTGGTCACCGCTATGTTAGTGCTGCCCAAATTAAAATGGCTCCCACACAAATATTGCTGAGTGGAGCAGTGGCCCCTAACAAGAGAAAAGCTAACAGCCTTACACAGCATAGTGGAGGAACAACTGCAGGCTAAACATATAGAACCTTCCTTTAGCCCATATAATTCCCCTGTGTTTGTTATAAAGATAAAGAGTGAGCAGTGGAGAATGCTCACTGATTTAAGAAAAATTAATGACCTCCTACAACCCATTTGAACTAGGTCACCTTTACCTAATATGATTCCCGAAGGATATAGGGTGATTATTATAGATATAAAGGATTGTTTTTATTCCATTCCCTTGCATCAGGATGATAGAGAAAAATTTGCCTTTACTGTCCCTTCATTTAATTTACAGTCGCCTGCCAGGAGATATCAATGGAAGGTGCTACCACAAGGCATAGCAAACAGTCCCACCTTATGTCAATGGTTTGTGGATCAGATTTTACAGCCTCTAAGGTTGAAACATCCAGAAGTTGTTATCATACATTATATGGATGATATACTATTGGCCACAGAAAAACATGAAAAGTTACAAACGCTCTTGAAAGAAGTATAGCCTTGTCCAAACAAGGGCTAATAGTGGCCCCAGAAAAAATACAATCAGAGCCCACCTTTAAGTATCTAGGATATGTTTTAAATGATCTTGGGGTGAGAAAAGAGGCCCCTGACATCCAGCCCCCAAAATATAAGACTCTTAATGATTTCCAACACTTAGTGGGGAGCATACAATGGGTTAGAACCACTGTGCCGATTCCTCCATCCGTGATGGCACCTCTATGTGATTTGTTAAAAGGAGATTCTGATTTGAGATCCCCTAGGACTTGGACACCTGAAGCTTTAACAGCTTTGTCACGGATTCAGAAAACTTTTGGGGCCTCCACAGTTAGACAGAGGGCAGGGGAAGAAGTGTATCTTACCTGCCTACAAGATGAGCCCCTGTTTGGAGCAATCTTTCAGAGTCATGGAATCATTAAATGGCTATACCCTAAACTCAGTGGAAAAACTTCAGTTCCCAAATTGGAGCTTATACAAGAATTTATCACAGAGGCAATACAAAGGGTTATTATGGTCTCTGGGTATCTACCAAAATTATGGATTAAAGGCTTAGTGGATTCTATCCAGGCAGGGAAAGCTGATGATGTTTTGGACTTGCTACCATATTGTCTTCAATATCCCCTAAAGTTACCTATTTTATCACAGGTATTTCAGCTGTTTGAGGTAACATTGCCATTATTAGTAAGACTCCAGTAGATGGTCCTAATATCTTTACAAATGCCACTAAACGAGGGAAGGCCAGTATATATTGTCCTCAATTAAAAACACAGCTTGTGTTGGATACACCCTATGATTCCACTCAGAAAAATGAAGTATGGGCTATCATAAAGACTATAGAGATATTTTCCCCTCCCTTCAATGTTATAACTTGTAGTCTTTATGCCTGTAATGCTATCAAGATACTACCTGATACTTTCATTAACCAGACAGCAACTAAGATAGGGCAATTACTCCTTTTGGCACAAGAATGTCTATGTCAGCTGAAAGCTCCCATATACATCATGCATATCTGTTCACATGCAGCTGGAGAAGGACCAATTTTTGAAGGGAATAAAGTGGCAGATGCTTTGTTAGGAACATTATGGATAGGGACTCTTTCTCCTGAAGAAAGAGCTATAACAGCACATAATAGATTTCATCTGTCTGCACGATCCTTGAGACACATTTATGGCATATCCCGACAACAAGCTTCTGACATTGTTAAACGCTGCCTAGCCTGTATACCATTCAGACCACCTCCCTCTCACTCTTCTTTTAATCCTAAAGGGGATAAACCTAATGAAATCTGGCAAATGGATGTTACCCATTGGAGACAGCAATTAATACATGTGACAGTTGATACACATTCAGGATTCCTTATGGCCTCCATACAATCTGGGGAGGCAGTTAAGCATGTAATAGCACATATGCTTTATTGTTTCAGCACAGCCAGAGTCCCACAGATTTTAAAAACTGATAATGGTCCCGCCTATATGGCAAAAAGTTTTGCTAATTTTTGTAATGAGTTCCAAATTCGCCACGTTTGTGGTATTCCATACAACCCAATGGGGCAGGCTATAGTGGAGAGAGCAAATACAACACTGAAAACGATTCTCCTTAAACAAGAAAAAGGAGAAAAGGATGATATTGCGGTTACACCCCAGAGAAAAGTAACACCAATAGCATTACACATGGCAGTTTATACTTATAATTATTTAAAATTGGGGAATGATGATCTGACTCCTGCCTTAAAATTTTGGCATTTGATGCCCAAGTGGGACACAGGGGGGAAAGGGATACAACAGAAAGGAGATGTAACCAAAGGGACTCAAGTGGTGTGGAAGGACATGAAGGGCCAATGGCATGGCCCTGGGAGGGTTTTAACGTGGGGACCAGGATATGCTTTTGTCATTCCAGATGGACAAGATGAAAAAAGAGGAAGTTGGGTCCCTGCCAAAAACATCAGGCAATCCCCCCAACAATCAGGGGAAACAGAAGAAGAAGAAAAGGAGACGGAGGAGAGGTCCAGGTGCCAGAAAGCCACAGTGGTGGAGAAGGGCGAATAAATTCCCCAGGTGTGAACCTTGGCTTATGGTTCTGGTACTTGTTTGCACCATGCTTCATAGCATTGCTCCTATGAGCAAGAACTGGACACAGTTAACGCCCCCAGAGGACAAGGCCACTGATAAAAGGGGACAATGGACTTGGGCTTTCATAAAGCACCCACCCACGGTACATCTCGTGGGGTGGGGAGAACCAACACCCACATTTGAACTCAAGGGGAAGATATCATGCCTAGTGGGACCTACGATTCTTGAAACAACACAGGCCACCAAAACGCTTTCCAACCTCAACTTTATGTTTTTAACACTCTCTCACCCCATCTGTTTTAAGGAAAAAAAAGTGTTCCAGGATGTATTGAACTCACACCGTACAATGTGTCCACTGGACAACAACGGGTTCGAGACCTTACTCACCTGTCAAGCCTGACTGTTACTATGCTGGCTATCCCACATGGGCCACAGAGGTCCCCTCCTGGCAACCTATCTACCAATCTCCCTGGTTGCCAAGGCGGGGGAGCGGACACATGGTCACATTTAGTAGCCTGCAGTAACAGACATCAGGTCCAGGGACAAGTGGGAAATGGAACTGGCCTGGACTTGATTTTTTGGGACAACCCCAAGAATAAAGCATGGCAGCAACTGGCAGCTCCTGTCCCTTGTGTTAAGGATGGGAGATGCCGTCATGACTTATGGAAAATCTGGGCTGCCATAAACATGACTCGGGCCTGGGTAACAGCCTGCCAATGCAAATCAGGGGACACAAATTGCACTGACCCTGACTATGACATGTGGTACCGCATCTCTGCATATGGGATGAACTATACCCACACCCACAATTCATCTTGTGACATATTTCTGTACAACTTTACGGGGGACGTTCAGGCTCCACAGGGTTATGCCTTTTTAGACTGCCCCAATGTTAACATCTCTATGTTTAATAGCATCCCCAGGAGAAGCAGCTTGGAAAACATTGACAGAGATAATAAGCAGAGAGAAGCAAGAAGGGCTAGATCTTGTGTTTGATGTTGTTAATCTAGCCATTTCCACTTTCCAAGAATTTCAGATACAGCAGCTATATGACCAAGTGGGATATATAGCGTCACAATTGAAAACTTTTATGGACAAGGAAGCAAAAGCATGGGATTTGCAAGCTAGGATAGATAAAGGCATTCAAGGAGAAATATCAGCCCTGAGGAAGGCTATTCTGGCAATAGGTAATGAGATAGCTCTAGAAGAGGTCATGCAAAGCATACCCTGCCATTGGAAATATGTACCCTCCATATGTGTCACTCCTCTACCCTTAAACCTTACGGGGTCCAAATTCCCTGCTATATGGGAACAAGCAGAGAAGCATTTGCAAGGCATGTTTTTAGCAGCCATGTATCTGAAGAAATAGTACAATTAGCAGAATTAGCCCACAAAATTAGACAAATTGCTAATAATTTTACCATACCGTCCGATGGGCCCCAAGATTTAGAGAATTGGATAAACAGACATTTCACCACCTCTTGGCTCACGGGGTTTGGAGCTTCTTTAATACAAATATTAATCTTTATAATTATTGGTTGTGTTGTATTACACTGTGATTTTTCCATTTTACATGCAAGCTTGCAACATGCTGTTGCTATGGCTCTTCCTCTGGGTGGTCACACGCAAAACAAGAAAAGGGAGATGATAGATTTGTGAACCTGTGTGAGGGGGTGATTGGTCACGAAGTGCCGAACCAAAGGTTGCTGGTCACGAGAGTGCAGACATGGCAGTCATTTAAGGTTGGAGGGGGTGCACGTGGCTTTCTGAGGGGCGTTATTGGGACAGGTTTGCCTGAGGCTTAACGACCCAGGAACAGGAAGTCAGGAGCACTGACACGGGGGTATTGCTCTATGTGGCAGTGCCTTAGGACTTCCGGTAAGGATGGTGGTCCCTTGTCTCTTATGATGTACTCGGGAAAGAACGTGATTGGCCCCTGCATGGCCCTCCTCCACGGGGTATATAGTTAGAGATTTGAGGAAGTTGCGGCAGTTCCTGCTTGCTTGCTGTGCACTTGAGATATAGTTGAATAAACAGCTTTGCCTTGCCACTTCCGTGTCCTGGGTGCTCTGTGGGGGTAAGATCTTCTTGGAGACAAGAAGCCGGAGACGTCCGAAGACCGGGAATATGGTAAGACATGGCCAGGGTTGAGACCTTGATCTCAACACAAAGAAATGATCGTTTAATGAAACAAGGGACATCTAGACTTTCCTGATGAAAAAGCCAGAACTCAATGGAAAATTTGATCTCCAATTTCAAGACTCAAGAAAGATATAAAAAGGTAAACAAGGAAAACACACATACATACAGTGGTACATGCACACTGATGCACAAATGCATATAACGTAGTATGCAACAAGAGCAAAATGTTCACATCCATATATGAGGAGGTTATAACTGTCAATATTGAAATTTTTATGATGATCATGACTTTCCAAAGGGTCATACATAGATAGAGGATTTGGGTATGAATGCACTAACCTGAAGATTTACAAAAAAAAAAAAAAAGAACCTTATTAAAGGGATCAAAGGGACAGTAATGGGATAAAAGGAAAGGATGAGATAGGAAAAGGTAAAATATGCTATTCGAAAAGGCATGAAAGCACACTATAGTAGAGGGGAAAGAAAGAGCGAGTGGAACAACATTTAAACACTATTCACACTGGTTCTGGTTCAAAGAGGGATCGACTTAATCAGTAAAGTTAAAGATGCTAATGGGAATAGACATATAAATTCATTAAATAGAAGCAAATGAGGAAGGGAGAGGAGTACTGTTTGAAATTTACTCTCCCTACTTTGGTGTCAAATGGGGTGTCACATACTCTAATAAGTATAAAAATTTATTGTGCCCTATAGGTGGTAGGAGTGTAAGGTGGTGGGATAAAATGGAGGAGACTAAAGGGGGGACTAGAGGGAGGGGAAATAGTAGTAAGGGGAGAGGGTAGGTTAAGAGGGGGGTCACCTGGTGAGAACACTGTGGGAGGGGGCAGTCAAAAAGCAAAAATTCAAGGATGGGAAGGGAGAAGGAAGAAACAAAAACATAAGCAGGGGAGGGAATAGGATGGAGGGGAAGAGAAAGATCGTCATCCTTACTGTGAATGTGAATGGGATGAACTCTCCCATAAAACAGAGATGGATTAAAAACCATAATCCTATAATATGCTGTCTACAAGAAACAGATTTGAAACAAAGGGATACTCATAGGGTAAAAGCAGGGTAGCAATCCTTATCTCAGATAAAGGAAAAGCAAAAATAGATCTAATTAGAAGAGATGAGGAAGGAAACTATATCCTGCTAAAAGGCACCATCGAGAAAGATGTAATATCATTACTTAACATATATGCACCAAGTGGTATATCATCCAAATTCCTAGAGGAGAGGTTAAAGGAATTACAGGAAGAAATAAATAGCAAAACTATACTAGTGGGGAACGTGAATCTCCCCCTTTCTGAACTTGATGAATCTAACCTGAAAATAAACAAAAAAGAAGTTAAGGAGGTGAATAGAAATCTAGAGAAACAAGTTATGATAGATCTCTGGAGAAAACTGAATGGGGATAAAAAGGAATTTACTTTCTTCTCAGCAGTGCATGGTACATACTCAACAATAGACCATGAACTAAGGCATAAAACCCTCACAATTCAGTGCAGAAAGGCAGAAATATTAAATGCATCATTCTCAGATCATGATGAAATAAAATTATATTCAACAAAATGCCATGGAAAGATAGACT
The DNA here is from genome assembly GCA_011680675.1 of Gymnobelideus leadbeateri. Taxonomy (NCBI): domain Eukaryota; kingdom Metazoa; phylum Chordata; class Mammalia; order Diprotodontia; family Petauridae; genus Gymnobelideus; species Gymnobelideus leadbeateri. The sequence continues at coordinate 472,199 of WOXC01002020.1, forward strand.
AAAAACTAATTGGAAATTAAAACAATTTAATCCTAAAGAATGAGTGGGTCAAACAAGAAATTATAGAAACAATCAGTAATTTCATTCAAGATTATGATAATAATGAGACAACATGCCAAAATTTGTGGGATGCATTAAAGGCAGTTTTTAGGGGAAGTTTTATATCCCTGAGTGCATACATGAATAAATTAGAGAAAAGGGAGTTCAGTGAATTGGGCATGTAATTGAAAAAGCTAGAAGAAGAACAAATTGAAAATCCCCAATTTTAGGAATATTGAAAACCAAAGGACAGATAAATAAAATTGAAATTAAGAAAACTATTGAATTATTTAATAAAACTAAGAGCTAGTTTTTTTTATGAAAAAAAAAACAATAAAATTTAAAGACCCTTAGTCAATATGATAAAAAAAGAAAGATGAAAACAAAATTATGAGTATCAAAAATGAAAAGGGTGAATCTACCTCCAATGAAGAGGAAATCAAAACAATAATTAGGAATTATTTTTCCCAATTGTATGCACATAAATTTGACAATCTTAGTGAAATGGAGGAATATTTACAAAAATACAATTTGCCCAGATTAATTGAAGAGGAAGTGAATTACCTAAATAACCCCATTTCAGAAAAAGTAATCAAACAAGGCATCAATGAAGCCCTAGGAAAAAATGCCCAGGGCCAGATGGGTTTACTAGTGAATTCTATCAAACCTTTAAAGAACAGTTGATTCAAATAATCTACAAACTATTTGGGAAACTTAGTGAAGAAGGAGTCATATCAAATTCTTTCTATGGCACAAATATGGTACTGATTCTTCAATCAGAAAGAGATAAAACAGTTTAGAAAGAAAATTATAGACCAATATCCCTCATGAATTTAGATGCAAAAATTTTAAATAAAATATTAGCTAAAAGACTACAACAACTTATTCCAAGAATAATACACTTTGATCAGGTAGGATTAACTCCAGAAATGCAAGGATAGTTTAATATTAGGAAAACCATGAGTATAATTGATCATATCAACAATAAATCTTGTAGAAACCACATGATTTATCTCAATAGATGCAGAAAAGGCTTATGAAAAAGTACAACATCCATTCCTAATAAAAACAGTAGACAGTATAGGAATTAATGGAACCTTCCATAAAATAGTAGATAGCATCTATTTTAAACCATCAGCAAGTATTAAATGCAATGGGGATAAAGTAGAAGCATTTCTCATAAGATCAGGAGTGAAACAAGGGTGTCCACTATCACCCCTCTTATTCAATCTGGTTCTAGAAACATTAGCAGTATCAATTATAGAAGAACAAGAAATCAAAGGAATTACATTAGGCAAAGAAGGGACTAAGCTGTCACTCCTTGCAGATGATATAATGATATACTTAGAGAATCTTAGAAATCAAGTAAAAAACTACTTGAGACAATAAAAAAAAAATTGGCAAAGTTGCAGGATATAAAATAAACTCACGTAAATCCTCAGCATTCCTACATATCTCTAATGAAATTCAACAGCAAGCTATAGAAAGAGAAATCCCGTTTAAGGTCACTGTAGACATTATAAAATATTTGGGAATCTATCTGCCAAAACAAACCCAAGACCAATATTATCACAACTATAAAACACTTCTCACACAAATAAAGTCAGATATAACTAATTAGAAAAATATCAATTGCTCATGGCTGAGTCGAGCTATTATTATTAAAATGAAAATTTTACCCAAACTAAATTATATATTTAGTGCCATACCAATCAATTTACCATAAAACTACTTGATAGAGTTAGAAAAAAATAGAAACAAAATATATTTGGCAGAACAAAAGGTCTATAATATCAAGGGAATTAATGAAAAGAAATGTGCTAGGGAAGGTGGATTAGCTATACCAGATTTTAATCTATATTATACAGCAGCACTCATCAAAACCGCTTGGTACTAGGGGGCGGCTAGGAGGCGCAGTGAGTAGAGCATCAGCCCTGGAGTCAGAAGGACCTGAGTTCGGATCCGGCCCAAGACACTTAACGCACACACAAATAAAAAGACCTAGCCGTGTGACCTTGGGCAAGTTACTTAACCCTAACTGCACTCCAAAAGGCAAAAAAAAAAAAAAAAACAAAAAACTGCTTGGTACTGGCTGAGGTGTAGAGTAGTGGATCAATGGAAGAGATTGGGCACACGAGATCCAGGAGTTAATGAGTATAGTAATCTATTGTTTTGAGGATAAAAATGCACTATTTGACAAAAACTGCTTTGAAAACTGGATTATAGTATGGCAGAAACTGGGCAAAAAACTATTATCTGACACCATATACCAAAATGAAGTCTAAATGGGTGCATGATATAGGTATAAAGGATGATAGTGTAAGAAATCTGGGAAAGCAAGACTAGTTTACTTGTGAGATTTGTGGAGAGGAAAAGACTTGAGGACCAAACAAGAATTAGAGAGCATTATAAAATGCAAAATGGAGAATTTTGATTACATTAAATTGAAAAGCTTCTGTACAAACAAAGCCAGTGTAACCAAGATCAAGAGGGAGGTGGGAAATTAGGAAAGAATTTTTACAAACTATGTCTCTGATAAAGGACTCATTTCTAAAATGTACAGAGAATTTAATCAAATCTATAAGAATAATAATCCCCCAATTAATAAATGGTTAAAGGATATGAACAGGCAGTTTTCAGAGAAAGAAATTAAAGATATCAATAAACGTATAAAGAAATATTCTAAGTCACTATTGATTAGAGAAATGCAAATCAAATAACTCTAAGGTACTACATCTCTCCAGTCAGTTTGGCTAAGATGATAAAACAGGAAAATGATAAATGTGGGCGAAGGATGGATGTGGGCAAATTGGAACACTAATTCATTGCTGGTGGAGTTGTGAACTTATCCAAAAATTCTCAAGAGCAATCTGGAATTATGCCCAAAGGACTATAAATAATTTCATACCCTTTGACCCAGTAACACCACTTCTAGGGTTATGTCCCAAAGAGATCGCAGAAGTGGGAGGAAGACCCATATGTACAAAAATATTTATAGCAGCTCTTTGTGTGATTGCAAATTATTGTAAATTAAAGTGGTGCCCATCAATTGTGGAGTGGCTAAACAAGTTGTGGTATATGCATGTAATGGAATACTATTGTGCTGTAAGAAACAAGGAGATGGTTTTCATATTTACCTGGAGAGGCTTATACAAAGGTATGCAGAGTGAGAAGAGTAGAACCAGGAGAAATTTGTATAAAATCACAGACACAACATATGTGTTATGATCAACTATGACAGACTGGACTCTTCTCAGCAATCCAGTGCTATAAGTCAATCTCAAAAGACGCATGAAGGAGAGAGATGCCTACATCCAGAGAAATAACTAGAAAGAATTGAGCTTGAATCCTGATGGAAGCAAAGTAATTGATCTTTTTCTTTTCGTTGTTTAGTATTATTTCATCTTTACCATTTTTCATCCCACGTAGTACAATATGCCTTTGTAACTCGACTAATGTCTACTGTGAAAGCATTTGCAGATCCTATACTGGATTATATGCTGTAGTGGGGAGTGGGGGGAGTGAGGGAAGGGAAATCTGAAACTCAAGGAACTATGGATTTGAATCTTGTAGACTAATAATAAATAAATTTCAAAAAAAATACCAGGAAAATTAAGTAATATCATTACTAAACATACATGTACCAAGTGGTACAGCATTTAGATTCTTAGGGGAGAATTTAAGGGTGTTAGAGAGAGAAATAGATAACAAAACTGGGCTAGTGGGCTACATTCAAATTCTTAGAGGAAAATTTAAGGGCATTAGAAAAAGAAATATATAAAAAAACTGGGCTAGTGGGGTACTTCAACCTCCTCCTCTCTGAATTTGATATATCAAACCTCAAAATAAGCAATAAAGAAGTTAAAAAGGTGAATAAAATTTTAGGGAAGGTAAATGTGATAGAACTCTGCAGAAACTTGAAAGGCGATAAAAATAATATACCATGTTCTCAGCAGCACATGGCACATGCACAAATTTGACCAGGTTCTAGGGCATAAAACCCTTATAATTCAGGGCAAAAGAGCACAATTATTAAATGCATCTTTTTTAGATCATGATGCAATAAAAATGATACATAATAAAATGTCATGGAAAGATAGACTATAAATCAATAGGACACTAAGTGGTCCAATCCTAAAGAATGAATGGGTCAAACAACAAATCACAGAAACAATCAATAACTATTGCCCACACACACATATTGGCAATAATGACACAACATACTAAAACTTATGAGTTACAGAAAAAGTGGATCTTAGAGGATGTTGTGTATGTATGAATAGTTGCATGAATAAAATGGAGAACAAGGATATCAATGAATTGGGCGACAACTGAAAATACTAGAAAAAGAAAAAAATGAAATCCGTAATTCAATACCAAACTAGAAATCATTAAAATCAAATAAGTTATTAATAAAATTGAAATTAATACAAATGTTGAACTAAAAATAAAACTAAGAGCAGGTTTTATGAAAAAAAAACATAGAATTGATAAAAGATAGTAAATTTTTTTTGAAAAAGAAAGAAAAACACATTACTAGCATTAAAAACAGAGGTAGGTTTGGGGCAGCTAGGTGGCACAGTGAATAGAGTGCTGGCCCTGGAGTCAGAAGGACCTGAGTTCAGATCCGGCCTCAGACACTTAACACACTCAAACAAAAACCTAGCTGTGTGACCTTGGGCAAGTTACTTAACACCAATTGCCCTCCAAAAAAAAAATAATAATAACATAGAAGTAGGCTTAATTTACTTCCAACGAAGAAGAAAATGAAACTGTATTTTGAACCAAGAGAACATTGTACACAATTATAGATACTTTCTCTCTAAGACCATTAACTTTCACACAGGGTTATTCTCAGCATTGCAAGCCTATTAGACAACTCCAAAACACTCATGATGGAAAAAAAAGTATCCACATCTAGAGAATGGATTATGGAGTCTGAATGCAGATTGAAGCTTGTGGAACTTATTACAAATTTGAAAAAAAAAGAGAGAAGTAAATAAAAAACATGTAATAAACTGGCCTTTTTCCTGTACAAATTCAGAAATGTCATCAAACTTATTGATACAATACAGGTTAAGAACTGCTGAACTTGTATATATAATTATATTTTAAAGACAATGAGAAAAAGAAGGTATTATCTGCTTTGTTTTCTTCATCTGCCCACATTTATCAAAGAGTGATTGAGGGTTAAATTAGTTTGAAACATGATTATCTGGTTCTCTAATCTATTAACTTGATATATAGGTGAGTAGAGTACTGATAAAGCTAAGGGGAAGTTTTCTAAATTACCCAATGTCCTCTGTAAATTTATTGTATTCTTGGATATATCTGTCCTGTTACCAATAATCTGTTTGATGAAGGATAAAATGAAAAGTATTTTAGAGGACGTGAATTCAAATCTTTTTTCTGAGATTAATTTTGTGATCTCAGACAATTCATTTAACCACTTTGATTCTCAATTTCTTCATTTGGATATTGAGAAAATTTTCTTAAATGACCTTTTGTGTCCCTTTTAGACTGAAATCAATGATCCTAATAAATCAATGCTAAATTGAATCAGCATCTGTCTAACATTATCCTGGAAAGACAGAAACTGAACACTATCATTTTTCAGCATCAATAAACCTCAAACATTATTATTCCATCATAATGCAAGGGGGCAGTGAGTTCTTGCTGGTGAGACCAATGAAGCACAAACTCTGGTAGATCTTTTCATACTCTGGAGAGAGTTTACATGTTTATTTAATGATGGATCAAATAGCCATGCTCATAGCTAGATTATGATCAAGTTGGCAGATACTAATCATGAAGGTGGGGAAGGCTGATGGATATTTTAACCACTGTTCCTTCCACAAATTTGCTAAATTATAGAAGATTTCTATTCCCTATTAATGGGTAGTGAACATATGCCAATGAAATGCTGGATAGGGGAAACATTAGAATAGGTTTCAAGTAGATTATAAAGAACATCTTTGCTAATTCCTATTGCTCCTTAGAATTTTTATCTAATATTTAATGTGGATATCCTGGGTCTTTTGATATTCCAAATGAATTTTGTTACAATTTTTCAAGCTCTACAAAGTATTTTTTTCAGGAGATTGATTGGTATGTCACTAAATATTTAATTTAATTTAGGTAAAATTTTCATTTTTATTATATTAGCTTGACCCAGCCATGAGCAATTGAAGATTTTTCCAATTACTTAGATCTAGCTTTATTTGTGTGAGAAGTGTATCATAGTTGTGATCATATAGATTCTGGGTTTGTTTTGTCAGGTAGATTCCCAAATATTTTATAATGTTTACAATGACTTTAAATGACATTTCTCTTTCTATCTCTTGCTTTTGTATTTCATTAGAAGTCTATAGGAATGCCGAAGATTTATGTGGGCTTATTTTATATCCTGCAATCTTGCCCAATTTATTTATTGTCTCAAGTATTTGCTCGATTCTCTAGGATTCTCTAATTATATAATCGTATCATCTGCAAAGAGTGATAACTTTTTTCTAGTGCCAGATTGAATAAGAGGGGTGATAGTGCATGTCCTTGTTTCAGCCCTGATCTTATTGGATATACTTCTAGTGTATCCCCATTACATATAATATTTGCTGATGGTTTTAGATAGATACTTATTATTATTTTAAGGAAGACTCCATTTATTCCCATACTTTCTAGTGTTTTTAATAGTAATGGATGTTGTATTTTGTCAAAAGCCTTTTCTGCATCTATTGAGATAATCATGTGGTTTCTGCTAGGTTCATTGTTGATATGATCAATTATACTAATTATTTTCCTAATATTGAACCATCTTTAAAATCCTGGAACAAATCCTAGATGATCAAATGTTATTCTTGTGATAAGTTGCTGTAGTCTTTTTGCTAACATTTTATTTAAAATTTTCGCATCTATATTCATGACACAAATTGGTCTATAATTTTCTTTCTCCATTTTGTATCTTCCTGATTTAGGTATCAGTACTATATTTGTGTCAAAAAAAGAATTTGATAGGGCTCCTTCACTAATTTTCCCAAATAGTTTGTAGAGTATTGGAATCAACTGTCCTTTAAATGTTTGAAAGAATTCACTAGTAATTTCATCTGGCCCTGGAGACTTTTTCCTATAGAATATTCTGTTGACATGTTCCATTTCTTTTTCTGGGATGGGGTTATTTAATTAATTTACTTCCTTTTCAGTTAATCTGGGCAAGTTATAGTTTTTCAAATATTTATCCATTTGACAACATTTATGTGCATACAATTGGGCTAAATAATTCCTAATTATTCTTTTAATTTCCCCTTCATTGGAGGTAGATTTACCCTTTTCATTTCTGATACATGTAATTTGGTTTTCTTCTTTCTTTTTTTCATATTGACTCAAGCTCTATCAATTTTATATTTTTTTCCTAAAACAAACTATTAGTTTTTCAAAAGTTTTCTTAATTTCAATTTTATTAATTTCTCCCTTGGTTTTCATTATTTCTAAATTAGTATTTAGTTGGGGATTTTCAATTTGTTCTTTTTCTAGCTTTCTCAGGTGCATACCCAATTGATTGACCTCCGTTTCCTCTAATTTATTCATGCATGCATTCAGGGATATAAAGCTTCCCCTAAGAACTGCCTTTGATACATCCCACAATCTTTTGTATGTTGTCTCATTATTGTCATTCTCTTGAATGTAAAATAGATTTCTTTACCCAACTGAATATATATGTTATTCACTTTCTGATGGAATTCTGATGAGAGTAAGGTTCTCTCATTGCCTCTCACCTTCCCCCTTTTCCCCTCCACTGTTTAAGCTTTTTCTTGCCATTTACATGAGATAATTGACCCCATTATACCTCTCCCTTTCTTCCAGTACATTCTTTTCTCACTCCTTAATTTTACATCATAGATATCATACCTTTATATTCAACTCACACCTTTGCCGGGTGTATATATACTCCTTCTAACTATCATAAAAACGAGAAAGGTTTTGTGCATTATAAATACCATTTTCCCATGTAGGTATGCAAACAGTTTTAAACTACTAAGTTTCTTATGATTTTCCTTTCCTGTTTACCTTTTTATGCTTGAGTCTGGTATATGAGTCTGGTATATGAAAGTAAAATTCTCCATTCAATTCCATTTTTTAAAGAATATTTGAAAGTCTTTTATCTCCCTGAACATCGATTTTTTCCCCTGAAGTATTATATTCAGTTTGCTAGCTAGGTGATTCTTAATTGTAATATTAGTTTCTTTGCTCTCTGGAAGATCATATTCTAAGCCTTCCTATTATTTAATATAGAAGATTCTAAATCTTGTGTTATCTTCACTGGCTCCATCATACTTGACTTGTTTCTTTCTGATTGCCTGCATTATTTTCTCCTTGACCTGGGAACTCTGGAGATTGGCTACAGTATTCCTAGGTGTTTTCTTTTGGGGATCTCTTTCTGGAGGTAATTAGTGGATTCTCTCAGGATCTATTTTAGCCTCTGGTTTTAGGAGATCAGGGTAGTTTCCCACAGTAATTTATTGAAAGGTGATATCTAGGCTCTTCTTTAATCATGGCTTAGAGATTGTCCAGCAATTTTTAAATTCTCTTAGATCTATTTTACATGTCAGTTGTTTTTCCAATGTGATATTTCACTTCATCTTATACTTTAAAAAATAGTTTTGGTTTTGTTTTATTTTTTCTTGATTTCTCACAATCATTATCTTGTTTGGGTCATTCAATATTTTTTTCGCCTTAGGCATGAAATGGGGCCAAACCTCAGGAGATTATAGAATAACCTTGTTTTTCTTCATAACTTGTTTTTGCAAAGAATTCATGCTTTCCCCACCCTAACCACAATGTCGTGTTGACCTATAAGATCCGGGAACTGAGTCAACTGCCTCAACTGCCCCCCACCTGACAACTGTTTGCTCTCCCCCCTCCCCTATAGCCCATAAAGTTGGCACCAAGCTACTGTCTCTAAGACTCAATTAAATCTGCTAGCCAACCATCTCCCGCCAAGCCTCTGTCTCCAAGACTTAACTGAATCTGCTAAGCCAATCAGTGAGCTCAGTACTTCCTGCTTTCCCCGAATAATTGTATAAAAGAACACCCGAGGAGACACTCGGGGTCCTCCATCCCTCTGTGTATGGTGGGACCCGGGTTTGAACTCGTAATAAATTTTTTTCTTTTTCTTGCCTCAGTGATATCGGTTTGTCTATTATTACATTCCACGTTTCAAGGCATAGTTTTTATTTATTCAGACATTGTACAAATATCACAGGCAATTTCCTTACATGGCAAAATGTATAAACATTATCTTCATATAAGAATTTGTTCATTCCTGTAAATCTCTGCAAATCTCTTTCCAAACATTTTCTAACTGGAGGCAAGGGATGTTATATATCATAGCTATAAGACAAGGTCTGGGATGCAAAAGGAAAGAAGAGAGGCACAAGGCAAGTGCTTCTGCATTCTGTTAAGAGAGGATAAAGATATTGGGAGGGACCAACAAGTGGTCCCTCTCCCCATTTTTCAGGGCAGATGGACAAACTTTCGAGTTGAAGTAATAAGAAATCATACCCTAGTAATGCAATTGGGAAAGGGAGGGAATTGAAGGGGCCTAGTGTCTGGTCAGTCTGTAGGCAGAAGAATCCTAGCAGTCTGTGCATGGAGGGAGAAGAATGAACCAAAATACCCCAAAACAGACAGTCTTGTCTGCACACGGTACCAAAGGCTGTCAGAAGTTGAGGGCTAGTACATCAAAGAAGTCACAGATACCTTTGCTTTCATCCAGTTTGTAGATGTAATTGTGGTCTCCAAGGGGAGGAGAGAGGTCGTATAGAGGGGTAAACACTTCTGAAGATATCAACTCCTCCACCAGCCCCGAATTCATGCACACCCTCATTGGATCAAACATTTCCAACAGCTTTTGAGAGAGTTCCAGTATGTCTGTAGAATCTGGCCTGATTCGCTCAAAAGGGGTAGAAGGTGCTTCTACTTGCAAGTAGAAGGGCAAGATGGAGCTGTTGACTAAGGACACTGAGCACTAGAGTAGCTTGGTGTGGAGTACAGAACTGGATGCAGTGTTGAGGGTACTGAGGACACCAGTATCCTTGCTATATGTCCCAGGGCCACTTCTGCTTCCTGCAGCTTAGCTGGCTGTTGGCTGCCCAATTGCATTCTGGTCCAGGGTGTTGGTCAAAGTGTAGGGGTGAGGGGATGGCTAGGTGGCACAGTGAATAGAGCACTGGCCCTTGGAGTCAGGAGTACCTGAGTTCAAATCTGGCCTCAGACACTTAATACAAAATCTAGCCATGTGAACTTGGGCAAGTCACTTAAACCCGACTGCCCTCCAAAAAAGCAAAAAAAAAAAAAAAATTGGAGGGGTGGCAGCTGCTAGGGATTAAGATCTCCGGGTGTTGAAAGGATTCTATTCTCTGTTGTGGGGTAGAAAAAATGGCTGCCTGGTACCAAAGGAGATCCTTAGGCAGAGGAACAGGGATGACCAAAAGGGGAGGGCTCCATGTATCCTGGTTCACCAATAATATATCTATGGGGCTGCTTGTACTCCTCAAGTGGATCTGATACTTCTGCCCAACCTAGGCTGGTACATAACAGGGCCTGAATGGCCAACAGAGCTATCCCCATGAAACATTTGCAGAAATTCTTACTAGTCACATATTCTAAGCAGTTTTGTCTACAAATTGTCACTGACATTCCAGATACTTTACTAGTCCAGGTCCTGATCCTGCTACTGAAGCTCCTTGATTTTCAGCTTTCAATTTGGTGAATTTGTCTGCTATTTTCCTAGTGTTCCACACCTTTCCACTGGATCCTGTTCTCAGACTTATTTTCAATCAGCCCAACCCCTTCCAGGACATTCTTGATGTCACAGATTCTCCACTTCTGCCAAACACCCAAGGTGTCTGCTACCAGTTTCCTGTCAAGGATTCAGACCTTATCCTCCAGCATCAGTGATACAATTTGGTTGTGAGTAGCCCCAGGTTCTTCCTGTGCTAAATTAGGGTGCCAGGAGGCAGCAGCAGCACCTCTGACCCAGATTCCACCATGGAAGCCTATCTCCCTAAGTACAAGCCAGGCCAGCACCTGCCGCCTGCCACCACCTTGCTTCATTCTAATTTTTAAGAAATTTTCTTCAGTGACTTCTTTTCCATTTAAGCAATTATTCTTAACCCATTTTTCTCCTCATTGTTTTTTGGACCTCTTTTACCATTGGGCTTAGTCTGTTTTTTAAGATTCTATTTTCTTGTTTCTCTTTTACAAAGTTGTTGACTTTTATTTCATGATTTTCTCTCATTTCTCTTCCCAATTTTTCCTCTACCTCAAGACATCACCTGACTTTAAAAATCCTTTTTGAGCTCTTCTTTGGCTTTAGATTAATTCCTATTTTTCTTAGAGGTTTTGGATGGAGAATATTTGACTTTGTTGTCTCCTGAGGGCATGCTTTGGTCTCCCTTGTCACCATCAGGACTTTCTATAGTCAAGAGTTTTTGGTTTTTGTTTATGTTCTTTGTTCATTTTTTTCAGTCTGTTGCTTGACTTTCAACTCTGTTAAAGTAGAGCTCGGTTTTGAGGGGAGAGGGTGCCTTTTCCAAAGTTTCAGTTGTTTTGTTAGCTGTTTTCAGAGCTATTTCTAGGGACCTGTAAGTTTTCAGTACTTCAAAGGTGTTATTTTTTTTAAGGAGAGATATTTACTACTCTGTGGTCCTGTGCTCTGGTATATGAGCAACCATGGACACTTATCTTCCTTGGAACTATGAGGAGGGCTCCCCCTTCTCTATGGCCACAAATGCTGCTGTGCTAGTGTTCCTCCTTCCTCTGGGACTATGACCCAGATCTAAGTACGGGCAAAGCAACAGAGTTCTACCTTGGTTCTAGCAAAAAGACCCCTGTGATGTCCTTCTGAAAAGTTGTTTGACACTCCCCTCCCCTTTACCCTCTGTGGTCTGAAAACTCTGGAAGTAGTTGCTGCAGCTGCTACTTCAAACACTCCCAAGGCCTGCTCCTGGTTTTCTGGGGTCAGGGCTGTGCTGATGGACCTGTGCTGAACTATTATCCACTCTTCACCCGGCTGTGACAGCCCCTTTATACTGACCTTCTAAGCTGCCTTCATCTTTAGCATTTGTAGTCTGAGGGAACTAGAAACTACCACTGCTGCCAGTGATTCAAGTTCCCCAAGGCCTGCTCCTACTCTGCTTGAGCCCAGTCTTTGCCAGCGTTTCCTATGCTGGGTTGTGTTCCCCTCACCCTGGTGCAACAGACCTTTCCTACCAGAATTCTAAGTTCTCTTGGGCTGGAAATTTACTTCACTCAGTCCTGTTTGTGGATTCTGCTTCTCTAGAATTTGTTTAGAGTCATTTTGAAAGGCATTTGGAAGGGTTTAGGGGAGAACTCAGGCAAATTTCTGCCTTTACTCTGCCATCCTGGCTCTGTCTTGAATTTGAGGACTCTTGAGAATGGGGAGAACAAGAAGAGAAGGGGAAAGTGCATTGTGTGACTGTATTTTTATGGGACATTTTTAGAAAAGTAAGATAGTTTGAACAGGCACTACCCCCCTCAACTTTGCTTTGTATTTTTCTTTTAACTTATTCTTTTAAAGACTAACTCTGTCAGATTTAATAGTATCTCTCAATCACCTGTGGTCAATCTTGTTATTATGTTGTAAGGTGTCTCCCTCTTTATAAAATGAGGCTTCACTGGGTCCACAAAAAAGAGAGTGACCTTTTCAATTGCAAGGCTAGAAGCTCGACCCCCAGAGCTCACTGTTAGAAAGTTTTGCTATGTACCTGGGAGCATAAGTACAACCACTTCATAATTATTCTTGTAAGTGCAGAATAACTGTTATTACTTTATTTTATTATTTGTTTTGTAAGTCTGATTCATAGTCACAAGGCATAATGACATAAGGTTAACACCTTAAGACTTTCATACAATGAGGAATTATTACTAGAAAGCCATTATCATTAGATATTTGTCAAGCCCTATTGAATTAAACTAAGTCTTATCATTAGCAGATTTTAGAAGCCTTACCAAGAGAACCACTGAGAGATACACTGAATCATTTGATTCCTGGCAGATTAATACAATGGAAAAGACACTTATACAAATCTACCCTGGAAACAAAGCTTTTTTCCAAATACTGACACTAAAGTTAAAATAAAACATTTCAATATGGCATTTTCATGGCTATAGTTCTCTCAAAGTAGGAAACAACCTAGAAAATTTGTCAGCAGTGGTCTAGAATTGGGTCATTGCCCATGCAGTGATAGAGATATATGCCCCCTTCCCCAACAAACACAATGAACTGTTGTCATGAAACTTATACTTTTAAAAGAAATGAACCCTTGGGGTGACTAGCTGGTGCAGTAAATAGAGCACCAGCCCTGTAGTCATGATGACCTGAGTTCAAAACTGGCCTCAGACACTTAACATAAAAACTAGCCATGTGACCTTAGGCAAGTCACTTAACCCCAATTGCCATCCAAAAAAAGCAAAAACAAATGAACCCTGGCACTTTCATGTCACATATTCCCTTATAAATTCTACTTTTTTATCTTGGTTTATTCCTCTTTTTCTATCTTTCCCTCTCCTGTAAAATGCTTTACTTAATTATTCTAAGTTGCTACAGAATGCTGATTGTACTACAAGCTCCAAATAAGCTTGAAAAGATGCAGGAATCCAAAATATACCCTAAGAAGCTGAGGTTGCTATCAGCACAAGAAGTTTCTTTAGCAGGCTAATAAATTTGTTTTGACTCACAATCATCAGACACCTTTCCTATTCTCTTCATTGGAAAGAATTTCCAACATTCCAGAGAAAGAATGCTCATTTATAAATGTTCTAAGAATATGAAAAGGAAGTTAGCCAAGAAAGAAACACGAACTATGGTTTTCAAATAGTACTATGACTAATACATAAAGTGTTAAATAAATATTTCTTTATCAAGAGATTGTGGTGGGAGTATTAAGAGACAGACCGGGAGCGGAGCCAAGATGGTGGATATATATATATATATATATATATATGTAAATACTATTATTAATACTCTTTTGCTTATAATTGGGAAATAAGATGTGCAGGCATTGGGACACAAAAATTCACCTTCCTCTAATGGAAAAGTCGAAGGGGGTATGGGAGAAGGTATGGGAGAGAGCAGATTGGAGGAAGCGATATCTTGTGGGACTGCTATTCTGGGAGGTTGGGTAGGGGAATAACGGGGGGAAAATGATTGTAATTCAAAATCTGGCGGAAATGAATGATGTAAAACAGAAGTTAATAAAGCATTTGTTTAAAAAAAAAGAGAGACAGACCAATTTAGTACACTTAAATTTAGTTGAATTCTAAAACATTAATCGATTCCATTCAACCAAGTGTCAATGACATCAAGAAAGGCCCCTAATCTGCCCAAATGGGATATAGTTCCATCACACAAACATAAAAATAATGTTGAGGAAGAGAACTGGACAGAAGATGTGTAAAAAGTGTGAAAAGCACATGCTAGTTTAATATAACTCAAAGAGAGTCTGGCCTTTAGGATAGGATGTGCAAAGAAAATGTAGGCATTTTCATTACAACTTTCACAGATTGGATAAAAAGAAATACCACTCTACAGGAAACAATTTTAAAAATTCTGTTCAGAAATTTTGATCATGAATAGAAAACACAGATCATCACAATGGAACAGGAAACCCTTATTTCAAATTCCACAACAGAGAGGTAAAATTTAAAACACAAAAAACAAATATCGGAGCATCTAGAAGACTTAATATACAAGAATAGCATCAGACGATGTGGGAGATGTGCGAAATTGAAAGACAGAATGGAATGCGTATTATTTCTTTCTTTCTTTCTTTTTTGGATTAACAATCTTGCTTTAATCAAACATATGTCATTTACTTAGTTCAGGGGGAAAAGGTCAGCACCTTGAACTTCAAGGAATACAAACAGGGGTTCCAAAATGACAACAAATACACCCTGAGAAACAGATCAGCAGACACGCTTCCAGCTTTCTGACCATTACATCTGTACCTAGTCAGTTACAAGAGAGGGAAGCACCAACATTTGGGTTTTCAAAGCCGGGGGGCTCAATGGCTATTGAGAGTCTCATCTGGTCAAATCACACAACTCTTCTCAAAGTGAGCCCTTGGAATGCATATTTCCAAAAGCAAAGGGGCTTTTCAGACACCACCATTGTGTCAGGCTCCCAAACCCATAGCAAAGGCCTTTCTCCCTGACCACACCTGACTGAAGTGGTGGTTGTTGTTTCTTCTTCTAGAAGAGGACCATGACTTCAATTTACTTCCAAGTAAGTTGTATTTAAGTGAAGCAAATTTTGCTAAATCACCAGCCTCACTCTCTCCTCCAGAGCATGTGGGTCCAGCAGAAAGACATGAATCAGGAAGACTAGAGATGATCCCAATGCAGTGGGAGACCTTGGTCATTTTAACTTAACATTTTTCTCAGCTCTCATTTTTGTCTGAGGCAACACCCATTCAGTGATTAAGGCTAGGTAATAAATGAAGCAAAGAATAGTCCCTTTTATCTAGTAAAACAATCATTTTGGAAGTGTAAGATCCTCAGGGTTTCTGTCTAACACAGAACAACTGCTATTTAGACTCACTCTGAGCCATCAGAGCCTGAACAATGACCAAGAGGAGTTGCCAAGCATTTTAGTTATCTGTAGTTTTCAGCAGAGATCCTCTCAACTCACTGCTACTGTGAGGGGAATCACTTATAGTTAGAAAGTTTCTTACACCTGTTACTCTCCTAATCTCTGTGATACTGAACTTCCAGGTGTCCAAGACAACCACTTCCCAAACCATATTTCCCAGTGTTATCACCATGCTCCACATTACATGTCCTCTCATGTCTCAATCAAGGTCTATTCACTTTTTCCATTTTTGTTTTATAAATTTTTTTGACAGTGAAATTTCCCTTCATTTTGGACATTTTTCTTTTCATGTTCCATCAATATTTTGGCACTCAAAACCTTAATCCAACCAAATTGATCTCCCAATCCAAATCCCAGTAGTAGTTATTTCTTTGCTGTATGTGATATTCCTTATATCTGAAGCAATTCAGTAACTGAGTGAATATTTGCTGTAAGTGTGTGGAAAAATGGAGTTATATTGTATTTTTTGACTCTCTGGGTTAAATGGTTGCAATTATAAGCATTTAGGTTTAAAGGGTTTGTGGTTGTTATTAAGAACAAGAAACACATACATATTCTTTCTAGATCAAGCATGATGTGTTATTGGCTAGCAACCAACCCTATCTTGGCTGAACATGTACACAATCCCCATGTTTCAACCACTTCCTCCATAAGAGAATTTCAGTAAAACATAAAAATAGTTAAGGACCAAGTCCCTGCATAAACTTCCATGGGTATGGCTTGCTTGCTTACTTGTCCATCTCAAAGTGTTATTTTCAGGGGATTCCTACAAGTAAATTCCCTAATGAAGCTTGGACTAAACACCCTGGTTGTTTGTGCCTCTTTCTTCTAAATTCTTACATCCCAAATATGTAATATGCAATATGCCCTATTGACCAAAATAAGCTAGGAGACAAATTATTATATATTATTCTTCCATGTGATGCATTGAAGGGAGTAGCTCTGATATGCAAATGAGCTAATCCTGAGGTGGTCTGGATAACAGTTAGTTTACTATTTGTTTTTTATCATGTAAGTGCTTTCCTCTGCTCAACTCTTATGTAAGAAAGTAGTACAATTTCCCAACACTGTCATTCTGAGACCTTGTACCTTTTGTTTTCTAATGTGAGCACCCCTTTGTTGTAGATGACTTTTAGTCATCTTAGGACTTACTCCTACAGAATTCTACCTAGAACCTTTGCTCTGATCCACATAAAGAAAAGCAAGTCATTCTAACCAGGTGAGATGGCAAAGTAAGAAGTAGTACTTTCTAGTTCACCCATCTTTGGACATAACACAAGCAAGACTCCACATTTCCGATCCTGATATCCAGAGAATGGAAGGAAGGTGGGATTTGGACTCCGCCCCAAGGAGTAAGAAAAGGATCTTAGCAAAATCTAAACCCCAAAGCATATGAAATTTCAACTTTGAGTCCAGGGCAGGAAAGAGACCTCAATGCAATCTGTTCCATATCTCCTGAAGGGTAGCAAGGGTATTACAGGTCTGGAAAGAAAGGTGCATTAACCTTCTGAGACCAATCCTGATTCCCACAAGAGGCATCTGAGAAAAGAAGTGATTATCTATCAAGCCTGCCCAACTCATGGTCCCCTGCCTACTTGCAGCCTGCCACAGGGTTTTGGGTAGCCTATGAAAAATGTAGAGGATGTGGAAAAAAAAAGAAAAAATCAACAAAGATGTAACCAGTGCTTTCTCCACGCCCTGCTTAACTAGCCTTCCACTAGGTATTTTTTCTGTCCCTTACGTAATTTGGCAGGTGGGCTGACACTGAGCACACTCCCATTTGTTACATGACCCACGGCAAGCAACCATCATTAGTCTGTCTCTTTTCTGAGATGTATGAGAGTTGTATCTTTTTTCTGTCTTTTTGGTCATTGTTGGCACTGAACAGGGACAAAGAGAGTATAGCCACATGTCAATGCAGCTGATTCCTGCTATGTGATGAATGGAAACAACATGAGGGCCTCTTTCCCTCCTTTACTGTGTGGCCACACTCCAAGTTATATGAGTGTCTATTGCACTCTCAAATATTAGACACTCAGTTCAGTATTTCTCTGTATGTAAACAGCACTCTGCAGATTTTTGTGCTCCAACATTAAAGTTTTTGGAGTGATTTTGCAAAATGGGTGATAAAAAGAACCAGGACATTGAATAAGAACAGAAAGTGTTTAATTCAGAGTGGACAAATAGATACTTGTATTCCTACAAAAGAGACACAATATCATGTCTTGTCTTCCAAGAATTAATAGCCATTCTGAAGGAATACAATCTTCATTGCTATTTTGAATCAAAACATTCTGACTTAAATTGGACAACAACAAAAAATAAATTAAAACCTCCAAATTGTTGAAAAAATCTCAGTGGGGAACAATAGTTTTTCTAGAAAGCAAATTCAGGAGGGGGCAGAGCCAAGATGGCAGAGTAGAAACAGCTCTTCCAAGCCTCTCTGCCCCCAGATTCCCCACAAACTATGTAAAAAGGGACTGTGAACAACTTCTGGAGCCCCAGCACCCACAGAAGGACACAGAGAAGATAACCTCCCGCTGAGGACAGCCCAGCAGCCCTGCAGGAAGGACCAGCCCAGCGGTCTGGGAGCCGGCAACCCATGAGCACAGAGCTCAGGAGCCCAGCCGAGCTGAGCCCAGGTCTGCGTGACCTGAGGTTTTAGCCCAAGGGCGGCAGGGCCAGCAGCTGGCTGGAGGAACCCCAGAACACCAGGCGCTGTGACGACTCCAGAATTATCAACATAGACATGCCTAGGACAAAGTAAAAGGTTAGTGTCCTATGGACTTTGGGACCTGTATTTGGGGAATGCATCAGCTCCCTCCCCTGGGGGCTAGAAGCCACTGAGGAGACACGCCATTTTGTAGTTTTCAGAGGCAGCACTGGCTCCCAGCCTACAAATCGTGGGGAGATCCAGGGATCAGTCTTGGGGGGTAATCGCTCTTGCTTTAACCTCCCTGGATCTGGATTGTGATCTAGGGTGGAAGTTGTGGGTGGGTTTACAGCTTGCCAGAAACGGAAGTTGCCCCCCACACGTTCGGGACGAAAATTCCTCTATCTGGCCTTAAAGCCATAGTGTGGCAACAAGCCCAAAAGTCAAGCAATTAAGTGGCAACATGCCAAGGCAAAGGAAACAGAAAAATGCAACCCTAGACTCCTATTTTGGGGGCATAGAGCGGGAAAAGGACTGTGAGGTCAGAAGTCCTGCTCCAAAAGCCCCAGGGGAAAACATGAGTGGGTTGCAGGCCATAGAGGACCTTAAGAAGGACTTTAAAAATCAAATAAGAGAAGTGGAGGAAAAATTAGAAAGAGAAATGAGAAGGATGCAGGAAAAGTATGAAATGAGGGTCAACAGCCTGACTGAGGAAAACAACACCTTAAAAAATAGACTAACTCAAATGGCAAAGGAGGCCCAAAAGGGCAATGAGGAGAAGAATGCCTTAAAAAGTCGAATTTGCCAGATGGAAAAAGAATCTCAAAAGTTCACTGAGGAGATTCATTCCTTCAGAGTTAGACTGGAGCAAATGGAAGCTAGTGACTTTATGAGAAATCAAGATGCTGTTAAGCAGATCCAAACAAACGAAAGATTAGAAGGCAACGTGAAATATCTCATGGGAAAAACCACCGACCTGGAGAATAGATCCAGGAGAGACAATTTAAAAATTATTGGACTACCTGAAAGCCATGATCAAGGAAAGAACCTAGAAATCACCCTTCAAGAAATTCTCAAGGAAAACTGCCCTGATGTTTTAGATCCAGAGGGCAAAATAGAGGTTGAAAGAATCCACCGATCACCTCCTGAAAAAGATCCCAAAAAGAAAACTCCCAGAAATATTATAGCCAGGTTCCAGAATCCCCAGATCAAGGAGAAAATACTACAAGCGGCCAGGAAGAAACAATTTCAATATTGTGGAAACACAATCAGAATAGCCCAGGACCTGGCAGCTTCTACACTGAGGGATCGAAGGGCATGGAATATGATATTCCAGATGGCAAAAGAACCGGGAATGAACCCAAGGATCACCTACCCAGCAAAACCGAGTATTTTGTTTCAGGGGAAAATATGGTCATTCAGTGGAATAGAGGACTTTCAAGCATTCTTGAGGAAAAAACCAGAGTTGAATAGAAAATTTGACATCCAGACTCAAGAAGTAAGAGATGCTTGAGAAGGTAATCAGGGAAAAGAAATCAAAAGGAACTTATCAAAGTTGAACTATTTACATTCCTATATGGAAAAGCAATATCTTTGACTGATGATATCTTTCTCACTATGAAAATAATGGAAGATGAGGGTGTGGTCATATGAATACATATGTGAATGTGTGTGTATATGGTTACAGTTATATGGATAGAGGGCATAGGTTGAATTTGTTGGGAAGGGAGAATACTCAAGGGATGAAATTATGAGGTGAGAGAGGAAAGTGGTAAGAGGAGATGGGGAGAGACAGGGTAGGGTAAACTATCCCATGTAGAAGAAGCAAGGGCAAGTGGTTGCAAAGGAGGGGGAGAATAAGGAAGGATAAAAAGGCAAAACCACATTCACATTGAATTTTGTTCAGGGAGAAAATGACATACATACTAAATGGGATATCTCAACCTGCAGCAGGATAGGGGGAAGGGGGATGAGAGGAGGGATGATGGATGGGAGGGCATCTTTGTGGTGAGGGGAGGTTGGAAGTACCCACTATAGAAGAGGGACAGGATTATGTAGCTAATGGACCAGGTGGGGGGGGTGGGATGAGTGGGAGGGAATTATAAGCAGCCTTGTACAATATATCTACTATGATAATGTTTTGCATACCTAGACATGTACAACATATATTGAATTACTTATCTCCCAAGAAGGAATGGGTGATAAGGGAGGAAGGAAATGGATCTGAAATTCGAGGTCGTAACATTAAATGTTTCAAATATATATAAATACTATTATTAATACTCTTTCGCTTGTAATAGGGAGATAAGATGTGCAGGCATTGGGACACAAAGATTCACCTTCCTCTAATGGAAAAGTCGATGGGGCTATGGGA